>CAUYUJ010021330.1:0-141021 GCA_963575745.1 Prorocentrum cordatum
AAAGGGGGGTCTTTCCAGGGGGACCCCTCCAAAGGGGGGTCTTTCCAGGGGGACCCCTCCAAAGGGGTGTCTTGGGGGTCTTTCCAGGGGGACCCCTCCAAAGGGGGGTCTTTCCAGGGGGACCCCTCCAAAGGGGGGTCTTTCCAGGGGGACAAAGGGGGGTCTTTCCAGGGGGACCCCTCCAAAGGGGGGTCTTTCCAGGGGGACCCCTCCAAAGGGGGGTCTTTCCAGGGGGACCCCTCCAAAGGGGTGTCTTGGGGGTCTTTCCAGGGGGACCCCTCCAAAGGGGGGTCTTTCCAGGGGGACCCCTCCAAAGGGGGGTCTTTCCAGGGGGACCCCTCCAAAGGGGGGTCTTTCCAGGGGGGCCCCTCCAAGGGGGGGTCTTGGGGGTCGTTCCAGGGGGGCCCCTCCAAAGGGGGGTCTTTCCAGGGGGGACCCCTCCAGAGGGGGTCTTTCCAGGGGGACCCCTCCAAAGGGGGTCAGTCACGATGGGCGCTGGCGGGGGGGGGATGGGAAGGCCTCCAAAGGGCGGAAGGGGAGGAGGATTGGGAAGTGGAGGGGGGGCTTCCAGGGGGGGGCATCCAAAGGATACGGCGGCCCTTCAGGCAAGGCGCCAACGATGGGGGGGGCGGGCGTCCATGGAGACAACTGCGAAGTATACATGCTGCCGGTCACACTGTTTCAACGTCGCCGCGACGACCCGCACTGTATGCAACCCAGCATGCACACAGGCACACAGCCGTCGCCGTGCAAATTCAAAGGAGCGAATGCGGCGCACGGGTGCCACCCACCGACCAGGCTATGGATGCGCTGCGACGCAGTGTACCACACACTGGCCTGACAAGCCTCGCATCGAACGTCACCTACCCCATGTGAGTGCGATGGTGGTCGAGCCAAGTGCGCGCGATCAATCCATGACTGCATCATCAGCCGCCACCGCGCCGTACGCGACCGGTAGCAGCGGGGCGGCGGCGGCATCGTGCCCAGCGCACGCAGCATACGCCTGAGCAGCAGCGGCGGCGGCGGCGGCCCAGCCCTGTAGCGGCGGCGGGCGCAGCGGAACCACATCGTCCCTGACGCGGCGGTCCACGTCGTAGAAGGTGCGGCCACGTCGCGGGCATTGCCCAGCGCAAAGGCGGAGCAAGCACGTCTTCGCGCGGCGAGTCCGGATGAGGGTGCACACCTCCCAAACAGCCGAATGTGGCACGCAAGCACCGTGGTTGTGATCATGACAATGCATACGCTTCACCGTGGATGTGCCAACGCCACATGGCATGCAGAGGCGAGTCGAGTCGAGCTTTGCAATTACAGATTTGACAGGCGCACCTACCATACCAACCACATGGAACATGTACCCGGTACCCGACCATGCAACTGACTGGCCCGCGCCACCTGCGACGATTAAGCCGCATGGCAGGCATGCAACCTGCGTTGCCATGTCGTCCGCAACATCCTGTACCACTGTACCACACTCGACGTTCGATCACGCATACACACCGTCGTGCCATCATCATGCGCATCGGCTCATCATGCCATTCGACAGCCGCGTCCTGGGATGTCGCTGACAATACTCTCAAAGCACTATACGTATCATCCACGACATCCATCATATACATCGTTCCTCCCTTGTGCCCCTCACTGCGCATGCAACGTCCCCCGATGGGCCTCCAGAAGCTTCGCGGTGCAAGCAGAGCGTGACCACGCCCCGCACACAGAGCAACAGATCACGGACTCAACGCACTGCACCGTGTGGCTCGGGTGGACGACGTCTTGAAGCGGGTGCCAGCGGATCCTCCGGGCAAGGCTGCGCATGATACCGTCTGCAGGCACACCGTCTCCGAAGAATTCGCTGCCTGGCGGCCTGGGTGGCCCATGGTGTTGATGCGGGGCCTGGCCGGCGGCGGGATCCACATCCATGTCCATGCCCCACCCAGCGTCAAGCATCGGCTGCGCAGCGGCCGCGACAGCATCCGCAGGCGGCGGCGGCGGGGCGCCCGCCGGCGCCGCCTGAGACACAGCACTGGCACCGAGCCTGTCCATCACGACACTCACATTGTTTCCGTCGCCGAAGACGTTGACGTGCACGGCGCCACGAGACATCGCTGCGGCCAGTGGCGGAGGTTGTGGCGGTGATGGGTCGGGTCGAGATGCAGGAGAGCTGCGGCTGCGGCGGCAGTGGCACTAGAGATACTAGAGAGCACATGCGGGCTAGGATATCGCCGGCAGGAACAGTAGGGATTGAACGAACCCCCGGGGCTGTCAGATGCACCTAGGCGCGCGAGGAGCGCCGTTGCATGATGTCTCGGATCGGAGGGGTGGGACGCCTGGGAAGTCACTGTAATAATAGCAGTAGTTGGAATAGTAACGCTAGCCACTACCCATTTCCCAGCTTTCCGAGACGCAGCTGTTTTATTGTTTTGTGTGTTTTATTGCGGTAGGCTTTTAGTTTCTGGGGCGGGGGGGGCGGCAGGGGCAGGGAGAGAGACCCTCGACCCAGGTCGCCGACCGATGGGGACCGCAGCGTCCTCATCCCCCCCCGTTCGACTCGACATCCTCGACGTCCTCCCCCTCGTCACATTCCGCATCGCCGTTGGCGTCGTCGTTCTCCTCGCCCCCCGCCCTCATATCGCAGTTGGCGGCGTCGTCGACGCGGGCGATTCGCAGAAACTCCTCACCTTCATCCCCCCCGCCGGTTGAATTGCGAGCAGTCCCCCTCCGCCTCCCCCTCGCCCTCGCGACGACATCCGCCGTTCCCGTTTAAGCCCTCCTGAAACGACGAACGACGCCCGGGCACGCCGGGCACGCCGCGCACGCCTGGGGGCCGCTGGGCCGCTGGGCAGCCAGCCAGGGCAGCTGCCGGCGCCTGCGCGTGGGAGGGAGGGGGTCTGTCTTCCCCGCTGCTACTGCCGATTGGCCCACTGCAGTCGCGAACTCATTTGAATTCGGCCCCCCGCGCCCCCAGAACAGCACTTCCCCGCGCGGAATGACGTGGGGAATATAAGGCCCGACTGGGGGCCTCGTTCGAAACTACAGTAAGCCAATTCCAACATGTCTAAACAGCGCTACCCCCAACCCATCCTGGCGAGATGTTCAAGGTGCGTTCGGACCCCCTTCTGGATCAGGCGGCGACGACGGGGCGACTGATCGATGGCGACAATGACGACACTGAACGGGAGGTGGACACGAGGCTGAACGGGACCCTGCGAGGAGACGGGGAGACGGGCGAGCGAGGATGCCAGGGGGGCAGCCAGGACGGCGAGGAAAACCGGTTGCAGAGGAACCAATCAAATGGGAGGCGAGGGCGAGGTCGAACGATTGGGGACGGAGGGGGGGTCGAGGAGGAGGAGGAGGAGCAAGGAGGAAAAGGCAGCGTTTGGCCAGAGAGCCTAAGGATGTTGAGTGTTGGCGCCGCTGCGCCAGGACGCAATTGGGCGACGAAAACACAGAGGTGCTTCAAAACACAGAGGTACCTACGTGTCTCTCGCGGGCCGACAGGCCGCCCCGCGGCCCGCCGCGTGGAAACGAGGGCACTTAGCTCGCGACCTTACTCGTGCAACTTACGCGTGAAGGTGACCCCGCATGGTTCGTCGCCCAGCTCGGCCGCGCGGCAGGGCGGCAAGCTGGGGCAAGACGCGCGAATGGATGTGCGGGACATCACCCTCTCATCTTCATCCTCCACGTCTCCATGTTTCATCACGTCGTGCACCGCCGATGGCGTCGTCGTCACCCTCACCTCGTCGTTGCCGCATCTCCCATCACCCCGTCGTCGTGGGAAACGTTTCGGAAACGCCGCGCGTCAATCAGCCTCGCTCCTCACCTTCCGCTTCCGCACACTCATCATCACGTCACACGTGCTCGCCACATCCCTCACATCCCTTCTAGATCGCCCGCGGGGCGGGCATGCAAGGCAGCCGAGGGCTGGCCAGTATTGAAGAGCCAACATCGGTGGTTCATAGATGGGGTCCAGAGGGATGGGGGACTCATTATAGAAAGGGGCCCACGGCTGGATCTACATTGTTTGAGGCACCTCGCCCGTAGGACTCCATCCCACGGGACCCCATATTTCAACCACCGACAATAGGCCGGCCCGCGGGCAGGGCGTCGCCCGGGCCAGCAAAAGAGGCCCGCCGTCGGACGGCGGGCCGCCCGGGCCTGCACAAGAGGCCCGGGCCTGCAAAAGAGGCCGAGGGACGGTCCCTCGGCCGGGCCAGCGGGCGCCCTCAGCCACGGCGGCGGCGGCTGCGCGAGCGCGGGCGTGAGCGCGGGGGCGTGCGGGGCGTCCGCGGCTCCACGGGCGTCGACGGCGACGGGGCGTACTCCGTCGGGGACCGCGCCGGCGCTGGCGCCGCCGCCGCCGCCGCCGCCGCCGCCGCTGCGTCCTCCGCCGCCGCCGCTGCGGCCTTGGCCTTGGCCGCCTCCTTCTCCGCCTTCTTGCGCCGCAGGTCGTGGCACTCCCAGCTGCCTGAGGAGGGACCCGACTATGCATATACGCACACGGCGATCATGGCACGGCCGTTCGGTCTGAGCCCAGGATCGGTGGACTCGCCCTCCTGGCGTGCCCATGAGGGCGTGTGCGCCGATCGAGGGCCCAGGACTGACCTTGCCAGGATCGGTGAACGTAGGTGCATGGGCGGGATCCCTGCGCCTGCAAAGAACGCACTCGTCGTGCCGGCAGTGCCGAAGTTGGACCAGCTCTGCTCCAGGGCCCGCCGAGCATCGCCCTTCGTCGGCTCGAGGTGCAGGTCCCGGCACGCGCGGTCCGAGGGGCCGTCGTCGAGCGCCCACTCGTGCCACCTACAGTCCGATATCCCGCGCGCCAATCCTAGTCACGCGAAGTGTTCGGAGCACGCGCCGTTCCGAGTTTGCCACGCCATCAAACCATGATACAGGCGCGCGGCAAATTTGGAACGACTTGCTCCCAATACTCGATGTGACTAAGGCTGGCCCGGCTGGCCCGCCTTCCCCGCGCCGCGCCATGTGGTCCTCGCATCGTCCATGCGCGCCGGGGGCGCGGATGGATGGTGCTGGAGGAGGAGGAGCGCACGCGGGTAAGAAGAGATGACCTGGGGAGGGAGGGAGGGTGAGGAGGGGGCACGGCGTACCCCCTCTGCACCCTCCCCTTCCCTCCCCAACCCATCCTCGGCGCGACGCTGGGGTGGGTGGGGAGATGGATCTTCGGTACCCTCGGACATGCCGCGCCAGTCGCCACGGTCGGGAAGCGTCGCGACGACCTTGCTCTGCAGGCACTTGGTGTGGAAGTCCGTGAAGCGCCAGGGCCGCCTGTGCGAGCAAAGCACGGGCGGGCTGTGGCGGGCCCAGCCCCCCTTTCCCCAGCCCCCCCCCTCCTCCTGAAGAAGCGGGGGGTTGTGTTGGGAAGGATCAACACGATGGGGATCTGGATTCATCCCCATCGTCTGGCCCTTTCCGTACGCCTCCTCCTTCTCTCGTCTTCTCGTCGTTCTCATCATCATCATCATCATCATCATCATCATCATCATCATCATCATCATCGTCATCATCATCGTCATCGTCATCGTCATCTTCATCGTCATCGTCATCATCATCGTCGTCATCAGCATCGCAGCGTTGCACCACCACCACCATCCTCCTCCTCCTCGTCACCATCATCATCACCTCCCCCATCTCCGTCGTCCCTTGGTCCCAATGATGATCCTGCGCCTCACTCATATCCCGCTAGCGTCACGCCACCCCTCTTCATCTGACCCTCCTCGGGTATTCTCCCTACACGATGGGGGACGCATGGCATTTAGAGCACCAGCCCACACGGCGTCGCCGTGCCAGATGACCTCCTCGTCGCCGACCGACCAGAGCGAGTGCGTGTTGGAGCCCACGTGAGCCAGCAGCTTCTCGACGAGCTCGGCCGACACGACTCGCCACGGGTGTGTCGAGTAGAGCGGGCGGCCACACATCCTCTCAGGGATGGCGGCATTCCAGGACGATGCGCAAATATGAGCGACAGAAAAGAGCCTTACGCGAGACGGCTTGGCGACCTTACACCGCGGCTTACGCGGCCCGCCAGCGTGAATCGCTCCATTGGGAACGAAGGCGCTCACGCCCGACCTTGCGCGGGCAGCTTACGTGTTGGTGTCGTTGCAGACGATCCTGTTTTTTCCTGCAGCGCCGCTCATATAGGCGCCCGCCGCTAAGAAAGTTCGTTCATTCCTCGTCCACCTCCTCCGGCCCCCCCGCCTTCTCCTCACTCATCATCCTAACCTCCTCCGCCGCCGCCCTTCGGTCCTGCGGTTGTCTTGGCAGAACTTGCAGTAGAGGCGGTACTGAATCTTGTAGCCCGTGGTCTCGACGGGCGGCGTGAGCGGCGCCATGTAGAGCTCGGGCGGCGCGCCCGGGATGAGCGTCACGCGCGGCGAGGGCGCGGCCGCCGAGGCCGCGGCCGCCGAGGGCGAGGCCGCCTCCGAGGCCGCCGCGGCGGCGGCCGCCGTTGGCGCAGCCGCCTCGTCGCACTCGCCTCCTGGCGGCGTGTCCGGGCTGTTGAGCGCCGGCGGCAGCGACATCGCGCCCTGGCGCGGCCCTCGACGAAGATCGGGGGACGCAAACAGGTTGGATAGCTCGGGTCGGCATTGCGCGCATCTGGGAGTCAGGCCCCCGCCCATGCGTTCCGACCAGGGTCCCAAAGGGGGCCTCGGTCGAACGCATGGGCGGTCGGTCGGAGCCCTCGGATGCACGGGATGCTCCCCACTGGCTATCCATCTCGGTTGCGCCCCTCGAGTTGGCCGCGGGCGTGCCGCGGCGAGCCTGCGCGCGCTCGCGCTCCGCCAGGCGCCGCCCTGCGCCCTGCACCGCCGCGGGGCGCAAAAGCCAAAACGGCTAGCAGGGAATGGGGAAGAGGAAGAATAACAGAAGGGCCAGCGTGGCTCAGAAGGACAGGCGGAGGAGTGCGCAGTGCGCGACCAGAGCATCTGGAAATGCGGTAAGCTGCACGCGCGTACCCTCCTAACCTGAATGGGGCCGAAGTTGGATGCACGCGGCTGAATCCGAAGCCTGGTCAAGACGCACTCAGGCAGTGGACAGGGGGTGATTTTGAGGGAGGCGTGAGGGGGAGGAGGAGGAGGTGGAGCAAGAGTTGAAGTAGGCGGGCGCGCATGCCAGAAGAGAAGGGGGGACCGGTGAGCGGGGGGGATGGTGGCGGCGAAAACGGCCCCCGAATTGAAGTGACGTGGTCAGGCAGAACCTGCTGAGCAGCAACACCTCAGCACCTCACTGTTCAAGCCATTCCCCCCCCCTCCGAGGGGGGAAGGAACGGTCGACAGAGGCGGACGGACCACTCTCGTCGAGATGCGGCTGCACCCCCGGGGCAGGGTGTCCGAACGCACCTTGAGCAAATCGAAAGCTCGAACGAGCGAGAGCGGGAGGTCCCGAGCGCCTTCAAGGCAGCGCTGCCGCCGCCGCAGGCGGCGCCGCCGCCGCGTCGCCCAGCGCCGCTGGCGCGGCATCGGGGGCAGCCTGGCACGGGCGGCGAAGGGGGCAAAGGGCGGACACTTGACAGACCTCTCCTCCCCGACAGCGGCCGACCCCGATCACCCCGAGGAGGACGGCTGGGGGATTTACGGTCGCCAGCTTCGCTAATCTTCCGTCGGCTTCTGGCGGCGTAGGGATACAGCCAACGAGTCGAGTCGAGCCCGGGGCAAGGGGAGATTGCCGCGCCTCGGGGGGGCCACCACTTCCGCCCCCACCGACGGCGTCGCTCGCCGCGAACACCGGGACCCACGACTTGCACATCGCACAGACGCACCTGGGGTTCCAAAGGAAGGGAGCTGCAAGGACACGCGGGGGCTACAAAGAGCCTGGAGCCCCTGGAGGGGGTTGGCAGGACTGCCGTCCCAAAGGAGTCCTGTGCCCACCACGATGATTTGAATGACAACCCAAGCCTCGAGAAATACTCTGGAATGTGGTCTCGAATCGCGCCCCAGTCCTTGGCCATGTCAGGGGCCTTCAAGTCACTGTCAAATTTCGACGCTGCCTCCTTGCTGCACGAGGGGTGCCACGAGAGCAAACACCAGCAGCACTTCTGCGGCGCCGTGTCGGGCACTGCCAAGCTACCCGATAGGACCTCAATCGATGGGGTGTCTCTCAATATGTGGGTCCATCGTTGATCCGACTAGCTGCATCTCCCTCTCTCTCTCTCTTCCGTTATGTGTCCTCCCATCGGAATCACGTACCGACGTATGCGGTATGTGAATCCGCGGCTCCATCTCCATGTTCATCCATATCATAGTGTGTTTGTTTACTCCACCTCTCTATCTCGCCCTCTCCCTCCCCCTCACTATATGTTTATGCTGATGGTAAAGTATTACATTGCAAACTTCTGCGCCAATTACTCTGTCACTGCCCCATGCGACCAAATCGCGACAGCCAGCGCACGCTAGCAATGATTCGCAAGGGGCGCCCTCGACGTGGGTTGTCAGCGCAGTCTCGAACATTGCCTTGATAATAGCAGCTCGCGGCGGTACGTGTTGTCTATCTCGCCCCTGGGAAATTCCAATCGTTTTCAATACGATGGTACAAGAAGGGAAACGAGTTGGCTGCTTAGAATTAGCTGCCATTTTCAAACGCCCTGTGTCGTCGATCGCATTGGTGCGCCCGAGGAGCTCCTCCGGCCTTTGGGATGTTCACATGATTGCTTACGTACCTACTACTACCACGTGTCGTTAATAATATTAATTTCACTGACCCACTTGCCTTAACCAAGTCACAAACGATAAGCTTCCATATCCATCTGGCCGAATCAACGACATCTCGCCGCCATGGCCCAATGGACGGGGGCCAGTGTTAATTTCTGCTCGATGCTGAAGCATATTGTAACCCCCAATGGCACCCTCCTTCCACTCATGAAAGACAGTCTCTGGGATGAACGGCGGTGGTAAGGTAGGAGCAGCTACTGCGCCGCTCGAAGGAGGCGGCACGGGCAAGCCGTGGGCAACGTGAAGCCCTGCGTCAGTAATGAGCTCTGCTGCTGGGATGTCCTGATCTGGGCGAGGTCACCGCAACTCTAACCTAACCCGAGATAAAGGGTGGGGGGCCCTGTCCCCCGTCCAAGCAATTGCTTCAGAAACCGTTGAACACCCTAACAGATCCTTGTCGCCGCCTGCCTGCGCCGCCGTCATTGCCGATGCCGCCCCAATCAACGTATCCTCAGTGATATCACCGTCTTCGTCAGCAGCTCGCAATAGTGCGTCCTCTGTTCGTGGGGCCAGAGGGTCAGAGGTGGTGCAACATTCCAGCCCGCCCCCCCTGTTCAAACGTTCGGGCCTCGTGTCGGGCCTCCGCGCGGGAGGGGGGCCTGTGGTTTATGGGCCGAACAACGAACAAGAGAGGGGCAGACGAGCAGGAGAGGGATTCGGAATCCTCGTGAGCATCAACGACGGCTTCCCCGATCTCATCGGCCGCGGCTGCAATGATATGCTGCTCCCCCGCCCCCGCCTCGTCATCATCGACATCGCCCGCGATCGCGCCCCTCAGATCAACCAGGATATCGTCGCAGCCTTTGTCCATCAGTGCGTAAAATCGCTTCGTGTATGCCTGAGAAACGTTCGGGAACGCCCGTGTGCTATATGAGCGACCAGGGAGCATCTTGCACACTTCGGACCCATTTTCCCAACTTGGGGCCGTTATCGACCGGGTACTGTTCTTCCATGTGCGCCAATCCACTTCGAATGTAACAATTTCGAGACATCCGTCGTAGTCGTCCTTGTGTGCCTCATCGAACCGAGATTTGAATAAGTCGATGGACGTGCAGGCTTTGAATGGCACAGGGAGCACCAGCAAGCCATCATCAGTTATATCCCACTGGACCAGAAACAGAACAGAACGATGACGATCCGCGGGCAAGAACAATGACCCCGCCACCGCCGCATCGGGGCCACGACGATAGCCGACCCAGATCATGCGCTTGAAATCCAAGGGGGAAGACAGATGTCCCAACAATAGTTTGTTGTGGGCGCAACTCCAATTCAAAGCCACGTCCGCCTTCGCATCTGGGAACAATTCTGGATCTATAATTTTCACTGCTTCGAACACGTCGAGTGGAGACGGCAGATTCGGCAAGCGCTTTGCGTGGGAAAACCTGCCCGGGGCAAACATCACCGATTTCGTGCACTGCGGGCCCGAGTAGGGCACGAGCTTATCATGAACGGCTACACCTATCTGCATGATCTGCCTGACTGGGCGCTGGAGGTCAGCGCGGGTGTGGAAACCCATGTCCGCTTTGAGATTCACCCTGGCGTTCAATAGGTCAGCAGATATACGCGGGGCGTGGCCCGCCTGTGTTTTGATCAAACTGTTGTACCCCTCCATGTCCTCCGTATCTATTTCGAGGTGATGCCCAATGCTAGTCAGCAGAACGTACAGCTTGGGCCTACCAGGGGGAAGGGGTCAAGACGTCGTTGTTCATCATCCTTCCCCACCGTCATCATCAACATCATCATCATCATCAGCATCATCATCATCGTCATCATCATCGTCATCATCATCACCCCTTCGACATGTCCCCATCCCTTAACTCTCCCCGTCTCCTCCTCCCTCCTCTCATGGAGTGGACCATCCCCCCATCCCCAGGATTTGGTCCAGTGCCCGCCCCACCCGAGTAAGCCAGTCTCCGACGCCGTCTTGAAATCATTGGGGCAGAGCTGTCGCAACTTGTAAACAGTAGTTTCGCACCTGTCATCTGGCAAGCTCATCACCTCGGTAGCGATAGCGCTTCGAGCCTGGCACTGCTGATACGGGTGTCGGCGTAGCATGCCGAGTAGGCGATACGGCCACCTGGGAATGCATATTTTTGGCTCCTCTGATGAGCCTCCCGACGGGCTGGGATCTCCTGGGGCCCCGACATTTCGGCGCGCTCAGACAGACGCGGCCACCTCAGCAACGGGCGCCGGATACGTCGCCAGAACGAGCAGAAATGGAACAACAGCAGTCCGACTCTGATGCGCGCCAGCGCGAAGTGTCCAGAGATCGAAACAGCGCCCATTGTGTCTGAGTTCAGGGTCATTTCTCCAGATGTGAGGATATTGCAAAACTCGCCGGCGAAGACATCTAATTGCCCGTTCACGAGCCGGAACAGAGGCTTGTCTTCCAAAGCGTGCAACATCTGATGACTGCCAGCCTGCGTGCCAGAGGCCACCCACTACCCCCGTGACCAGTCTTTCTTCGTATCCTCTCCTCCCTCCGTCGTTCATCCTTCCTGACGCTCCTCCTGGGCCTCCGTTTCATTATCCTGTCCATCCTCTCCCATTCCCTGGAACGCCCAATGCCTTTTGGCCCGAAAGCCAGTGGAAAAAATGGTCGATCGTGGATCTCGACTTGTTGGCGAGCTGCATTACGCACCAGAGCATGATGTCGGCCCCTGCATCGAGCACGTCTCTCCTTCTCAACGGGGCGGGTACGCTATGACATAGGCTGTCTGGGATGGTCGGGCTGGTTTCGGGGCTGGGCATCGGGCTTGCTAAGCTTGCTCGCTCGCTTGTTTGATTAAGCTCCCGTGTCCTCCATTGGCCAATTTTCATCGTATAAGCTTTGGATTCATCCAGATGTAAGGCAACGTCCGCACCAACCAGCGCATGGGATGCAGCATCGGCTTCGGCAGCCTCGCTGCTCTCTGGCTCCACGCCGCGGCCGCCGCCCTTCCGCCCCTGGCGGCCTCCCCGTCTTCCTCGGCCAGCGCCTCTTCCTCCTCCTCTTGCTCTGCCCGCAGACGGCCCAGGTCCAAACACACGAGTGGCCACTGCCATGAACTTGTTCCTACGCTCTAAAGGAGTGCGACCCATGGCCATGTAGTAGCGCTCAGCCGTGGACACTGAGTTCCAGCGCCCGCTGAGACACCTCGGGCTGATGCATGATACGCACACTGCATCGGGGGCACCGTGCTCGTCGACCCACACCTGGTGAAGGGCCCTCGCCTTGTCCCGACTGAGGTTGCACATCTTGGCCTGAAGGGCCCACCCACCCACACCCACAAACAGCTGAGCCCACGGGGCCCATGTGGCTAACAAACCGTCACACAGAACCACCGGAAACGCAGAGACCAGTCCAGTCCCACGAGGGCTCACAGTTTCTCAATGCTCCATCTACTCCATATCCCTCCTTCCCTCCTGCATCCCTGCCCTTTGAACGTATAGCTGTCCAGCGTGCTGAAATATTTCCATTTTATGTCTAACTCCTTCAGGGTCTCGTCGAGCCCCTCCATGCCGCCTTTAACGCCAAGGTGCCCCTGGTGTTTAAGGCAATTCCCACGGTGGTGGAGGATCTTGGAGTGCGGCAGTAAAATAGTCCCCACTAGTTTACCTGCGGCCACTTCGTCGGGGCCGGCGTCGGTGCACTGAAAGTATCCATGAAGCTGTTGGAACATTTTCAAACACCCGCCGGTTGGCCCTCCATGGGCCTTCCTCGTCGGGCTATCTTGGGGCCAGGAGGCGGGGCGGAACTGAAGCAACCTGGGACACATCGGTTCGGGCATTGTATTTCATGAGCCGTCCTCCATCCGCCATCCATCCATTCTGGGGGTCTGGGGCGCCAGCTGGGAGGGCCAGAGGCGGATGCCCGAAAACGCTCCTGGAGGAAGTCGCCAGCCTCCGTGGCGACCTCCATGCTGCGAATCACGTCAGACCATACAGGACAACCTATCGATCCGATCTGCTTCACGATCATGGCCAGTGCATCTTCGCCAGTGCCCCCGCATACTGCTGTCAAGTCGCAGGTCTTGATTTGCTGTCTGATACACCTGCGCCACCAGCCCACCCGAAATTCATCAGAAATCTCTTGCCCGAGCGCGGACATGTCAAAGTACGTGGTGGCGACTTTGCAACCCCGGACCTTTTGCTTTTGCCAACAATTGCTGTTGGTTGCGTCCGATTTGATCGTATGTAGGATGCAGTTGAAGTGCGTGGTGACTGGGTCGACGTCGACCCGATGCTGGGGCTCACAAGGGGAGCCGATACAGGGAACCATTGCACCTGCAGGGGAACCAGCCTCACCGACAGCGCTGGCTCCGACGCCAACCGATAAGCTCGGCACGTTCATGAGGGCCGACACATCCATCGTGTCCGCGGAGATGCGTGAAATGTCCAATGTAGCAGGCGTGCTCACCTCAATGCCCCATCCTCGGAACATCTTCGGCCTTGCCCTCCACTCCCGCTGGTCCAACCACCTCCCTCAATCCTCCATGCCCCTGCCCACCTGCCCACCCCACCCACCGTGTAGTCGAGAGCAGTTGAGCGCCTCAGCTCCATGTAGAACGCCCGGGCACGGCACACCGACGCTGCATCGGTCATCAGCTCGGCTCTGCAAACCGTCTGCAAAGGTGCCAAACACTATTACGAACGACCTCGCCGTTTTCCCGATCAAGCCTGGAAGCCCTGGATGCGGGGCTCGCTGGCCACCGTCGCAGTTTCCCCCGCGGGCGAGGTTGGAATAAATGGTCACCACCTCCCCCCACGTAGTTGCTACCCGAAACGGCCTGCTTCGAAACCGCACAGCCAGAGGCTAAACCGAAGCCACGACTGCTGCAATTTCCAAGGTTGCGCCTGATACCTGTAGCCAGTAAGCTCGGCACCGACAGCCAGGAGAGGTCGCTGCTAGCCTTGCGGCGCCGAATGTCAAGCCGCAGCTTGGAGGGCTTGATGACGGCCAACTTGTTCGCCCTCCGAGCACGCTGTAGGTTCGCCTTGCCCTGCCTACGCAATTGTTGCCCGAGCTGTTTGACTTTCCCCTTGAGCTCACGACATTCCACACGATAATTAGATGTTCGTTTTGGTGACCTGCCTGGGGTCCACCTAACGGTTATGTTCGAATCGAGTTCGACCATAGTTCGAGCTTAGTTTTTTTTAGTTCGACTCACTTCTCGACTCGAGTCGACGAAGGGTCGACGATGGAGGAAGGTCCCCAGAACGAGCATCTCAATGCCTGTCAAGCTGAAGCTGCTGTTGAACTGCTAGCTGAAGCAACTCGTCCCTAGACAGCCTGGACAGCCTAGTCTCGAGGGCCCCGAGGGCGACAATCTGGGCACCGCCGACGGGGCCCACGGGTTGGCTGGCCACGACCTCGCCGCCAACGCCGCCCTCTTCTTGCTCCTCTCCCTCGCTGCCAGAATCGACGATGATGGCTGGTGCCTGAGGTGCTGGAGGTGCTGGAGGTGCCTGAGGCGGAGGAGGAGAAGGAGGAGGAGGAGAAGCAGGAGGGAGGAGCAGGAGCTGGAGCCAGAAGAGGAACTGGAGAAGGGATGTCGGGTACACACATCAGCGCCGCGCGCCTCGACGCGGTGCCCAAGCCGTCGCACGACCTCGCACACCCCCTCCACGTGATAGAACCCAGGGCGGGGGGCACGATATCCCTGGAGCACGTCAGCAAACCTTAGAGATTGGCAAGCCACATTGCCTAACACCGTGAAGCCCTCTCCCGGTGCACTGAGGGCCGTGAGGGGGAAGGACGGGCAAGCAGAGAGGGAGGGAAGGATGGCGGAAGGGAGTTGTTGCCGCGACCGTAGACTGAGACAACAACCGGCCCCATCTGGCCCCAAAGCTCGCCAGGACGGCACGGCACCCCGCCTCGCAGAGAACGGGCGCGGAGGAAGCCGGGCCGACCTGCTGCCAGGGCGCCAGCGCTGCCCGCAGGCGGGCTGCGGCGTCCATGCCCGCGCGCCGCAGCGCGCTATGGCGCGACCCTTAGCCAAAAGGCCACGAAGGTGCGGCGAGGCGCGGCGAAGAGATGCGCACTGCGAGGGGTCTGAATGGGAGGAGCAGGGGGGCGACGAGGAGGAGGAGGAGTGAGGAGGTACACTCGCCATATTATGGAGCGATCGCGTGCGTTTTAGCACGGTCTGTTCGATCGATGTGCTGGCGCATCGTGTGAGGAGTGGGAGGAAGAGGAAGTCCATTGTTTTTTGTTGGTGGTGTTGTCATGTCGTTGTTGCTTGAGTGGTAAGGAGTGGGTGGGGGGCCTTCCGGGGTGAGAGGACAAGTGCACTATTTACGCTCCCCGCTCCCCCCCCTCCCCTTCGCATTTCCAGGGGGGGCATCACCACTCTTTGGATGGTTGTGTTGTTTTTTGTTGGCGGTCAGGTGAGGGGGGGCCATCAGCATTCTTCATGGTGCTGTTTTTTTTTTTTTTTATGTGTGAGGTTGGTGGTTGTGGTGGACATCCTCACCCTCTGATATGCTTTGTTCGTTGGGGAATGGTTGGCGTGGACGTTCTCACGCTTGGCATTTGTGATCTGTTGTGGGGGTGGGGTGTGAGGGCGGGGGGTGTTCTCATTTTTTTCAGGCGTGACGGTTAGCGTTATCGTACTCAATTATTCGTCATGTTCTGGAAGTGTTGTAGGGGCGGAGGGGAGAGGGGGGGCGTCGTCACTGTGTAGCTCGATGCTGCGTCTGGACATCACTATTTGTTTGTTGGTTTTGTGTAGGGGGGGCCGTTGGTGGGCGGGTGGGCGAATCACTCTGATTCGCTTTTGTCACGTGGTGTGCGACTGCGGTAGGTGGTATTATCTTGATGTTGTGTATTGTTTCTCGCGTTGGCCCATCTTGTTTTCGGTGTGCGTGTGTGTGTGCGTGTGTGTGTGTGCGTGTGTGTGTGTATGTTTTGATGGGGGGCAGAGAAGTGCGTTCACAGGTTTCTTGTTATGTATGTGTTTGATAACATAATACTTGGTTTGTTTGTTGGTTGTTCTTCTGAGGGCGGCGAGAGCTTTTTCACATTTACTTGTCTCATTTTCGTCTGGTCACCCATTATTTGGGTTTCATGTTTTCAATTTTCTTTGAATTGTCCGAGCGAGTTGTCCATCGTTTTTTGTGTTTTTTTTTTTTTTTCCTGGGGGCTGGGTGGTGGGGTGAGTGAGATCATTCTTGTTTGAAAATGTGTTTCACGTGTACTGCTGTTTTGTTTCAGTTTCGCCCTTCTGGCTGAAACAATGTGACCATTATCACTGGTGGTTTTTGTATTTTCGTTTTTCTGGTCGGAACGAGGCGGCCATTATCACCGTTGTTTTTTTTTTCATTTTCGTTTTTCTGGGCGGAAGGAGGCGACAATTATCACGGTCATTTTTTTCATTCTCGTTTTTCTGGTCGGGGCGAAGTGAACAGTATCATTTATGTTTTTTTTTATTTTTGTTTTGTTCGATAGGCGGTCAGTGATCGATCTCATGATTTTTTTGCGAGTGTTGATTGTGGTCGCCCATCGTTTTTTTTTTGGTTTGATTCCCGATCGATTGGGTATTTTTTGCTGCTTTGAATTTTTTTTGGGGGGGCGCGGGGCGGTGTATCGCGTCAGGTTTGCATGGCTTGTTTCTGTGGTTGCCAGTTGGTGCTGTCACAGACCCATCCAGGCCCAGAATCCCCAGAAGGCCCTTTCAAGGGGTCGCGGCCGGCAATCCCTCCAAACCCCAGGCTTCACGTTTGAGCCCGAACTGGACCTCCCCAACCCATGAAGGTCCGTTAACCTTGGCGCTTTGAGAAACGGCCTGACATTTCTTAGTACAGGTCAGTTTGTTTGCCCAGGTTTTCATTCTCGGATCCGCGACCCCAATATAGAGATCTAAAGTTTCTCCCACCTTCTCCAGCCAGTCGTTCGCGGGGTGCCTGGGATCATCCGCGAAATCCCCCTGCGTTCGTAGATACTCTAGGACGTTCCAGGGACCTCGCCCGATGCATGGCGGATCGTCAGGCTCAGTTTCAGCTGTGACGGGATCTGAATCGGGCGGTCCTCCCCCTCCACCGCCAGCTGAGGAGGGGCGAGCGGGTGGACTATTTCCCGATGAGGATCCGCCTGATCCTGGTGGAGCTCCACCTCCACCGGCTGAGCCGCGGGGTGAGCCGCCACCAATTCCCCCGCCGGCTGCACCGGGAGGGTTATTATTGCCAGATGCCTGGCCGGCGGATGATCCGCCGGCCGCCTGCTGTCCGGCTCCAGGGCTGCCCAAGGAGGGCCGGTTGCCGTACGAGGCTACTTTTTGGCTGGCCAAAGCGACTGCGTCGTTCGGCGCCTCTGCTGTCGCCCGCAGCTTCTTCTGTGGCGAATGCTTTTCGGCCTCTGGATCGAGGCCATCTTTGGCAAACAATTCATCCAGATTCTGCTGTCTTTTCCACGGGCGCTGCCTCTTGCGCCAGTGAACCGCCTGCTGAGGAGAAGTCTCCAAATATATCGCTCTTGCATTGGCAGCAAGAGCCTCCTCGACAACATGCACTGGCGCATGAGACAAGCCTTTGACCACGGGGAGAGCGAACATCGTCCCCCAGCCGTCCCCGATGGCTGAGCCACGGGGAGGCTTTCGGGGAGAAGGGCCCCAGATGTTCCCCCAGACCTCAGGGGGTCCTTCCGTCCAGTGATCTATCACTGGGACACTCACGAAGTCTCCATAGATAGTCTCACACCGAACAGCTGGGCCGACGGTGGGACCAATGACCTCTCCTTTCTCGAGCGTTCGAACTGCACGACAAGACCCCCCTGGCGGGCCCTCGCACACATTACTGACCAACTTCGTGTTCTCGTCGGGATATGTCTGAAAGAACATACCAATTGGGATTTTGTCCAGGCCAGGGGGGCGCAATCGAAACGGCACGTTGCCTTCCGCTCGAACATCGTCGAGTGTACTGTCCACGGATCTTGCGAAAACTGGGAGTACAAACGTTGAAATATCGTCTGTGATGTTGCGTCCAGGTCTGCTTTCAACGCGGTCACGACTTCGTCGCTCCGCATATACAGTATGTCATGCCTCCAAATCGCGCAGCGCCAACCCCACCCTTTCTTAGGTACAAATTTGGTTTCCCCGGTAAGCACCAATCGGGACCACTCTCTCAATTTGTCAGGAAAGCATCGAAAGGTCGGCCTTTCCTTCCAGGAGTCGATGTCCCCTGCATTGGGGTTGGCTGCTTTCTTTGCGGGCTGACCATCTTGGAAGGTTGCCTCTGCTGCCCTTTTACGAGCAATTATTTCTTCACCACGAATCTCAACGCCAGCTTCCATCTCGATATCCACATCGGATACTTATGAAATCACTCGGGCTGAAGTCGTTAACCACTATCCCGCCCGGCTGAGCCGGTGGGCAAGCCTCCCCTCTCGGCTGAGCCGGTGGGTGGCCTTTCGACTTGTGTTGGGAGGAGCATTATCCTTGATCTCTCTCCCTGGGTTTTCCTCTCCGACTGAGTCGGAGACGAGATCATCTATGATATAGTCTGAGCAGATCGAAACAACGTCCTTCCCCGGCGGCTTAACCGCTGGGTCACCCCAAGGGTCGACGCATGGGTTTGGTCGATGCTCTCTCAGGCGCGCGCTCTAGAGACGAAACGGCAGCGGCACAAACATGATCAGAGGAGGAGATAGGACGACGACGAGACGACAAAGATCTCTCTGCAGCGCGAGCACCGACAAAATTGACCTGCTTAGCAAAAGCATCCGTGTAATTTGAGGGAGTTTCTGTGGAACTACCGTCATCCTCACCCCCGGCGCGGGGAAGACACGGGCGCCCAGAGCGGCCTCCGGCACCGTTTCCGGACAGATCCGGTGGATCCGCTGGATCCGCTGGATCCGGTGACGAATCCCAAACCGGCGCCCTCGCTTGAGACATCCTCACAAAACCGGCCCCGGGGGAGGTGCCCAGAGGAGCCCAGAGCGGCCTCCGGCACCGTTTCCGGACAGATCCGGTGGATCCGCTGGATCCGGTGACGAATCCCAAACCGGCGCCCTCGCTTGAGACATCCTCACAAAACCGGCCCCGGGGGAGGTGCCCAGAGGAGCCCAGAGCGGCCTCCGGCACCGTTTCCGGACAGATCCGCTGGATCCGCTGGATCCGGTGACGAATCCCAAACCGGCGCCTTCGCTTGAGACATCCTCACAAAACCGGCCCCGGGGGAGGTGCCCAGAGGAGCCCAGAGCGGCCTCCGGCACCGTTTCCGGACAGATCCGCTGGATCCGCCTGGTCCGCTGGATCCGGTGACAAATCCCGAAACAAACCGGCGCCGGCGCTTGAGACATCCTCCAAAACCGGCCCCCGCTCTGCTGAATGCCCGAGGAGCCTCAGAAAAAAAAAAGAAAGAAAAAAAAAAACAAAAAAAAAGAAAAGCGGCCACTTCCGGCACCGTTTCCGGACAGATCCGGTGGATCCGCTGTATACCCGCTGGATCCGGTGACGAATGCTCAACCGTCGCCTCGCTTGAGACAATCCTCACAAAACCGGTGCCCGGGGGAGGTGCCCAGAGAGCCCAGAGCGGGCCTCCAAGGCCTCCAGCAGCCCGTTTCACTGGCTGGCTACCGGCAGTGCGCGCATCCGCTGGATCCGGTGACGAATCCCAAACCGGCGCCCTCGCTTGAGACATCCTCACAAAACCGGCCCCGGGGGAGGTGCCCAGAGGAGCCCAGAGCGGCCTCCGGCACCGTTTCCGGACAGATCCGGTGGATCCGCTGGATCCGCTGGATCCGGTGGCGAATCCCAAACCGGCGCCCTCGCTTGAGACATCCTCACAAAACCGGCCCCGGGGGAGGTGCCCAGAGGAGCCCAGAGCGGCCTCCGGCACCGTTTCCGGACAAATCCGGTGGATCCGGTGGATCCGCCGACGAATCCCAAACCGGCGCCCTCGCTTGAGACATCCTCACAAAACCGGCCCCGGGGGAGGTGCCCAGAGGAGCCCAGAGCGGCCTCCGGCACCGTATCCGGACAGATCCGGTGGATCCGGTGGATCCGCCGACGAATCCCAAACCGGCGCCCTCGCTTGAGACATCCTCACAAAACCGGCCCCGGGGGAGGTGCCCAGAGGAGCCCATAGCGGCCTCCGGCACCGTTTCCGGACGGATCCGCTGGATCCGGTGGATCCGGTGACGAATCCCAAACCGGCGCCCTCGTTTGAGACATCCTCACAAAACCGGCCCCGGGGGAGGTGCCCAGAGGAGCCCAGAGCGGCCTCCGGCACCGTTTCCGGACAGATCCGCTGGATCCGGTGGATCCGCCGACGAATCCCAACCCGGCGCCCTCGCTTGAGACATCCTCACAAAACCGGCCCCGGGGGAGGTGCCCAGAGGAGCCCAGAGCGGCCTCCGGCACCGTTTCCGGACAGATCCGCTGGATCCGGTGGATCCGTGGATCCGCCGACGAATCCCAAACCGGCGCCCTCGCTTGAGACATCCTCACAAAACCGGCCCCGGGGGAGGTGCCCAGAGGAGCCCAGAGCGGCCTCCGGCACCGTTTCCGGACAGATCCGGTGGATCCGGTGGATTCGGCCGACGGAATCCTTCCAAACCGGGCGCCCTCGCTTGAAGGACATCCTCACAAACGGCCGCCGGGGGAGGTGCCCAGAGGAGCCCAGAGCGGCCTCCGGCACGAACGTTTCAGGACAGATCCTGTGGATCCACGCAGTGGATTCCCGGCGGATCCCTCCGACGAATCCCAAACCGGCGCCCTCGCTGAGAGACATCCTAACAAACCGGCCCCGGGGGCCCCGGCGGAGTGCCAGAAGAGCCCAGAAAAAAAAGGAAAAGAGATAGAGAAAGAGAAAAGAAAAGAAAAAAAAAAAAAAAAAAAAAAAAAAAAAAAAAGAAAAAAAAAAAAAAAAAAAAAAGAAAGAGAAGAAAAAAAAAAAAAAAAAAAATAAAAGAAAAAAGAAAAAAAATAAAAAAAAAAATAAAAAAAAACGAGCGGCCTCCGGCACCGTTTCCGGACAGATCCGCTGGATCCGCCGACGAATCCCGAACCGGCGCCCTCGCTTGAGACATCCTCACAAAACCGGCCCCGGGGGAGGTACCCAGAGGAACCCAGAGCGGCCTCCAGCACCGTTTCCGGACAGATCCGGTGGATCCGGTGGATCCGGTGGATCCGCTGACGAATCCCAAACCGGCGCCCTCGCTTGAGACATCCTCACAAAACCTGCCCCGGGGGAGGTGCCCAGAGGGCCCCAGAGCGGCCTCCAGCACCGTTTCCGGACAGATCGCCGGTGATCCAGTGGATCCCCGACGATTCCCAAAACCGGCGCCCCGCTTGAGACCTCCTCGGGAACAAACCGGCCCAGGGGAGGTGCCCCAGACGAAGAGCGACCCTCGCCTCGCTGAGACATCCTCACAAAACCGGCCCCGGGGGAGGTGCCCAGAGGAGCCCAGAGCGGCCTCCGGCACCGTTTCCGGACAGATCCGCTGGATCCGCTGGATCCGCTGGATCCGGTGACGAATCCCAAACCGGCGCCCTCGCTTGAGACATCCTCACAAAACCGGCCCCGTGGGAGGTGCCCAGAGGAGCCCAGAGCGGCCTCCGGCACCGTTTCCGGACAGATCCGCTGGATCCGGTGGATCCGCCGACGAATCCCAAACCGGCGCCCTCGCTTGAGACATCCTCACAAAACCAGCCCCGGGGGAGGTGCCCAGAGGAGCCCAGAGCGGCCTCCGGCACCGTTTCCGGACAGATCCGGTGGATCCGGTGGATCCGGTGGATCCGCCGACGAATCCCTCGCTTGAGACATCCTCACAAAACCGGCCCCGGGGGCGGTGCCCAGAGGAGCCCAGAGCGGCCTCCGGCACCGTTTCCGGACAGATCCGGTGGATCCGCCGACGAATCCCAAACCGGCGCCCTCGCTTGAGACATCCTCCTCACAAAACCGGCCCCGGGGGAGGTGCCCAGAGGAGCCCAGAGCGGCCTCCGGCACCGTTTCCGGACAGATCCGCTGGATCCGGTGGATCCGACGAATCCCAAACCGGCGCCCTCGCTTGAGACATCCTCACAAAACCGGCCCCGGGGGAGGTGCCCAGAGGAGCCCAGAGCGGCCTCCGGCACCGTTTCCGGACAGATCCGCTGGATCCGGTGGATCCGACGAATCCCAAACCGGCGCCCTCGCTTGAGACATCCTCACAAAACCGGCCCCGGGGGAGGTGCCCAGAGGAGCCCAGAGCGGCCTCCGACAGATCCGGTGGATCCGGTGGATCACGAATCCCAAACCGGCGCCCTCGCTTGAGACATCCTCACAAAACCGGCCCCGGGGGAGGTGCCCACTGGAGTCGATGTCGGGGTTGTGATGTGGATGTGGTAGTTATTTCTACTTCGGTTGAACTTCCCAGACTTATGGATCCTGCTTAGGATCCTGGTTACTAACATGATTGTTAACCTGGTTGCTAACCTAGTTCCGTAAGTTTCGTAACCTGGATAGCGGGCTTGCGCTATCTAGGATAGCGAGCTTACTAAGCCAAAAAATCCAAGATACAAGCTCCCAAATCCCAGATAGGAGGTCAAGAAATCCTAGACCCAAGCTCCCAAATCTCAGATAGAAGGTTGAGAAATCCTAAGTATTCTTTGTGATATTTTCATTGGATTCTGCGTATTGTTTTGTTTTTTTTGTTGTGTTTTTTTCATGTTACCGATGTTTTTTTTTCTGAATTTGCATGCGTATTGTAAATTCATTGGTGCGGTGTTTTCTACATTTTCGCAAGGTTTCCACCGAAACACTGCGATACCGTAACTTGGCAAAGGGGCCATGCGGAGCGCAAACTCAAGGGTCCGAGCAATCCAGATCAGGGCAGCACGCATTCGAAGTCGAGGGTGCGTGTTCTCATGCGGCACTGTGTGTTGTTATGTATTGCGTAACTCGTAGTGTACCCACGCACTGTTAGATATCACGTTCTGCTGTTGCTAAATCTGGAAATCCGTGATATGCACCCTCAAATCTTCAAATGCGTCGGAAGCAAAACTTGTGAAACAGCACCAGGTTTGGCGATGAAACTTATGCAAGACGCAACGATGCAAGACGATTCAAAGAGCCTGGGATTGTCTCGAACAACACATCTCGCAGCGCCGCCCCGAAACTCGAGAAGCTCCCACGTGGAAATGCAAGCGACAAGTCGCTGGCCGATTTTCACGTGAAAAAAAAGTTGCCCAAAGCATACGTTGCCAGACTCGTCGCGGAAAACGATGGCGTCGCCCATCCTCACGACGCGGCATTGTATCATGCACCCTTTCGAGGTATGGATCTCAACCCCGTCAGGGATAGGTAGCAACGAACGCAAAGTAGCAACTAGTTTTTTGCTGGCTGGCCTTGGGTCTACCAAATCTGTCGTAACAAGGGGCGACTTGAGCTCCCAAAGGTGTTGCAGAACGCACTCCTCTAGCACACCCCTGTCAAATGACCGCGAATTTGTTCTAGGCTCGGCCATCCGTTTTAATATGCGATGGCACCTCTCTAACAAAAAGGTTGAAACCAAACACTCGTGCCGCAGCAGCTGCTTTGGAAGGTGCGTCACGCAGTGCGACTTTGGTTTCCAAAGTCGTTCTCCGTAAGCGCGTTGGTGGGCGGAGAGGTGTCGAATTATTGCCTCGCCCAACTCTGCTGCTCGAACACATCCCGAATTCACAAGTTGCAAAAGCTCGACCACCCTGCAGAGCTTCACGCCGCTCTCGGCGTGCTTAGGGAGGTGGCCTGAAGGCACGACTACGTCAGTCAGAAACTTCGCCAGAACAGGAGCGAGACTTAAAAAATCCGATGCCGATCCACCAGGTCTGTACTCGTCGCTCCCCTTGCAAATTTTCCTAGCACTTGCGTAAGCCGCAGGCCAACTCCAGTGTTGAAGGTATTCGTCCAGCTGAGCCCCGCCAAGGTTGACTTTCTTAAGTGATGCCATCAATTCTTTAAGCTCTACCTCAAACACCCCCCCCCCCCCTACCATGTAGCAATGCATCCAGTCCCAACACCATATGTCCATCAATTTGATGTCTAGGTAAACATCCTGCAACAACGACGTTTCTCGAAACACCCACCCCAACAAAGTCTCGGCAGTTTCTAAGGCGCGTTTGTCACCAGCGTCAGAAAGTTCTTTGAGCCGCGTTTGCACACTCATGATCGAAACATTCGAATGTACCTGATATTTTGCGATGTCCAAGTCCGCTGAGCTCACAAGGAAACCTGTTTTATCTGTTTTCAAAAGCGATGACCGATGACCGACGACGTTTTGGCACAGGGCGCAAATCTTGTGCCCTGACGCGCCCTTGCAGTGCACAGAAAACTTGAATGCCCGCTCGTCTTGAATGAGCATAGATATTTCACCAAACACGAGCCTCGGACCGTTCTCACCAGGGATCTGGGACGACACACCGTCGCGAGCATCAGCAGTCTTAGGAGCACCGAAAAAACTGCGAAGTACTAGCTTCATATACTCACTTGCACCACCCTTCAGTTTTGCTACAGACGTGGATCGCATACCGGCCAATGTGAACCACGCCTGTTCGTTGCATAACATCGGCCACCCAAACTCTTTTATTGTCCAGCAAACGGCTTCAATTCGCCTGTCGTTCGAGCTAGAAAAAGCATCCCCAGGTGTTATCTCACCTGAGTATAGGATGAGACTTAGTTTCCCACCATGCTTATTCAAACGTTGACAAGTACAGACTTGAATTCGCACGATTCTTTACAAGCCGCCTGAAGAAACGCGAACGGGTGAATGATGACAAGTCCGATGTCTTTGCCATCGGCATCAAAAGTTGGAATATCCTGAATGATTGGGCCAAAATCTGTAGCCTGAAATGCGATTTGCTGCCTGGCCTTTTGAATACTGAATGTGCTGAAAGCTTCTGGGAGGTCTTGGCTGCTCGAATCTTTCAAGATACTGCTCAGGGCAGACGCGGTAACATGAGAAGCCCTTCCGAGCTCAGAAAGCTTAGCTGTGCGCCTAGCGATCTTGGAAGGAGGTTCCATTACGCTGGAGCCAAAGTGGCCATATACGAATACATATTGCGGACGCACACACACACGCTTACATACACGCTCTCGTATTGCACGTTGTACCGACATGCGTTTCACTTGAGGCATCCTAGCGGCATTGATTGAGCCATGCATGCGTTTCGCTTGGGATACATCACTGCGTCCCGCCTGAGACATCTATGTGTTCGCTTGAGACATCCGATTGCGAAAGCTAGATGGCGACGAGGGTGTAGGCCCCACAGCGAGGATTGCGTTTAGGCTGGAAGCGAGGACGGTTCACCGATGGTTTAATTTCATTTGAGGCTTCTTGACAAGCTCGTGGGCCCCACCTTGAACCAGCATGGGTTCCAATTCGCTGAACGGTTTTCCTTTTCGAAAGGTCCGAGGGTGTTGCATCCAGGTCATATGCTCGAGCGACTTGAACAGATGCTGTGCAAAAGTATTGAGCTCCCCATAATGATGGAACAATGCGCACAGTCAGGCTATTGAGCTACCCCCGCAAACTCGCATCGCCCCAATACAGTGTATCGGCCGCGCAACTGTTCCGAAGCAAACGTCCCACAGGGTTCAACGCTTCCTCTTCGAAGCGGTGTGCTTGTCCCAAAATGCGCTAGCGTCGCAGTACGCACTGCTACAAATTGACTTGATCTCAGCATCGGTGCAACCGTTCTCAACAGCACGCTTCCTAGCGACTGCGTAGACCTTGCTACCGAACGCATTCTTGGAACGATCCCCAATGTTGCTCTTGCGCAACCCACTGGAGTAGTCAACCTTCTTACCCGGCAGCGGGGGGTGGTATTCCAACGATGTGTTTTCAGACAAACCCAAAGCCCATGGCGACCGAATAAACCTCACGGAACTCAAAATGTTTGCCATTGGGGGCCATTGGCCCCATCAAGGTTCGACGTTTCCTTCTCTCTTTTTTCGGTGGGGAGCGGGGTACGGGGGGGGGGATGGAGGAACTGACATTGAGGAGGAGGGCAGGATGAGTGGGAAAGGGATGGGGCGGAGAAGAGGAGAAGGAGGAGGAGGAGGAGGAGAAGGAGCATGAGCAGGAGCATGAGCGGGAGCAGCTCTATAGGAAGAGAAGGAGAAACGGTGCGTAGGTTCTTAACTACCCCAATCCGAATTTGTTCAGGCCCCCCTTGAGACCCCTATCGGTTTCAACACCCCCAAGCCCAAATCAGCCTGGATGGGGAGGGCATCGGGATCGTTTGATTACCAGGGGGCCTGCAGGTATAGGACTGGGGGCGGCCTTGGGCTTGGCCTTGGCCTTGGCCTTGGCCGTGGCCTTGGCCTTGGCCTTGGCCTTGCCTTTGGCCTTGGCCTTGCCCTTGGCCGCCCCCCCCCCTTTCCGCCACCCTCGGAGCTGCGCCCAGCCGCGACTTCGCGCATCCTGCTCGGATTCGCGCAAAGGGGGGAGGTCACTTGGCCCACGACGAAGGCAAAGAAGAAGGAGGAGCAGGAGGAAGAAGGGCGAAGGGCGAGGGGTCCAGGATGGGGATGCTGAGAAGGAGGACGCGGTGGAGAGTAGGGGGAGGAGGAGGAGGACGAGGAGGAGGAGGAGGGGGAGGAGGAGGACGAGGAGGAGGGGCGGGAGGGAGGGAGGGAAGCAGGAATAGTGAGGAGGAGGAGGAGGAGGAGGAGGAGGAGGGAGGGAGGAGGAGGGGGAGGAGGAGGAGGAGGAGGCGGAGGAGGAGGAGGAGGAGGAGGAGAGTATCGGTTGCTAAAGCACGATTTGTGCCCACATGCCCTCTGCTCGAGGGCGCTCGCTTCGTCGGCTGGCGCTGGGGCTGGGGCGGCGGGGACGCCTGCAGCAGCTGCAGCTCCAGCGCCGTCTGCTTCGGCAGCCGGATCCTCGGGAGCAAGTGCTGGTGCTGACGCGCGGGGTGGGGCCGCATCGGCCACGGGATGGAGCCCAGATGACTTCATGAGATCAGCGACGCTGGTCGGGCGCGTTGCGGGGGAAGGCTGCCCATGCCCCCTCGGTTTGAAGTTCAGGAGCTGAATCTCAGGGTTATGGGCCCTGTCGCCAGTGAAGCCGAACTGGTGGGCCATGGATTGCATGCAGATCTGAGCCATCTGCGCCAGGCAATCCTCGGGGCGCATGGTGAACTGCTGGCCCGCCATCGGGTGTGCTGCGAAAGCTGGGTGTTGAACATGTTGAGGCGGCCTCTGGTGGAAGCTGCCGTGGTTGCTCCTGTATCCTATGGTGGGTGGTTGAGCGTCTAATGTGATGGGCGCTGGCACTGGCATGGATCCCTCGTAGGCGAAGTCGATCAACGTCTGGGGCAGATCTGACGGCAGCCTGTAGACCTCGAGGTGTGGGTGCCAATGCTTCTGCTGGCGATCCATATCCTTGATGATCCGCTGGATCTGCTTCATGTGGTCCTTCATGTCCGTCGGGCTGTGACTCGAAACGGCATCCACGGTGGCGCTGCAGAGGATACTGACCGCTTTCTTCAGCAACTTCTCACCAGGGCAAGTCATGCCCAAGCGCCACATCCGAATGGCAATGGTTTGCCGCTTCACGGGAATCGCGAGGTCGGCATTCATCAGGATGTCCCAATCGGTCTCGAGAAAGAAACTCTCCAGCGACTCGCACTTCTGTTGGGCACGAGGGCCCTTGGCCACCAAATGGGTATCAGACACCGCGTTCGACAACGTCGTGGCTATGCTGAGAATCTGTGATTCAGTCCACGGGCCACTGTTCACTTCGGCTGTGACTTTGGTGGCGTCGTCCAGCGTCAGCCCCTGAGATGAAGAGATGGCTGAGATGATGGCGTTGGCCTGTGATGCCATTAAAGACTCCCGACTCACACCAGCCCCGACCTGCGCGTTGATGAAGTTCACGCGCTGCTTGATGCTGAGGATGAGGCGATCGATTGCGCTGACTGGCTCCATGGTGCCTTGATGCACTACCCAGTGGCGTCGTGGGGCGATGTGTGACGCCTGGTAGGATAAGCCAAAACGGCTACGGATTGTGTCCCGATTGGTCGGGCACGCACCTCATTACTCTCCAGTAGACAGACAAGCAGCCAAAACTCGGCACGATTGACTGGTCGATAACCGTAAGAGGAGGAGGGACCATGAGCACTCGTAGACGGCTTCAGGGGACGAGCATAGGGCTGACAAGGACGGCGCGAAGGTGGAGTTTTGGTCTTTGGAATGGTCAGGAGGAGGTGGAGTGGGCGTCTGGTAGGGGGGGAGGAGGAGGGTGGGCGTGGAGCGAGAAGCAGGTAGTCAGACTCCAGAACGCCTTCGGATCAAGCTCTCGATTGCTCCTGATACCATGCGGCTCAGATTGCTCGAAGTGCTCCTGAGCACTTCGGGCATCTCGCCCGAAGTGCTCCTGAGCACTTCGGGCAATTGCCCAACGTGCTGTCTGCTACTTCGAGCGACGCATCATCATAGTTTAGTTGAGAGTATCGATCACCTCTGCCCGAACTGTTCCCTGGGAGTTCGGTCATATGCCCGAAATGCCCACCAGCAGTTCGGGCATGGCGCCCGAAGTGCCCACACGAAGTTCGGGCATGGCGCCCGAAGTGCCCACCAGCAGTTCGAGCAATCGCTGCCGAAACTCAAATGCTATCGATCTCGCTGTCGACTTGGTCAGTGACTGTCTACGCTGCATGCTAAATCTAGCAAGTGTTCATCTTCTTTCTCGTTCCGCTACCTCCCTCATCTGTCCTCGTCCTCCCTCCTCTTCCCTCACCTTCCCTCCTCTATCCTCCTTCTGCTCCACTCCTCCCCCCTCCTCCTCCTCGCCCTGGCTCACGCAAGATTGACCCCACGATGGCAAATAGCTGAGACGGTTGAACGCGCGCGCACCCCAGCGCACGGGAGAATTCAATCGGTTGGGAATTAGATAGACCACAGCAATGCGTGGTCGCCTAAACGGCTCAAGCCAAACTTCGCTGTGCGTTGGCACAGCTAAAGCTCTCGCGACCCCCCTGCACACATGCCCATTTCTCAGCTCTCGGCGGCCGACCCCTCGGCATCGCTGGGAGCCTGATTTTGGTCTGGGTCTGCGTGGTGTTGGTTACGGAACTCCACCAGCACTTTCGCCATCATCTCGACGCGGTCCTGGAGGTCATTCCCAGGCGCCAAGCGCATAGATTTCATCCTCCATTTCTGCTTGACCGCGTCGTAGTACGTGGTCACGACAGCCGAGCGGTGCCGCATCCAGCTCACATTCTCGTCGTGAACGACTGGCTCGAAGTTAGGTTCGGGAAGCATCTTCGGCTTCAGGGTGAGAAGGAGCAGTGCGACTGGCGCGCACTCTATCCATAACTTTGCTCGACCATTGGCTGACGGCAGCACCTTGACGGTGTAGTGGGTGCCGTTCGAGTCAGCCACGTGCACAGTGATCACGCTCGCAATGTCATCGAGCATCTCTTTCCGAGGCCTCTTAGGGAGTTGTTCGATAACCTCCTGGTCCACAAGGTCGTCGCCATCTGCCAGCAGCCCGCACATCAAACGCTCTGTCTCAACGTTGCGAGCGGTGGTAAGAGTATTGATCATGGAGAAATCGTTCGACACATACTTCTTCAGCTTGTGGTCTAACTTGTCAACTGCAATGAACGCATACCCGTCAACCTGTTTGGTGTGCCCAATCCAAGCGCCAGCGATGGAGGACGTGTTGTTGTCGCGGCTGACTGCGCACACATTGCGATTGATGAATGCCATCGTGGAGCAGTGCGAAGTTCCAAACCTTCGGTGAGAGCAATGCAATACTTTGAACCTAAATGGCTACGGACATGCCAACAAGTTTCACCGTCGCCCCATGGCGTTCGTTCCGTTGCTCCGTGGGCAGAGACAGCTGCATGATGCTGAATGTACCGAGGCTGGCCTCGGACTGGCCAACTTCCAAGTGTGAGTGTCTCTCGAGGTCCTCCTCTTCCTCGTCCTCCTGCTCCTCAGCTCCATCCTCTTCTCCTGCTGCGTCTCCTCCTCCTCCTCATCATCCTATATGTGCTTCTCTCTGCAACCCAGGGATGGCCGACGCATTTGAGAAATCGGGGGTCTGAGCCCGATGCTGTGGCACATATCGCTCATATACTTCGGTGTTCCAATTTGGGGGTCCCCGATGCGTGCCTCTGGGAGGCTCGTCGTTTTTTTTCGCGCGCATGGTGTTGCAACTGAAGTTGGGATGTTGCACAGCGCACGTGGCCCTCGACTCGACTGCACAAAACCTGCAGCGGCAATCGTCACGAGTCTGGCCACCGTCTAAGCTTGAGCAGAGAGATGCTTTGCAAGCAAAACGCACATGACCGTCAAGTGGGAAAGACGATCGAGATTGAGCAAACAGCACCCTCACGGCCTTTGGTTGCGAGGGTGGTTCGAACGAAGCGGGCATTCGCACCTCACCATGCCACCGAACAGTCATTGCTCGGCTCTCATCCTCATCAGCCCTCTTCTGCCTCCTCCCCCTGATCCTCCTGCTCCTCCCCTTCTTCATCCTTCTCCTCGTCTTCGTCTTCCTCCTTCTCCTCCTCCACCTCCTCCTCCACCTCCTCCTCCTCCTCCTCCTTCTTCCCGTGCTCTACCCTGCCCCCCATCGGGCGGCGAAGAGCGGCCAGGGAGCGAAATTGCACTCGAGTCGTTGCTGACAGTGGCTGTACTTACGTGATCACGTTGCTCACATCGCCCCCCCTCGCAGTTCCACCAGGTTTCGAGCGCTCCCAACCGCGATTACAATCGACCCCCCCCCCCCTCCCCCCCCCCCCCCCCCCCCATTGGAAAAAAAGGTGGCAGACGAGCAACAGTTCAAGACCTCACCGCGTTGTTCATCTAACCCCTCTCCCTCCTCATTATTCGCAGTATTTCTTCTCCACATTCGCCTGAGCTTTCGTCGAAATATGTTCTCCTCCTCATCCTTCTCCTCCTCCTCCAGCTTCTTCTCCTCCTCCTTCGCATTCTCCTCCTCCTTCTCCTCCTCTCCACTCCTGCTCATCCTCATCTTCCTCCTCCTCCTCCTCCTGCTCCTCCTCAGTATCAGCCACTGCCAACTGTCGGAGCTCACGAGCTCTTCCTCTTTTTAGAGGCGGGGGCAGCGCTGCTGCTGCTAGCCGCTTTGGACTTCAGTGCAGACTGCAGGAGCGGCTCACCAGCCTTGATCTGCTTACAGTTCTGGAGCACAGGGATGTTGAGGGCGATCTCATCACGGTCCTCTGACGACGGGCCTGACGAGACCTTGGTGCTCTTCGAAGCCTTCACCATGTTCGCCTCCGTGCTGTCGGTGGCCGTTGGCACCAACCAAAATGGTACAAGGTAGCCTCGCTTGCCCTGAGCTGGGTATTCAGTTTTCGGGGACAGGTAGATGAAGGACAACTTGGGCGGTTCTCCTAGCATATGAAGTTGCACTGCCTGGTTGGGAAGCTTCACCCCACAGTTCAGGCTCGGAGTCATTGGGACAAGAACAAGCTCGCCCTTTCCAAATCACGTGAAGAGTTCATCGTTTCGACAGGGCCCTTACCGTCCTCGGCAACCGTGAGCGCAAGAGAAGACGGGGGCACGCGCCAGCGGTCCCAAGCCGAGGCCAAGGCAACTTTGCACTTGGCCTTGAGCAGCTCCGCGGGAGCGTCGCCAAAGTCCTGCGGGCGGGCGCGCGGCGGTGACGGACAGGAACGAACAGGAGGACAGGAACACGAAGAGGAGGACAAGGAGGACGAGCTCACAGGAGGAGGAGGAGGAGGATGAGGAGGAGGAGGGGGAGGGAGGAGGAAGGGGATGGGGAGGATGGGAAGGTAAGGAGGAGGAGGAAGAGGAGGAGGGGGGAGGAGGAGGAGGAGGGAGGAGGAGGAGGATGCTCCTCCTCCTCCTCCTCCTCCTGCTTCTCCTCCTCCTCCTCATCATCGTCATCCTGCGTTTCGTCCTCATCTCTCCCCCCCTGCCCTCTTCCCTCTTCTCGTTCTCAGTCCGGACTCGTCCCGTCCATCCTTCTCCTCTCCCCCCTCCTCCTCCTTCCTTCCGTGTCCTGCTGCTGCTGCTGTCGCTGCTCCTCCTCCCCCTCTTCCTCCGCCTCCCCCTCCTCCTCCCCATCCTCAATCTCCAGAATGCGCGCGGTGTTGCACGCGTCGCCGATGATGAAACCCAGCGATGTTGAACGCGGGCAGGGCTGGGAGCGTTCTCATTTCTATGCCACCCACTCTTTCGCCAAATCTCCCCCTCCTGCATACCATTCAACGTACTCTGCATTATAACCCTCAATCCCACTTCCGTGGCAATTGTGGATCAAGTTTGGCTCGATGTTCTTCCTCCTCCTCCTCCTGTTTCTCCTCCCCCTCATCTTCCTCCACCTCCCCCCCTCCGATTCGAGATTCCTCCTCCTCCTTCCTCATCCTTCTACCTCATTCCTCCTCCTCTGTCCTCCTCCTTCTACCTCCTTCCTCCTCCTCTTTCCCCCTCCTTTCTCCTCGTTGCTATGCTACTCCTTCCTACTCTTCGTCCTCCTCCTAGCCGCCATGCGATAGATAGAAAAATGTGTCCTTGAATTCGTCAGCCAACTTCGCATACGTGATCGCGTGGGGCTTCTTGGCCTCGTGGCGGCCATCGATCTCGAACGTCACCCTCCCGTCGTCAATCGATGCGATGGTGAGCGCATTCGAGGCGTCTGTTTTCATGGTGACGTCCTGGCCAACTTCGAAACCCAGCTGAGCAAGTGCTGCCTTGTCGAGGCCACCGCCACCGCCGCTGAACTGCACGATCTCCTGCTTCTTTGTCTTGCCGTCATCCTTGGGGGACCTGGCGACGCAGTCCCACGGCAGATCGCCAGACGACTTCAAGTCAGGGGCTGCTGCGAAGACGTCTTCGAGAAAGGCCATGGCAATATCCCCGATGCCCTTGAAGGTCGCCCTGCCAGGCGCCTTCTTGCCATGCACGTGCATAACACATCTGATCTGGAAGTCCCCGACCAGCTTGGAGACCACGTGCTCCTCGAGCTGCGGTGCGCTCCCCTGCAGCCACTCGCGCCCTGTCTTGGCGTAGGACGCGGCCGACAAGCAATCTGCCTTCTTCTTGCCAACCACATCCGATGCGTCGGAAGACGTGAGAAGGCGGCTCACTCCACCCCTGACGAACGCATCTGGAGATGCGACCATTGCTTTGAGCATTCCGATGATGCACTCAGGTCCTTGCTTAAAGGGGATTGCCGACAGCATTTTGAAGCTCCTGCCATCGACATCCTTCGAGGTCTTCAACGTCTTGGCCCACTTCTCGAGGTCCTGCAGGTATATTGGAGGTGTTCCTCCAGAGTATTCTGCCACTAAGTCGCACATTCCGCGGACGTGGCCCTGCAAGTGCGGAGAGTTCTTCTCCACGGCAGCCGTGACCTCTGGAGGGAGATGAACGATACGTAATTGGTATGGTCGGGTTCCTGGGGATCCTCATGAAGAATTTTCAAACAATGTTATGTTGTACGTTGTTGCGCTGACTATTCCCAGAGTTCGGTTCCACAGGACCTTGTCCCAATCGTTCCCCATGAACTTTGCACGCGAGTGGATGCGAAGGAGGGTTTGTATCTTGGAGAACAGCTGCTGCGTTCCGTGGCCCGCGTTTCCCGGCTCTTGCAGGAAGTGCGGCAACAGTGGGCAGGCTGTCGCAACCTCATGGCGGATGATGGTCCAGTCCATGCCGTTGTCGACGGGTTCCAAGTAGCTCGGTGCGAGGTCGTACACTCTGTCTCGAGATACTCGCCCGTCTGTGCTGATAGCATCTTGCAACGACTTCGAGCCGAACCTGTGCAGAAACAGCCACACCCTCCACCCGTGAAGTTTTGCTGGCCCTTCCCCCGAGAGTTGGTCTATTGGGGGAGGGCGTATCTTGGGGAAGGGCGGTGTGTGTTTCTGCGCCTGCACTTGACGCAACGGATGCCAGCGATGGTGTGGCTGGACGTCACGCTCAGAAACCTAAGCATGTTCTTGTCAGTCCACGGGGCTAGATAACCATCAGCAGATTCTGCAAGGGCAACGTTGAATCGGTATTGTTCATCTCCCTCCTCGCCAGGAGGCAGCTCGAAGGCCCAAGCATTACGAACCTCTTCCCATACCCAACCCTGGTTGCATATGAGCAAGATCAACTGATGCACTTTCTCTACGTCGAGGCCAGTGCCATCCCTATTCTGATTGTGGGTCCCCACGTTCACGCACTGGCAGCGGTTGACGTAAGCGAGACCCGACGACACCAACATCTTCACAATGCGCTCAGCAGCGCTGCGGATCTGCTTGGCCTCCCCTCCCATATGGGCATGGATGATCCCATTGATCTGTTCTGACATCTCAGGCATCATCGCGAACCTCACGGGAGACGTCGCCACAAAGATAGGCCGAATGCTCGGGCAAGAACGGCTGCGACTGAGAGAGGCCCGAGAGGGGGTGACTCCGAACGGCCGTCTTGGATTCCATCTTGGACCTATCTTGTTTGCTATCCTGATTCCTATCCTGGTTCCTATCCTGGTTAAGGGCTGGTTATGCATTCAGCTTCGCAGGGTTATAACCTACATGCGTAAGTGTGCGATGTACTTGATAAGTGTGCGTATGCCAGTTACCAAAAAACCTATATCCTCTTCTGAACCTCTCTCGGCAGATTTGACACTTTCGGGGATGGACAGAACCCCCTTTAGTAAAACGTGGTTTAGTGAAAACGACCTGAGGCCCAAACTTGGCGGGCGCAAGCCTGGAAAATAACGGCCACGGCGCCCACTCGAAAACCGAAAACGGACAATTCACTAATCGACGTGTCACTATTGGGGGTTCTGTCCACCCCCGACACTTACATAAACAACGCTATCATGATACGGTGTAGTGTAACATAGATACAACGAATATAACTCGGTTGCTTATGTTATATCTTGTTTATAACCTACATGTATGTGGGTTGTATGTGGATCTAACTTCAGCAACCAGATCAGAAACAGCCCATCGATCCCAGCAGAAGAGCCCAGAGCGGCCTCCGGCACCGTGTCCGGACAGATCCGGTGGACCCGGTGGATCCGGTGGATCCGCCGACGAATCCCAAACCGGCGCCCTCGCTTGAGACATCCTCACAAAACCGGCCCCGGGGGAGGTGCCCAGAGGAGCCCAGAGCGGCCTCCGGCACCGTTTCCGGACAGATCCGGTGGATCCGCCGACGAATCCCGAACCGGCGCCCTCGCTTGAGACATCCTCACAAAACCGGCCCCGGGGGAGGTGCCCAGAGGAGCCCAGAGCGGCCTCCGGCACCGTTTCCGGACAGATCCGCTGGATCCGGGATCCGCTGGATCCGGTGACGAATCCCAAACCGGCGCCCTCGCTTGAGACATCCTCACAAAACCGGCCCCGGGGGAGGTGCCCAGAGGAGCCCAGAGCGGCCTCCGGCACCGTTTCCGGACAGATCCGGTGGATCCGGTGGATCCGACGAATCCCAAACCGGCGCCCTCGCTTGAGACATCCTCACAAACCGGCCCCGGGGGAGGTGCCCAGAGGAGCCCAGAGCGGCCTCCGGCACCGTTTCCGGACAGATCCGCTGGATCCGGTCCGCCGACGAATCCCAAACCGGCGCCCTCGCTTGAGACATCCTCACAAAACCGGCCCCGGGGGAGGTGCCCAGAGGAGCCCAGAGCGGCCTCCGGCACCGTTTTCGGACAGATCCGCTGGATCCGGTGGATCCGCCGACGAATCCCAAACCGGCGCCCTCGCTTGAGACATCCTCACAAAACTGGCCCCGGGGGAGGTGCCCAGAGGAGCCCAGAGCGGCCTCCGGCACCGTTTCCGGACAGATCCGCTGGATCCGGTGGATCCGCCACGAATCCCAAACCGGCGCCCTCGCTTGAGACATCCTCACAAAACCGGCCCCGGGGGAGGTGCCCAGAGGAGCCCAGAGCGGCCTCCGGCACCGTTTCCGGACAGATCCGGTGGATCCGGTGGATCCGCCGACGAATCCCAAACCGGCGCCCTCGCTTGAGACATCCTCACAAAACCGGCCCCGGGGGAGGTGCCCAGAGGAGCCCAGAGCGGCCTCCGGCACCGTTTCCGGACAGATCCGCTGGATCCGGTGGATCCGCCGACGAATCCCAAACCGGCGCCCTCGCTTGAGACATCCTCACAAAACCGGCCCCGGGGGAGGTGCCCAGAGGAGCCCAGAGCGGCCTCCGCACCGTTTCCGGACAGATCCGGTGGATCCGGTGATCCGCCGACGAATCCCAAACCGGCGCCCTCGCTTGAGACATCCTCACAAAACCGGCCCCGGGGGAGGTGCCCAGAGGAGCCCAGAGCGGCCTCCGGCACCGTTTCCGGACAGATCCGGTGGATCCGCTGGATCCGCCCGACGAATCCCAAACCGGCGCCCTCGCTTGAGACATCCTCACAAAACCGGCCCCGGGGGAGGTGCCCAGAGGAGCCCAGAGCGGCCTCCGGCACCGTTTCCGGACAGATCCGGACAGATCCGGTGGATCCGCGCCCCGGGGGAGGTGTCCAGAGGAGTAATGAGGAGGAGGAGGAGGAGGAGGAGGAGGAGGAGGAGGAGGAGGAGGAGGAGGAGGAGGAGGAGGAGAAGATGATGGAGCTGTGGGGTGGAGGAGGACAGACGGAGGCAAGAGAAGGAGGGAGGAGGGGGAGGAGGAGGAGGAGGAACCTCATCCTCACCCTCGCCAACAGGCGCACGCACCTTCTTCTATATACAGAAACTCCCGATCAACCGCAGAGCGGCCGGCTAGTATTCTGCGCTTTTGCACTCACGCCCTCTAGCCTCAACATGCTCGCGTGTGCCATCGCATCTGCGCTCGAGTCCCTCCGCAACAACAGAGGAGGTAGTAGCTATCGTCCAGGGCTTCTTCATGAAACTACCCTTGCTGTCCTGTAATCCATACGCACATCCACGCAACGCCGACTTAACAAACTCGAGTTCCCTCATGAAACCTTTTGCCTGAGGGTCTCTCCAGCAATTGCACTGGGCAGGCCACTCCAAGCAAACAACGCCCCCCGCTTTGCGCACAGCGCGTGCAATCTCACGGAAATCCCAAAACAGGTATCTGAAGTCAGTCCTAATACCACGAAGCCTACGCATCGCTCTATGATTTCCAGTACGAAGATAATGCGCTCCGTTCACAGATTGCCAGGGAGAGCCTCCCGTGCAAGGCATAGAACCCCACAGCGTAATATGTTTTCCCTCGAATGTTTTAATATCGTTCAAAGCTAGCCTGAGTCCCTCATCCGTCCTCATATCTTCCTTCTCAGTATATCGAATCACCTTGCACGAGTTATCGACGAAATTCTTTGGGTCTCCTATCCTGCTCTGAGGGCCACAACAGCATCCTAGCAAAAGCCTTTCCCCGGTCCACTGAGTGGCCGGGGCGCAATCTTCTCGGATCCAGAACTCTGTGTATCCAGTCCATCTACTCGGGCAATAAGTCGCCATCGCTGGAATCGCCATTCGAGTTATTTTCACATGGAAGATGGAATTTACTCTCTTTGTCACGCCAATTGCCGGTGCGGTCAACCGTCAAACCTTGTTGGGCATTAACGGCATAGGTGCGGCGCCTATCATCTAACTTTTCCGGGTCGACGGGACAATCACCGATCACGGGCGTAAACGCAACAAGACTCGGAACGGAATGCCATCGTTTCAAACTCTGCCCCTGTCGTGTCCATGCATCCTTTTTGCCTGGACAGCTGGCAGCCGCAGCAGGTGGAGGATGAGGAAAAAGAAGGTTGTGATTGGAAATATCTTCCATATTCTTCTGCAACATCGAAGTATCTGACTCATTTTCACTGTCCGTTATGTCAAACATTGTTTTCATTGCACGATCAGAACTGTTTTAAGTTATGTTCTCCATCGTTCTCGTTTTCTCTGAGCTTCTGCTGTAACCTTCTTCTGTAAGTATAGGAGTAGTGTCACCTGCATCCTCGGCTAAGCTGGACGCATCCGCAACCGCAGCTGCGCTGGGAGCGCATGCCTCCACGGTTTTGCTGGGGGCGGCCACAACGGGCACACCCTAGTTGGGGCGCGTTTTCTTTTTGTTCATCTTTTTGCTAGGTACAACAGCTCCTCTCCGCAAGGCCGAACTAGGGCCCAGGCGGGGCTTCATAATCCCCCCGGGTTGCAGGGGAAGTCCGTCTGAAAACATCGAGTCAAGATAGTCTCGGCACCGCTTAGCGTCCAGAACTTGGGCGTAACAACGTTGACAATATATAAAACTTTAACCCAGGGCAAAGGGTCAGTGAACCTTTTGGCTCCTATATCAGCAGCCTCGTTCTGAGTTTTTTCATACTGTAGCTCAACAAGGCCGCGAGAAAACTGTTCGGACACAGCTGCAGCATCAATCCTATGTGTTCTCGGTAGATGCATTAGTTTCATTGACCCGCCTGCCTTGATGACTTTGCAAACTGCTTGATTATCCTCAAAGAACAGACATCGCACTGGTCTGTCGAGCAGCATCTCCCAAAGCGGCAGTGCCGCTAGCAGTTCTTTGCGCAAAGCAAGGTCGGCAGCGACAATGTCTGTCTCAAGTGTACTGCGGGAAACGCATGTCCATCGTTGCGATCCCATAGACTGTCCAGCTCTAGTGCATGGGCCCCAAATGGCCTGATAACTGGCACTCGTGCTTCGATGTGTGCGAATGTCACTTGCCAGATCTGCATCAGAATATTGCCTTAACAGGACATCTTCCTTTTTGCCACCTACCGACGAAGTCATGCGGCAATAGGAGGTACATTTGATATAACATATGAGGCGGAAAAGATCCATGTCTTGTTGTTCTGTCCATTTTGCAATACAACTGGCAGTTTGACATACAGCACGGAGCAAGTCATATCTGGCCATTCTCGCGCCATAAAGTATTGTCATCAATACGTTTGCTGCAATAGGTTGAAGCACACCCGACTGTTTCGGTGGCTCGGGGTCATCAGGGCTTGCTACTGCGGCGTCAAGGCCGAGAACTTCTATCTTCTGATCAGAAAGGCCTGAATCAACATTGATTCGCAATGCTGACGCTATGGCCTCCTCAGCCAGGGAGTAAACCTTGCCTCTGGGGCCGCCTTGGCCATCCTCAAGGTCAGGAAGTTCAAGGCCAAACGGGGTTCCCGCAGCCGGGTAAGTAGATGGATCGGCGTCTGTCAATTGAGCATGTAATGTAACACAGGATTCAAAGAACTCTGTCATGTCATATTCTATGGCTTTGACTTGTTTCGATTCTCTCGGTTGACATGGCTCGGACGGATGAGCCGCCGAGTCACCCCTTGTTTCCTCCTCGCTACTCTCGTCTGTGACGGAAGCGTTTTTCTTGACCTTGGGATGAGGCGGGTCTAAGATTGTAGGTAACTCCCCCTGCCATTCAACCGTTCGTGTTGACAGTCTATGTTCGCATTCCAAATATCTTCCAACAGCCGTTGGAGGGTCTATTCCTATTCCCTTGGGACAGTTATCAGAGGGTTCTTGCAGTAGTTTCCAGCCCTCAGCAAGCTTGTCGGCAGGTCCCGACAGCTTGAAACCATCAACATAGATAATCAGGAAGATTTGCAATTCTTTGTGGAAATACCAGCTACGCCACGGACTACACTTCACAAAACCTTTTGCCGTAACATGTCCCTCACAGTGCTGCTCCCAATACCCACCTGCGTCAGGGTGCCCGTACAATGAGAGATACAACGGGCATACAGGATTACGCATGTGGGACCATTATTTAGGCCATTCGTCTCGAGACAAGAAAACCCAAGTGGGGGTGCCTCCTGGCTTTGATTGAGTATAGGCTTAACGGGCGTCCGCTTGCTCGATGCTATGACCGTCGAATAGCCCGTAGGTGTCAGCTGCTTCGGTAGCCTGCATTGTAGCAGGGCTGCTGGACAGTTCCTGAAACAACGCCATATCCTTATTCTGATCTCTGACACTCGAACCGTCAAAAACTACCCGACCTTTATACTTGCGATCTTTACGCCCTAACGGTAACCCCGAGTTCTTCTCAGCAAAGATCGCAAAAAGCCGGCCAAAGTGGGCCGTCTTTCCCTTGAGTTCGGCAACCACATCAGAGTATTCTCTGACACCATCCTCTATCCATGTGCCTATATCACGCAACCTATCCCATTCTTTTCTCAAGGCAGCTTGGGCGTCTTTATTCGCCTTGGCCTCGTCTTTTGAGACAGATCTGGCGACAGCGGCATCGATGCAGGCGCGTTGCCAGTCGTTGGGAAGTTGGCAGGGTCGCCGATGATTGAGATCAGGTCAGTAAAAGGGCTGGAAATGCATTGCAAATCAAACCTCTCTTTTTCACGATGACTGAGATCTGTAGCCGAGCCATGCTGCAACGGCATCCGAGGCACGCTTCGCCGCGACGCAGCGGCCGCCGGACTCGAGGTCTGGCTTGCCTCGCAATTGTCCGCAGGCTCATCATCATCGGACAACGGGCCCCTACCGGCTGAGCCGGAGGGAATTCCATCTCGTGCAATAGCGCCTCCGTACCATGTCTGTTTCCACCCAATGTCCTCATCATCCCAAAGATGTCCTACAGAATCATCTTCCTCCGAGGATTCAGCAGCCACAGCTGCGGCTTGGCCGCCCTGAGTAGGTCGCGACGCCGCCCCGCGCCCGCTGCCTGGGGCGTAGCACAGGCTGTCTTCCTTCAAACGACGGAGCCGCTCAGCCACCTTCGGCGCTGCTAGCCTGGCCTCAGGAAGGGCCGCAAGTGGCTGTGCCACTGCGGGTTCGGGCGGAGTCGGCGGATCATCCACATCCAGGCCAATATCACGCAGAAGGCCTAGGCAAGGGCCAGGATCTTCTATCCCGAAAAATCCGCTCTCTTCTGCCTTGTATTGTTCCACGGCCTGTCGGCGTTGTGCTTGATTCATGTTGAACCATCGTCCAGGATGCATCCCAGGGCCGGTGGATTCAGGTAGCTTTTTCAGCCATTGGGAACTGCACTTCGGGTCTGGGTCTGTGACCCACACGCGAGTTACAGGCACGTAATCGGGATCAGACTAAAGAGCAACTCGGATGCTGCATGTCTTTCGGCGACCTGTCAACGGAAGCTTCTGCGTCAACTCCTCTTTGGTTAGTCCAGCAACAAATCGTCTGTCCCCGAAGTATTCCATCGTGCCCAGGTTTTGAGTTGTTCGAGCAAGAAGTTGCCCTTTCCCGGGAGCCTTCTCACGCGGCTTAGCCGCTGAGAAGTTGGACTGTCTGTCCAAGCGATACTCAAGTTGTGCGAGTCTCAGTTTTTGGTTCTTATCTATGGGAATCGCGCTGAGGATCCCTACCGTCGACTACCATAGTCCCGTCACCCACACAATCCTCCTGGGCCGTCGTCTTCTAAATCGGCCTCTGAGTCGAAGTGTGGAGCGCCCTCGCCTTCCTGAGAAGGCGGTGGCATAACAACAGCAGGATCATCGGCATTAAATAAGTTGTCCGGTCGTATCCCTGTGGCTGGTTGTGGTCCGCCTGGGACGGCCGCAGCTTCTCCTGCTGTAGGGATCGTGACTGAACGTACTTTTGTCGCCGCTTTCTCGCACGCTTTTCGCAAAGGGAACTGAGGCGATTAGTCATCAGCAGTACCATCTGAGATGTTGCTGTACACCTCATCAGACTTCTCAATGGTGGGTCGTGTGCCTTCTGGGGTACGCCCTGATTCCATGTTCAGACCGTCCAATTGTCTCAAAGGTACAACATAACTGTCTGGTCCAACCAATCCCCCCGCTTTGTGCACATACCCCAAGTATATCCCTGGGATCATCGTTGGCGGTCCGAAACCTGGACTCAGGTGGAGGCACATAACGTACGGGGGACCCAAAGGGAAGGAGCGGAGCATCAAATCTACATCCAAAGCGTCGCTCCCAACTTGACTGTCCCTCCGCTGGGGTCCTTGCATTGTAGCATAGACAGAAATATCGGACTGCGTAGGTCCAATATGGTGGTGGAAGACCAGCCTGCATGAGTAAGGGTCTAGTCCCCATCTGTACCACACCATTTGCACGCTCAGCAACAGCGTTATGTTTCTTATTTCCTGGGATGGTAGGATCATGGGCAATATTGAGCTCGTAACATGCCCTCGCAAGCTCTCTTGCACCATCTGTATAACAATACTCTCACTTCCCCTCCGGGGCTTTTAGGTTTACCCAAAAGTTACAGACGTGAACCGCAGACTTGTTGTGCGCACCCTGAGCGGCAAGAAGATATGTAGCTCGGTCGCGAAAAATCACACACACGCGCGGTCTCATCGTGGAGCCCCCGCGAGAGTTCATCCATCGCAAACACATGGCCCATCGTCGTCAGGTGTCCGAACGAAGTGGGGTTAGCGTATGGGCGGGGAACCTTTAGCCCTTTGTTTTGCGCCTTGCGCTGTTGCTGTCTGATAGCCTTGGCCCAATTGCATACTGAACAATATGGGTTCTTGGGAGTATGAGTTAGAAGGTGCGGCAGGGAGGCCGCGGCCTTTCTGAGCCGCTCGGCAAGGGTATCCGACACCTCAACCTCCGCATCGTCTGGGTCTACATCTGGCGGTGCGTCGACGTCGACTAAGTCGACACCGTCAGCGCCTCCAACTTCACCCTCCTCGGGTCCTGGGGCCGCGTTGCCCGCACTGGAATCCAGTCCTTGATTTATTTCGTAAGGAAGGTACCCCGAGACTCCGTACCCATAAGGGCACCTGTATGCGGCAGCGCAGGCCTCGGCTTTGCCGGGCTGCTCGTCGCACTGACCGACGGTTTGACCGTGGTCAGGCAAAGTTACAAGACTTTTGGAGGCAGCGATACCGGTCGGCGTCCGATTCCAAACGCTTTCACTAGCCTGTCGAGGCGAATAGTAGAATTGGGTGATGGCATCCGCAGAGTCTATCGATGACGGAACAACGGGCGCGATCTCAGTCGGCCGTCCATCAGCGTAGCTGTGGGCACCGATCAACTCATGTGCACGCAGGTCTATGGTCACGCGAGTCTGGACAGCATGGGGCGGAGGGCCCCCCGCCGATTCCACATTGTCCAGGAATGCCTTGGCGCCTGGCGTCACGCAACACCACCGCTCGGGGGGGTCACCCCCTCCGGCGGCAACCGCGCACATCCACTGACCCAGCGCCTCTTTGCCTAATAGGGTCAAGTATGGTATCTTGCCCTCAACGGCCAGGTCCACTATTTGGCCATTGGGCAACAACAGGTGGGGTCTTTGGCCTGCTGGCCAAAAGAAGTTGAAGCCGCGATCCATGCACCGCTCTCCTACCGAAATCACGCACGGGGTCTCCGGCATGACTAAAGCATTAAAACGACCACCCTTAAACTGGGGACATGCGATGCGAACTGAACCGAGGGCCTTTGACTCTCCCCCAGCAGTGATCGATTGCGGAAGCTTTCGAATCAATGTCATTGCACCTGCACTTCTAATATATCTCTCCGCTATGAGGTTGTACCCACACCCAGTATCAATGATGAAGCTCAGCGCGCCAAGATACGCAGCGTCTTTGTCTGTGCATCCAGCAGCGGCTGTGCCGCGTGGGCCCTCTTCCCCCTCCTCAGTTCTCAACCAGAGATGCCAGACTTCATCCTGCAGGTCCGACGCTCTGATCAGAGCTTCCGCAGCAGACGCCCTCGACTGAGTAGACATCTGTCTGCGCATTTCTCCCGGGAGTTTCCACCTACCTTTGCCACTCGAAGGCAACTCTTTCAAGTCGTGGCGACGCGCCTTCCTCCAAGCGATGGTGGGCCCCTCAGTAGAGGGGTGAAAACGGGCACGGAGGTTGCGCCCATCGTTCTTCCGATGTCGGGTGCAACTCTTACTAGGGGGGGGCGCACCAGTACTTCTTGATAGCGTCCCGAAAAAGAGGATACAGGAAATTCGCAAGGACATTGACGAGACTCTCGACCTGTTCCCTGCTTTCCTGCTGAAACTCACCGCCGGAGGGATTCCCGCAGTCTCCTCCGCCGGCATCAGCAACAGCTTTCACAAATTTAAGGCTGGTCTGTTTCTGCCCTGGGAGGCCCCGAAACAACGGAGCGGGGCACGCTACGGCACCAAAGCTGACTTTGTCAGCGGGTCTCTTCTGACCCCCCCGCTTTCGATTTGACCGACGCGGGCTGCGCCTCATCCGTCGAGCAAGGAAGATAAGAAAGAGTACCCTTAACAAAATTATCTGCATCATTCCTCCTGCACTGTCGGCTGAGCCGCCAGTGCGGAGCCATTGTCACGGATGCCCATCCGTGGTTTGAGCAAACCAACATTCCATGCCACGCGAGCATTTGCCTGTTTCCTTGAAAGAGCGACAGATCATATATTTGCCTTTGCCTTTGCCTTTGTTATTGTCTCCATCCTTTTTACGCTTGTCGGAGTTATTACTAGAGGCTCTCGAGCCACCGTTTCCTCCAGTCGATGGGACATTGGCGGCAGCGGCATTGGCTTGTTTGGCTGCGCGCTCGTATCCCAAAGATTGTCCCGCGTCAAGCTTCGCTTGCTCCCATTTATCGCGTTTAAGCTTCTCAGCATCGGTCAACCCTCTGTGGGCCTTGTTGCACCCGTCTGCTGCTCCTCGACAATTCCTGGGATCTCGGGACCACGCGTAGCATGAAATAGTGCTCTCTTTCCCACGCGATTGGTTGGATTGACTCCTGTTTCTCTGTTGCGCTCCTTTTCCACGTCCGCCCATCGAGGTCTGTGATCGACTCTGCCCCTTTCGGCCTCGGTCCTTAGATCTCCCTCTGGGATTCTTATCCCGGGCAGGAGCGGCATTAGACTTCTTTCCCGTACTCGGCTGAGCCGGCGCGGCATTCTTGGGCTTCTTATTATTAAAAGGACAACCTTTCCCCGCATACGGGCAAGTTTCGCCCTTACGCACGTACTTACACGTCGTCTCGCCCTTAGTCAATCCGCTTTTCATGACATCAATGGGCTTCCCCAGTTTAGCAGCTACTTCTGCCGGAGCGGCTTTGCCGCCGGCATTCCTTCGGTTGAAATCGCCCCCACCTCCGCCTAACCTTGCCTGCCGAGCACATAAATTCAAGGTACTCTCATGCACGCTGATGTTCCGCTCTTCTTATTCTCGCAACATCATTTCTTCAATCTGCTCCATCAGCCATTCGTAAGTCTTCACGCCATGTCCCATTTTATCCTTGGACATGTTGTAGAGTTGGCATACGAAACTCAACTTGCTCGGCTTTCTGCACTGCTCAATGAAGTGCGCATGAATCGAGGCTCTCATTTCATCAGAAGGAGGTCGGGCGCCGTAGAGCTGTTGGTATACGTCTGTCCATTCATTGTAGAAATGATACAGATCGGCATCTGGCTTGTGGGGGCCAATAACAACCTTGAAGATATCACGCGAAATGCGATGTTGACCCAACTCCGACCTAACAGAACACCAATGGCAAATGGCTCGTACCATCTCGCGTCCAGTTAGGAGCCTTCCCTCATTCTGGGCGCTGTTTTCCATCCGAGTGATCTGTTGGAGGAAATGAATGCGATGACCAGGCTGGCTGCGATTTCTTCGCATGTTATTGAATTTCTCCATCAGATTGGTGGCGGCCATGAGATCAAGACGCTGAAAGCGCCCTGCATCTTTCAATTGCTCATCGTCCACAGCTGGGTTCATAGCTTCCGTGATCCAATGCTGCGCTGCTTGGCTCTCAGGCGACGATCCAGCGATCGCACGGACCGCATGCATTTGCCACTCCCGTATGTTTGTAACATCGGGGATGTCCAGCAAGTCGATCTTCTGATTGTTTCCAACCTGTTTCCATTGGTCCAACGGCGTACTTTCGTCAATAACTACTGGATCCTGCGGCCCGCCAGGGCCCTGAGGTCTCCACGGCCGCCTCCACCATCTGAGGGCCCCGAACCCCCTGGACTCCCTGGAGGCGATTTATATGGTCGTTTACCGTTGTCATCGTCGCGCGTCGACATGATCTCGGCATTCGGAGCGTCACTCTTGTCGCCCCCTTCTCCGTCTTGCCCTGCCTCGCCGGACGACTTAGCCGCCGTCGGCCCCACAGGGCCACCCTTCGACAACGGGTGGTAATTGACAAAAAGGTCATCGTCATTAGACCCTGTTAACTTTATGTTGATTGGAAACCCGTTCTCAGGGGTGCTCGGCTTAGCCGGACCCTCTAGGGCAGGACCGGGAACGGTAAAGTTATGGCGCAACCACGGCCACACAGGAGTTTCTTGTGAAAGCAACGGCAAATCGATTGAACTCAAGGTGAACCCTTTTCCTTGTTTACTTTCTGTATACGGAATTGGATTCGTGATGATAGCTTTAAGCTTCATCATTCTTTTCTCTGACTCAGCTGCGTCCGCCACGGCCTCTTCTTCTCGCACGTTGGCAGCTGACCTTTCACTCTTCTGCAGGGTATATCTGGAACACCTTCTAGCACTCGCATCGACATGATCTTTACAAGCTGGCAAGACGCAGCCAGCGCAATTACCCGTCCTCGAGCGCAAGCAAATCGAACAAAATTGGGCGACGATGGAACTCTCTGCTTGAGTTTCTCCCCTTTTCTGCGGGTTGAGGCTGCGCTGCCGCCCTCACCTGCAAAAATGACGATCCCGCGTTTACTACAGTTGTCAAGTCGGACTGAGGCGGAACAGATGTTGTGCCAGACGACTGAGCCGCTGGCAACGGTCGTCTGTCCGTCCCAATCGGCTTGGCCGGCGGGCATTTATCATTGCTCGATTGCATACGCTGCAGGTATGCTCTGGCATCTTCATGCGATCTAAGTTCTTCCCGATATTGATTGTTCTGGTCAGCTATTTTCGCAGCTACTACTTTAGTGTTAACCACTTCCAGCCTGGCGTATTTAAGCTCTTCTTGAAGGCAATGCTTTTCTCGTTCCGCCCTGACAGTAGCGATTTGTTCTCATTCTACTCTAGCCACCGCAACAGCGGGGGTGACCGCTATGGCATCAACAGACTGATTGGTCGCCGCCACAACGGCCTGTCGTTCTGAAGCCATCATTTCTAAATATCTACTCTCGGCTTCTATCTCCGCCTGCCGCTTAGCGGCCGCGGTCTGATGATACATCTGTTCCACCAGTTCTCGCTCTCGCTCTCTAGCAGCCATGGCTAGAGCGAGTCTTTCAGCCTCGAACGAATTCCGAACGTCTGCCATGGTTGCTGCCATCTCTTCTCGATCCAGTCGGGTCCTGTCGGCCAGCTGTGCTTCGCTGGCCAGAAACTCTCGCTGGGTTCTAGCCTCAGCTGGTCTAGCCTGATCCTGAATAGTTCGCGTGAGAAGATATGCGCAGTTATGCTCGCCCATAGGACAGCACTCTACACACAACCATTGCATACTACACTTAGGGCATACTTCAGAGCAACTCTTACATACTGGATGCCTACCTGCACCTTCTGGCTTGTTGGTTTTGCCTGGGCATCTGCTTTCCGCCTGAGGCGCGCAGTCAAAGTTTGGGTTCCAGCATGTCTCCATTATGGAGATGTTACTGTTGCTCCTTGAAGTAGATCTCGCTCCTGATCTTGGCATGTTGGGTCTTCCCCTACTAGACGCATTCGATCTGGGGCGCACAAACGTACCTTCTGGGGGTTAGGTACCTCTAGAAGCTCCTCATCCCTCTCGTCCTGTCCTACAAGCACAGTATACGAAGCTGGTTGTCCGACCATTTCCTCATCCTCAACAACAGCCGGCATCGAGGGTTGCCAATCGCCTGAGGCGACGGCAGGACGATAGAAACCTTCTTTAAGTGGTGAGTCGGTTAAGCCGTAATCCTCGTTTCTCTGTTTCTTAAGTTGAGGTGCAGGGGTCCGTCCTGTAGACTCCCTGTCACGCTTCGCCTGAGTCTCAGTCCTGTCCGCCTGAGGCGTCAGTTCACTGGTGTCTTCGCCAGATTCATCCGGGGACCACCTCTCGCCTTGGGCTGGGTGGTCTGCTTCCATTAATGAAGACAGATCTCGGCTCAGAGAGATTCCTTTGTTGATACAATCAAAATCTTCCTCCATTGACTTTAGTTCATGCTCTTTATCAACAGGATCATCGCTGTCTTGGCCGAATTGTCCATTTAACGCTATTGGGATGGGAACATTTTTACTCGTGCCTCCCCATTCGCCTGGTACGCTGGGGTACACGCCTGTGGTCTCGTGGACTTCCCCTGGTCGACTGGCTTCACCAGCGACCGGTACGATTGTATGTGTAACATTCGGAATAGGGCTGATCGACTCCGTCGATTCAGCGATCCAAGACGAGAATGCACTTCGTCTAGGTCTTGCTGTTGCGCCGTTTCGCCCATGCGGGTCTGGGGTTTGTTCACGATTACCGATCTGAACTCCAGAGGGAGAGCCATCTTCCGACGTCTCTACAGCCCCTTCAGCGCTTCTACCCCTAGATACCCGACTGGCGATATTAGAACGAGGAAGGCGGCCCTGGCCAGGACCGCTCTTATGAGAGCCATGTCCGTCATGTTGTACAACATAATGATCTGCGCTTCGCGAAGTGACGGGCATATCATCTGTCTTAACAGAGCTCATACCCGCAGCGACTAAGCCGTGGGGTTCATCCGAAGTTCCTGCTTCTGGTTGGTATGATCCCGCTTCGACTATGTCCGCGTTTCGGCTGATAACAAGTCTTTCCTCTGAGAGTCGGGGCAAGATGCCAAAGGAAAAAAGATCTCATGTTCACTCTACTCAAGGAGAGAGGGGACGGGATGAGAAATCGATAAGACAAGTATCCGGAAAGCAAGTTTACTATGTCAGGAATGGTAAGGGAGGTGGCCGGCCGGCCAGCGACACGACGACGACGCGGGGGCGACCCCGCGGCGCGCGCGAGCGGGCTAGCTCGCACCTTTTCTCTTCTGCAAGCAAACGAATAGCTTCTTGAGTAAACAAACAGCTGCAGCATGCAGCATAAGTTCAAGTCATAGAGTGCGCAGCATGCAAGTGTGATTATAAGTTAAATTACTATGAGGCGGAGAGGAGCATATTTACTTTAGTGGCCGTGGCCGTGGCCGTGGTGGCCGTGGCCGTGGTAATCGTCGCCGTGGTGGCCGTGGCCGTGCGGCCGTGGCCGCGGTGGCCGTGGTGGCCGTGGCCGTGGTGACTGTGGCCGCGGTGGCCGTGGCCGTGGAGGCCGTGGTCGTGGCCGCGGTGGTCGCGGCCGTGGCCGTGGTGGCCGTGGTCGTGGTGGTCGTGGCCGCGGTGGCCATGGCCGCGGTGGCCGTGGCCGTGGTGGCCGTGGCCGCGGTCGCCGTGGTGGCCGTGGTGGCCGCGGTGGCCGTGGTGGCCGTAGCCGTGGCTGTGGCGGCCGGGGCCGTTGCGGCCGTGGCCGCGGTGCCTGCGGGCGTGACCGTGGAGGCCGTGGCCGTGTGGCCGTGGCCGTGGTGGCCGTGGCCGCAGTGGCCGTGGCCGTGGTGGCCGTGGCGGTGGTGGCCGTGGCCGTGGTGGCCGTGGCCGTGGTGGCCGTGGCCGCGGTGGCCGTGGCTGGTGGCCGTGGCCGTGGCCGTGGCCGCTGTGGCCGCGGTCGTGGTGGCCGTGGCCGTGGTGGCCGTGGTCGTGGTGGCCGTGGCCGCGGTGGCCGTGGCCGCGGTGGCCGTGGTCGCGGTGGCCGTGGTGGCCGTGGCCGCGTTGGCCGTGGTGGCCGTGGACGCGGCGGCTGCGGTGGCCCCGTAGCCGTGGTGGCCGTGGCCGTGGCGGCTGCGGTGGCCGTGGTGGCCGTGGCCGTGGTGGCCGTGGCCGTGGTGGCCGTGGCCGTGGTGGCCGTGGCCGTGGTGGCCGTGGCCGTGGTTGTCGTGGCCCTGGTGGCAGTGGGCGTGGTGGCCGTGGGCGTGGTGGCCGTGGCCGTGGTGGCCGTGGCCGTGGTGGCCGTGGCCGTGGTGGCCGTGGCCGTGGTTGTCGTGGCCCGGGTGGCAGTGGGCGTGGTGGCCGTGGGCGTGGTGGCCGTGGCCGTGGTGGCCGTGGTCGTGGCCTTGGCCGTGGTGGTCGTGGACGGTCGCGGCCGTGGCCTAGCCGTAGTGGCCGTGGCCGTGGCCGTGGCCGTGGCCGTGGCCGGCCGTGGCCGAGGCCGTGGTCGTGGTCGTGGTCGTGGCCGTGGCCGTGGCCGTGGCCGTGGCCGCGGCCGCGGCCGCGGCCGTGGTCGTGGCCGTGGCCGTGGCCGTGGCCGTGGCCGCGGCCGTGGCCGTGGCCGTGGCCGTGGCCGCGGCCGTGGCCGTGGCCGTGGCCGTGGCCGTGGCCGTGGCCGCGGCCGTGGCCGCGGCCGCGGCCGTGGCCGTGGCTGTGGCCGTTGCCGTGGCCGCGGCTGCGTGGACCTGCACATGTGTAAAAATATGTTCTTATTTCCGACCTGGGCATGTCCTTAAACTGCTCGGCACACACGCGATGGGAGAAATCCCAATCCATGGGCGACCATCCCGAGAACTGGCGGGCGACCATCCCAAGAACTGGCGGGAGACCGGACCCAAGAACCGGCGGCGCGGCCAGTCGTCCAAACTGGTGGCACGGGCAGTTGCCACTACTGCTGGGGCCTCACGTCGCCCCTGGGACATAGTCACATGGCCACAAGGCTGAATGCCAAGAAAAACCATATGGCGCGAGAGCCCTTAAAGACGCCGGGGCCAGAGCGGGAAGTAAGTCGTTCCTGAGGCAAGCGGTTGCTGGGAATGGTATAGGATTCGGTGCCTCCTTCAGTGCTAGGGCCGATGAGTTTATTTTCTGGCGATGTCTGGCATGTTGAGGGTTCGCAGCCGCCAGAGCCAACCTCCCGGCTGGTCACTAGAACCGGAATGGAGGACTGAGTCGGTCAGAAGTGCCGGCGACCGCTGATCACACTCAGTTGTATTGGGGACGGAAGAGAAAGGGAAAGCAACGAAGAAAGTGCACTGCACGGCGGAGTTGAATGTTTCGCGGTGGCTTCTCTTTTGCAGCCGCGGCTGCGGCTGGCCGCGGCTGCAGTCGCATCCGCGGCTGGGAGGGGGAAATCATGTCATTTGTTTGGAATGGTTTTCGCAGCCGTCGCGGCTGCGAGTGAGAAATTATCGCGATGTTTACGCGGTGGTCTCATATCCCAGCTGCGGCCGCGGCCGCGGCGGTGGCTGCGGCTGCGGTCGCGGCTGAGAGGGCGGAGCTATCGCGATTTTTTCGCTGTGGCTCCCCTCTCCCAGCTGCGGCCGCGGCCGCGGCTGCGGCGCGGCTGGGAGGGGGAAACTATAGCGATTTGTTCGCAGTGGTTTTCCTTTCCCAGCCGCGGCCGCGGCTGCGGCAGCGGCTGCTGCCGCGGCTGGGAGGGGGGAAACCATCGCGAATTTTTCGCGGTGGTTTCCCTTTTCCAGCCGCGGCCGCGGACGCGGTCGGGGCTGCGGCTGCGGCCGCGGCTGAGAGGGTGGAGCTATCGCAAATCCCACCAGCCCTTTGGGCGTGAGTGGTTTTTGCGAGCTCCCTCTGTTCTCAACCCCCCTTCTTCCCCTTCGGGGAGGGGTTTACCCCTCCCCCTACCCCCTCCCCCTGGGCCTGGAGAGGGCGCCCCGCGGGTCGTTGGAGGGGTCTTTTTCGACTCCTGGGAGGGCTAAAACTCGACACCCATCACGAGGATTCTGGCCCCGACGGGGGGAGGCAGAAAAGTGCTCCCCTCTTCTTTGAAGCCAAAATCATTGATTTTACTACGGTTTTGGCCCCATGTTGGCCTTATGAGGGGGCAGCGCTAATTAAAGCTCCCCTCTTCTTTCAAGCCAAAATCATTGATTTTACTAAGGTTTTGGCCCCACTTTGGCCTTCTGAGGGGGCAGCGCTAATTAAAGCTCCCCTCTTCTTTGATCGATTTCCTCCAAGATGGCCCCAAGAAGCGCCCAGGAGGCACCAAGAGGCCCCAAGATGGCCCCAAGAGGCCCCCAGGAGGCCCCCAAGAGGATCCCAAACGGCCAAAAGAGGCCCCCCCGAGGCACCCAAGACGCCGAAAAGCCCATCAGGACGACCCTCTACTCGCCTGGGCGTCGTTTCTGGACGGGCAGGAGGAGGGGCCCGAACGACTCACACCAGGACGAGGGGCCCGAACAACTCACACCACGAGAAGCCCGAACGACTCACACCAGGACGAAGAGCCCGAACGACTCACACCACGAAGAGCCCGAACGACTCACACCAGGAAGAAGGGCCCGAACGACTCACACCAGGACGAGAAGCCCGAACGACTCAAACCACGAGGAGCGCTTTCTCTCCCTCCTCCTCCGCCTCGTCCTTCTCCCGCTCCCACCACAAGGAGGATGTACAAGGAGGCGGGAGGAAGGAGGAACAGGGGAGATATGCGGGGGCAGGCGGAAACACGCCTGAAAAACACGACTGTCGGCATGCTTCGCTAGAGTTGCTGTTTTGAGATGGGCTGGTGGGGATACGCGAAGCGTGAAGAATTTATCGCTGTGGTTTTCCTCTTCCAGCCGCGGCCGCGGCTGCGGCCGGCTGCGGCCGCGGCTGCGGCTGCGGCTGCGGCCGCGGCTGGGGGGGGGAACCATCGCGAATTTTTCGCGGTGGTTTCCCTTTTCCAGCCGCGGCCGCGGACGCGGTCGGGGCTGCGGCTGCGGCCGCGGCTGAGAGGGGGAGCTATCGCAAATTTATCACTGTGGTTTTCCTCTTCCAGCCGCGGCCGCGGCTGCGGCCGCGGCTGCGGCCGCGGCTGCCGCTGCGGCTGCGGCCGCGGTGGGGAGGGGGGTCCTATCGCGAATTTTTCTTTTCGCCGTGGTCTTCCTTTTCCCGGCCGCGGTCGGGGGCTGCAGCTCGGCAGCGCTGGGAAGGGGAAACGTCGCGAATGTTTTCGCGGTGTTTCTCGTCTCCCCGGCCGCGGCCGCGGCCGCGGTCGGGGCTGCGGCTGCGGCCGTGGCTGGGAGGGGGAAACTATCGCGAATTTTTCGCGGTGGTTTTCTTTTCCCGGCCGCGGCTGCGGTCGAGGCTGCGGCTGCGGCCGCGGCTGGGAGGGGGGAACTATCGCGAATTTTTCGCGGTGGCTTTCTTCTCCCGGCCGGCCGCGGCTGCGGTCAGGGCCGGGGCTGCGGCCGTGGCTGGGAGGGGGAAACCATCGCGAATTTTTCGCGGTGGTTTTCTTCTTCTGGCCGCGGGTCGCGGCGGTTCCACGCCGGCGGCTGCGGCCCGCGGCTGGGCAAGGGGAAATTAACGGGATGTGTTCGCGTTGTTCCCCACCACATCCTAAGTGGGGTTCTTGTTTTCTCTGCATACCCTCCGCGCAGGATCTCTCCTCCTCCTCCTCCCTCTCCTCTGCTCATCTTTGCTTCCTCCTCCGCATCATCATCACCATCACCATCACTCCCCACTCATCATCATCATCATCACCATCAGCGTCACCATCACCATCCCACGACCACTCACCATCATCGGCATCGAACGATCATCATCATCATCATCATCATCATCATCATCATCATCATCATCATCATCATCATCATCATCATCATCATCATCATCATCATCATCATCATCATCATCATCATCACAATTAGCATCACCAGCACCATCCCACGATCACTCACCATCATCGGCATCGAACGATCATCATCATCATGATCATCATCATGATCATCATCGAACGATCATCATCATCATCATCATCATCATCATCATCATCATCATCATCATCATCATCATCATCATCATCATCATCATCATCATCATCATCATCATCATCATCATCATCATCATCACCATCATCATCATCATCATCATCATCATCATCATCATCATCATCATCATCATCACTACTCGCTGACTCACCACTTCGTCCCCATCATCATCACCACCATTAACCATCAGAATCGCACGATCACTCACCATCAGCACTCATCATCACCACCATCATCATCATCATCACGTCGTCATCATCACCACCACCAACAGCATCATCATCATCATCATCATCATCATCATCAATCTCATCATCATCATCATCATCATCATCATCATCATCATCATCATCATCATCATCATCATCATCATCATCAATCATATATCATCATCAAACACCGTCGTCATCATCCCATCACCATCATCCACCAAGAGGGATCCTCGTCTGTGAGTGAATTGTGAGGAAGTCTCAGGCGGGAGCCCCCTCCCTATGGGGCCCGCAGATCATGTTACTAATCCGAGCGGGTCATCGGATTCCTGTAACTGTCGTCACTTTTGGGCTCCTCAGGTCTGAATTTGGAGGAAGTATCAAGCGGGAGCCTCGTCTGTGAGTGAATTGCGAGGAAGTCTCAGGCGGGAGCCCCCTCCCTATGGGGCCCGCAGATCATGTTACTAATCCGAGCGGGTCATCGGATTCCTGTAACTGTCGTCACTTTTGGGCTCCTCAGGTCTGAATTTGGAGGAAGTATCAGGCGGGAGCCTCGTTTGTCAGTGAATTGCGAGCAAGTCTCAGGCGGGAGCCCCCTCCCTATGGGGCCCGCAGATCATGTTACTAATCCGAGCGGGTCATCGGATTCCTGTAACTGTCGTCACTTTTGGGCTCCTCAGGTCTGAATTTGGAGGAAGTATCAAGCGGGAGCCTCGTCTGTGAGTGAATTGTGAGGACGCGTCAGGCGGGAGCCCCCTCCCTATGGGGTCCGCAGATCATGTTACTAATCCGAGCGGGTCATCGGATTCCTCTAACTGTCGTCACTTTTGGGCTCCTCAGGTCTGAATTTGGAAGAAGTATCAAGCGGGACCCTCGTCTGTGAGTGAATTGCGAGGAAGTCTCAGGCGGGAGCCCCCTCCCCATGGGGCCCGCAGATAATGTTATTAATCCGAGCGGGTCATCGGATTCTTATACCTGTCGTCACTTTTGGGCTCCTCAGGTTTGAATTTGGAGAAGTATCAAGCGGGAACCTCGTCTGTGAGTGAATTGTGAGGAAGTCTCAGGCGGGAGCCCCCTCCCTATGGGGCCCGCAGATCATGTTATTAATCCGAGCGGGTCATCGGATTCTTGTAACTGTCGTCACTTTTAAGCTCCTCAGGTCTGAATTTAGAGGAAGTGTCAAGCGGGACCCTCGTCTGTGAGTGAATTGTGAGGAAGTCTCAGGCGGGAGCCCCCTCCCTATGGGGCCCGCAGATCATGTTACTAATCCGAGCGGGTCATCGGATTCCTGTAACTGTCGTCACTTTTGGGCTCCTCAGGTCTGAATTTGGAGGAAGTATCAGGCGGGAGCCTCGTTTGTCAGTGAATTGCGAGCAAGTCTCAGGCGGGAGCCCCCTCCCTATGGGGCCCGCAGATCATGTTACTAATCCGAGCGGGTCATCGGATTCCTGTAACTGTCGTCACTTTTGGGCTCCTCAGGTCTGAATTTGGAAGAAGTATCAAGCGGGACCCTCGTCTGTGAGTGAATTGTGAGGACGCGTCAGGCGGGAGCCTTCCTATGGGTCCCGCAGCTCACGTGGTTCCTCCGGGTCATCCTCCGGCGCGCGCTTCCTCTGGGTCGTCCTCCGGCGCGTATCGGCTGGGACGCACGTCGTGCGCTTCCTCTGGGTCGTGTTCCGCACGAGGACGAGGAGGAGGAGGATTGCCAGGAAAAGGAGGAGGGATGATGCAGGACGAGACAGGAAAGCAGGAAGAGGAAGAGGCTGAGGGGAGGAAGGACGAGGAGGAAAAGGAGGAGGAGGAATGCCCGAGGAGGCCCCAGTAGGTCCCGGAAGGCCCAGAAGGCTCCAGGAGGCCCCAAGAGGCCCCAGGAGGCCCCAGGAGGGGGCAGGAGGCCTAAGGAGGAGGCAGGAGGAGGAGGAGGAGGAGGAGGAGGAGGAGGAGGAGAAGGAGGGGGGCGGAGGAGGGGGGAGGAATATGGAAACGAGGAGGAGGAGGAGGAGGAGGAGGAGGAGGAGGAGGAGGGCGGATGAGGGAGAGGGAGAGGAGGAGGACAGGGGATGAGGAGGAGGAGGAGGAGGAGAAGGGAGAGGGAGAGCAGGAGGAGGAGGCAGGAGGCAGGAGGGGCAGGGGGAATGGGGGGGAGGAAGCATAACGAGGGGGAGGGGGAGGAGGTGGAGGAGGCAAGAAGAGGAGGAAGAGGCAGCGGTTGAGGCAGGACGAGGAGCAGACAGGAGGAGAACGAGGAGGCAAGAGTAGGTGGGAGAAGGGAAGGGGCAGGAGGATACCCCCATGCAAGCTAAAGAGATTATCATGCGGGGTCCTTCCGTCGGAGTAATGTTGTATGTTCCTCTTCCTCTCTCTCTATCTCTATATGTATGTATACATATATATATATAGATCCTCTCTCTCTCACCCTCTCTAATTATCTCTCTTCTTCTCTTTCTGTCTCTCTCTCTCTCTCTCTCTCTCTCTCTCTCTCTCTCTCTCTCTCTCTCTTGATATATATATATATATATACCTCTCTCTTTTTTTGTTTTGTTCTCTCTCTCTCTCTCCCTCTCTCTCTCCCTCTCCCTTTTCCCCCTCGCCCCCCCCTCTTCCCCCTTTCTCCCCCCTTTTCCTTTTTTTGTTGTTCTCTCTATGTTTCTCTTTTTCCCTACCTAGGCTCTGCCTAGAAGGGTTCTTACTCTCTTTGCTTAAAGGGGCCGGGCAGTGCTACACGCCCCGGGCGGTTCCCCCAGTCCCCGCCCCGCGGTTCCCCCAGTCCCCTGGGAGCTTTTTTAGCCTTAGCTTTAGCTTTAGCTTAGCTTTAGCTTTAGCTTTAGCTTTAGCTTAGCTTTAGCTTAGTGTTAGCTTAGCTTTAGCTTAGCTTTAGCTTAGCTTCAGCTTAGTGTTAGCTTAGCTTTAGCTTAGTGTTAGCTTAGCTGTAGCTTAGCTTTAGCTTAGCTTTAGCTTAGCTTCAGCTTAGCGTTAGCTTAGCTTTAGCTTAGTTTTATATTAGCTTTAGCTTAGCTTTAGCTTAGCTTTAGTTTGGCTTCATCTTAGCTTTAGCTTAGCTTTAGCTTAGCTTCAGCTTAGCTTTAGCTTAGCCTTAGCTTAGCTTTAGCTTTAGCTTAGCTTCAGCTTAGCGTTAGCTTAGCTTTAGCTTTGCTTTAGCTTAGCTTTAGCTTAGCTTTAGCTTAGATTTAGCTTTAGCTTAGCGTTAGCTTAGCTTTAGCTTAGCTTTAGCTTAGCTTTAGCTTAGCCTGAGCTTAGCTTTAGCTTAGCTTTAGCTGAGTGTTAGCTTAGCCTTAGCTTAGCTTTAGCTTAGCTTTAGCTTAGCTTTAGCTTAGCTTTAGCTTAGCTTCAGCTTAGTGCTAGCTTAGCTTTAGCTTAGCTTTAGCTTAGCTTCAGCTTAGTGTTAGCCTAGATTTAGCTTAGTGTTAGCTTAGCTTTAGTAGAGCTTTAGCTTAGCATTAGCTTAGCTTTAGCTTAGCTTTAGCTTAGCTTTAGCTTAGCTTTAGCTTAGTTCTATATTAGCTTTAGCTTAGCTTTAGCTTAGCTTTAGTTTGACTTCATCTTAGCTTTAGCTTAGCTTCAGCTTAGATTTAGCTTAGCTTCAGCTTAGCTTTAGCTTAGCCCTAGCTTAGCTTTAGCTTAGCTTTCGCTTAGCTTCAGCTTAGCTTTAGCTTAGCTTTAGCTTAGCTTTAGCGTAGCTTTAGCTTTAGTTTTAGTTTTAGCGTTAGCTTAGTTTTAGCGTTAGCTTAGCATTAGCTTAGCTTTAGCTCAGCTTTAGCTTAGAGTTAGCTTACCATTAGCTCAGCTTTGAAGTAGCTTTAGCTTAGCTTCAGCTTAGCTTTAGCTTAGCTTTAGCTTAGCTTTAGCTTAGCTTTAGCTTAGCTTTAGCTTAGCTGTAGCTTATCTTTACTGATACTACTAATGCTGCTTTCCTAGGGGGCCCAACTCCTAGGTAGGGTCGCACTGGGATAATTATCTCTCTCTCTCTCTTTCTCTCTCTCTCTCTCTCTCCCTCTCTCTCTCTCTCTTTCTCTCTCTCTTTCTCTCTCTCTCTCTCTCTCTCTATTTCTCTATCTCTTTCTCTCTCTCTCTCTCTCTCTCCTCCTCCTCTCTCTTCTCTCTCTCTTTCTCTCTCTCTCTCTCTCTCACATGTTTCTCTCTCTCTCTTTCTCTCTCTCTCTCTCTCTCTCTCTCTCTCTCTCTCTCTCTCTCTCTTTTCTCTCTCTATCTCCCTCTCTTCTCTCTCCTTCTTTTTTTCCCTATCTCTCTTCCTCTCTCTCTCCTCTCTCCCTCTCTCTCTCTTCTCTCCCCCCTCTTCTCTCTCTCTCTCTCTCTCTCTCTCTCTCTCTCTCTCTCTCTCTCTCTCTTCCCTCTCTCTCTCTCTCTCTCTCTCCTCTCTCCTCTCTCATATTATCTATCTCTTTCTCGTTCTCTTCTAATATCGCTCTCAGATATTTGTTTTTCTCTCCTCTCTCTCTTCTCTCTTCTCTCCCTCTCTTCTCTCTTTCCCTCTCTCTCTCTCTCTTCTCTCTCTCTATCTCTCTCTCTCTCTCTCTCTCTCTCTCTCGTCTCTTCTCTCTCTCTCCTCTCTCTCTCTCTCTCTCTCTCTCTCTCTCTCTTCTCTATCTCTATCTCTCTCTCTCTCTCTCTCTCTCCTCTCTCTCTCTCTCTCTCTTCTCTCTTCTCTCTCTCTCTCTCTCTCTCTCTCTCTCTCTCTCTCTCTCTCTCTCTCTCTCTCTCTCTCTCTCTCTCTCTCTCTCTCTCTCTCTCTCTCTCTCTCTCTCTCTCTCTAGTCTCGGCTCGAGAGTATCCACTCAGAGCGAGCCCCAGGAGGCAGCCTTCGCGCGGCGAGACTGCCATGCTGATGCCTCCTACCCCATCCCAAGTCTACGCAGGCACTGCCGCCATGGAGCCACCAGCCCAGCGCCGCAATGCCCGCACATGCAGTTCGTTTCACCCTCAGCTACTGCCTGGCCCGCTTCGAGAACGCCACTGCCAATTCATCGAGCACAGGCACCAGGACCTTGTCATCTACGTGCCCGTCCTGCACGGGCGCGACCTTCCTGAACCACCTGGCCACGCCCCACGCGTGCTTCGAGCGAATCTTCACGAAGATCTCCGCATTCTAGAGCACGACGTGTACCACCTGCGCGCTGAGCTGCGCGCGCACCGAGCTGACCACCACGCTCACCCACACGGCACTAACGCCGACACCGACGACTTCGTCCAGCACTTGCCCACCCCGCTACGGCCAGGTAATCGGGGGGGGGTCGGGCTCCCGACTGCTGAGGGAGACGGTGCTGAGAGCGGTCGGGCTGGTCCCACGCCTGCCGTCGTCGCGCCGTGCGCGACAAGCAGCCGGACCCCGACCCCCCCCCGGGAGCGCTTCCGCGGCCTCGCCAGCACCGCCCTCACCTTCACCGGCATTATCCCGCTGAACTTCGGGTGCGTCCTCGGCCCCACTTTCGGCATCGTTCTCGGCATCGTCGACGCGGTCCTGCGCACCATCGGCACGGGCACCAGGAGCGTCGTCGACAACATCGTCGACTCCACCAGCACGGCGGGTCCAGCCCACCCAAAAAGGGCCGTCAAGGTCGGCAGCATGATCTTCGGCGCCATCGGCACCGCCTGCGGCTCCAAGGGCACGGCGGGTCTGGCCCGCCCCAAACGGGCCACCATTTTCGCCGCCGTCATGCTTGTCGTCGCATCGACCTCAGCATGGACACCAGCACTGCCGACCGCATTGACGCCAGCCCCGACGAGCCCACCGTCATCACCTGCCCTGTCCCCTCGCCCGCGCCCGCCAGCGAGGGCGCAGTCTTCAGGCGCACCTTCGGCTGCTGGGGCCGCCATGCCACGATATGTCATGTCCTCGGCACCTGCATTGATGAGCCTTTCAACATCCTCTGTCCTGACGCCTCGCCCAGGGCCGCTGGCGAGGGTGCAGTCTTCAGGCGCACCTGACGCCAGTGGGGCCGCCCTGCCATGCCATGACCCGTCCACCTTGTCGACACCAGCGTCCGTGCCAATGCCCGCATCGACGTCAATATCGACGCCAGCATCGTCCTCGGCAGCACCCACGCCCACGTCCATGACGGACCACACCCCAGCACCGCAGACAGCACCGAAGCCAGCTCTAACGACGGCACTGCAGTCAGCCTCGACGCCAGCGGGGGGCACAGATTCGACACCATCCCCGCCCCCTCCCTCGCCCCGCCCCGCTGGAGGAGGAGGAGACGACGACGACGACCACGACGACCATGACGACGCTGCACCGACGCCGGCTCCGACGTCAGCATCGACGCTCGCATCGACGGCAGCAACGACCACAGCTTCGCCGACTCCGACGGCAGCATCAACGGCAGCGATGACGGCTCCGACGGCAGCACCGTTAGCATCGTTCGCATCGCCAGCGCCGACGGCAGCATCGCTAGCATCGCCGGCTCCGACGTCAGCATCGTTAGCATCGCCGGCTCCGACAGCAGCATCGACGGCAGCGACGACGGCTCCGCCCACAGTTTCACCGACTCCGACGGCAGTATCGATAGCTTCGCCAGCTCCGACGTCAGCATCGACGGCAGCGACGCCAGCACTGCCAGCGGCGGCTCCGATGTCCACAGCGACCACGCCCACAACATCATTGTTGGCGGACCCGCGTAAACAGAGGGAGCCACGTCTGCACGCCTACAGCGGCCATGCTTACATCCACACCCCACTGCGATACGCCCCATCGGCGGCCTCACCCGCAAGCGCCCACACAGGATCCTGTCATCGGCATTCGGCCGCAAGCGACGCCAGCACCAGTAACAGCCACTCCTGTGCTCCCTGTATGGCCACTCGCTCGGCGGCGCCTTCAGGCCCGCCGAAGCATGGTGACCTACAGACGCCAGTGTCGCAGTCAGCATCGACACCAGACCCGACATCCACCTCGACGTCAGCAGCGAGGCCAGCACCGACGACAGCTCCGACGCCAGCAACGCCGACGTCAGCTCCCTCGCCTGCGCCTATGCCGGTACCCACGCCAGAGTTGCAGCCAGCATTGACGCCAGCTTCGACGGCTGCATCGACGCTAGCATCGACGGCAGCACCTACCACAGCGTCGACGCGAGCACTGCCAGCGGCAGCACCCACGCCTACGCCTACGCGGGCGCCAACGTCAGCGTCGCAGTCAGCACTGACGTCAGTTGAGGCGCGAGCACCGACGCCAGCACTGACAGCAGCTCCGACACCAGCATCGGCAGCGTCAGCATCCACGCCTGCCCCCTGGACGGCAACGTCAGCGTCGAAGGCAGCACCGACGTCCCTGTCGACGCCAACACCGACGCCAGCACTGACGACAGCTCTGACCACAGCACCTCCAGCGCCAGCAGCCGCGCCCACCACGCCGGCACCAAAGCCAGAGTCGCAGACAGCAGCGACGTCAGACCCGACACCCACCCCGACGTCAACAGTGAGGCCAGCACCGACGACAGCTCCGACGCCAGCACCGCCAGCGTCACCACCCACGCCCGCGCCTACGCCGGTACCCACGCCAGAGTTGCAGCCAGCATCTACGCCAACTCCGCCGTCTGCATCGACGCTCGCATCCATGGCAGCATCGTCCATAGCTTCGACACCAGCACTGCCAGCGGCAGCACCCACGCCCACGCCTACGCGGGCACCAACGTTGACACCAGCACCAACGCCGGCACCGAGCGCAGCCGAGACGTCATCGCCGACGACAACTCTCACGCCAACCCTGCCAGATTCAGCACGCCCTGAGTCGTCCGCGGCGGCACCAAAGGTGGCACCCACGTCGGCCTACACGGCAGCGTTCGTGGAGCGTGTGTGGTTGGAGGTCATCGAGTGGTACAACGTGGTGTCACCGTCCACGTGGGCCACCCTGTGCGCCACGTACGTCATGTACTACTTCTCCATTGGCTTCCGCGACGAGTGGCGGCGACGGAGCGCAGCTACAGCGCGGCGGCGACGCCGACAGCGCGGCGGCGACGTCGACCGCAGACGCCCTCTAGGCCACCAGACGGCCGCCCAGGGCCGCCCTGGCATCAGCCCCCACACTGCCTCGAGCCTCGAGCCGACCCCCCTGCCAAAACCTGGTAGCACGCCAGTGGGGGCGGCTTCAGCCCCCCCGCATGGCACCACGCCTGCCATTCCTGTCATCGGCCCCCACACTGCCTCAAGCCTCGAGTCGACCCCCCCGCCAAAACCTGGTAGCACGCCAGCGGGGGCGGCTTCAGCCCCCCCGCATGGCACCACGCCTGCCATTCCTGTCATCGGTCCCCACGCTGCCTCGAGCCCTGGGGTGACCTCCTCCCCGCCACAACCTGGCAGCACGGCAGCGGGGCCAGCCTCGGCCGTCTCGCATGCTCACACGCCTGCCCTGGGTCCTGGCTCCCTCGCAACCTCGCGTGTTAGCACCAGCACTGCCAGCACTAGCACTGTGACTGTACGGGAGCACTTCGAGCGCTTCCTCGGACCGCAACCAGCCACCATCGGTCACCTCCGAGCCGTAAACTGCCGTTTGGCCGCTTGGATCCCACCACGGCTCCACGCGGGCACAGCGGTCATCGTCCAGGGTCAAGTCCACAACCCCATCAACGGCCTCCGAGGTATCGTACGGGGGCAGTCCAGCGAGCACCCCGGCCACTGGACCGTCACGCTGTCGTCTGGGGACACCGCCCACCTGAGCTGCTCCAGTCTGACCGTCCCTGCACCTGCGCTCCGCGCCGAGATGCCGTCCCCCAGTACGGGCGCACAGACCAAGGCCCAAACTCAGGGACCCCAGCCCGGCCCAGCAGTGGACCCACGCCACCGTACCTCAGCAGCACAGCGCCCTGACGTCACGGCAGCAGTACCCTGCAGGCCACCTGCGCTGACCGTCCCACCAGGCAGCCGCGCCCAGACTGAACGCACAGCTGACTGTGAAGTCGGACTCCGAAACTCACGCGACGACGGCGCCGACGACGACTACCTCCACCAGGACGCCGACCCTAGCGGCCGCAATTTCCAGGGTGCGGACACGCTGCGAGAGGTCGCGAAGATGCTATCGCACCTGAAGGAGCAGGACCTGCTCCAACGACTGGAGGCTGAGGAGCGCTCCGACAGGAGGAGGCTGAGGAGGCTGAGGGCCAAACGCAAGGCCGCAGCAGCCGCCGAGGGGGGCGGCGGGGACGCCGCGCAGGCCCAGGAGGAGCCACCCTACCAGGATGCCCCGGCTCCTGCGCTCCGCCGGGCCATGCGGATCCTCTTGTCATGGGTGTTGGCCGCGTACCTGCCGCCTCTTGTGGCGGTCCTCGACCGCCGCCCCGCTAGGCACACCCACTGGTTCCGCGAAGCTGGACCACAGTACGACGGACCGAGAAAGGCCGACGCGCAGCCGTCTGCCCACCGATGCATCGAGCTCCGCCTATGGAGTCTGAGAGCTCCTGGCCCCCGCCCGACTCTGGCCCGCAGTTCGGACATGCTCCTAACCTGCGTGGACGCGGCCCTCGGCCTCCCGCACGGCCGCACAGCAGGCCTCATCCACCGCGCCACTCTCAAGCGTCTGCGCACTGATACTGATTTCCTTCTTCAGTTTCTTACGTGGTCCGACGCTTTTGAAGAACGCTGGGGCTTCTCATTCACTTTGCCCTCATCCTGACCAGCGTGGTACGGCCTCGCCCTCGCCGCATGTGCGCGTCCTGCCTTGCTCACCCGGGCGCTGTTCCCTGGTGAGCCGTGCCTGCTGGCGGGGGTGGCGGCTTCAGCCCCGCCCCACGCACCCGTGCCATCACGCCATGTCATGTCCGCCATGTCGTAGCGGGTGCATCCGCTGTGAGGGCCTCCTCTGCACCCTTGCACTGTCTCCGCCTGTGCGCATGCTGGGCCATTCGGCTCCCAGCATGTGCACCTTTTCCTCTGCGCGTCTGGCGCCCCTCTGCCGTCCGCCGCCTGGCCGCGGACTCTGTCACTTTCGAGGTCCGCCAATGGGGGCTAAAGGTTAGCTGGCAGCGGCTGGTGCCGCTGTGCTGTCGGCTAGCTTTTGCCGCTCCTGTTGGGGTTCTCGGCCTGTGCGCACTGTGCTGGGCCATACGGCTCCCAGCTGGTGCACCTTTTCTCTTTTCGCCAGCCCGTGCGCCCGCGAGGCACCGCGTCCACGGGGCCTGGGCGCGGGGGCGGGGGGTGCCCCGTCTCTGCGCGCCGCGCAGCGGCCAAGCGCCCAACCGGCGGTCCGCCAAGCCGCCTTAGCCACGTTCTTCACGTCGCCACTTGCGTTGGGGCCTTCTTCTTCACGCGGTCTGACAGGTGAGATCTTCATGGTCTGTCCGCCGTCTTTTGCTTCAGACGCATTGCGCCGGGGGAGGGGGCCTGTCGCCCGCCCTCGTATCTTAAGGCTGCACCGCCGCTAACAGTGTTTTTCGGGTTGTCGCACCGCAGTGCGCCCCGAGGACGGACCTTGGTCCGCCTACTTGTCCGGTCTCTCTCTCTCTCTCTCTCTCTCTCTCTCTCTCTCTCTCTCTCTCTCTCTCTCTCTCTCTCTCTCTCTCTCTCTCTCTCTCTCTCTCTCTCTCTCTCTCTCTCTCTCTCTCTCTCTCTCTATATATATATATATATATATCTAACTATCTACCTATCTATATATACATATATACATATACATATATATATATATATATATTATCTCTCTCTCTCTCTCTCTCTCTCTCTCCTCTCTCGCCCTCCCCCTCTCTCCGCCCCGACTGGAGCACGTCGTTAAAAGGCTCGCGGGGGAGGGGGGGCGGACGAAGCGAAAGGGCCAGCGGGTGGGCCGGAAGCGGAACGAGGAGGCGCTGGGGGAAGCGGGAGCGGGAGGGGCGGAAGCGGAAGCGGGGGCGGACTAAGCGGAAGCGGGAGCAGAAGGAGCGGGAGCGAGAGCGGACGGAGCAGAAGCGGGAGCCAGAGGCGCAGAAGCAGGGGCGGCAAGGGCGGGCGCGGGAGGACCGGGAGCGAGAGGAGCTCTGGCGGGAGAAACGGGGCCGGGAGGACCGGGGCCGGGAGGGCCGGGAGCGGGGGGCGCGGGACGGCCGGAATGGAGCACCACGGGGCAGCAAGGAACAGCGCGGGAAGCAGAGGAGGGGGGCGGGCAGCAGGGGGGCAGCACGGGCGGCAGCGGAGACGGCGACAACGACGAAGCCGACGACGACCACGACGACAACGACGACGACAACGACGACGACGACGACAACCGAGGCAGCAAAGAGCGAGAAGGAAAGCAGGGAAGAGGCGCGCCTCCGCCGCCGCCGGGGCGGCTTAAGCGCCGACGATAGCGACCGGCCCGCGCCGCCTGGCTCAGCAGGCGCGCCCTGCGCCGCGCCCCCCCCTCCCGCGCTCGCGGGCCCGGGGGCGGGCGGCGGCCGCGCAGGGTCTCCAACCTTCGCCGCCCCCGCGTCGCGCGCTCGGCGGCAACGCGGGGCGCTCCACATGTTGTGCGCAGGGCGGCAACATGTGGGGGGGGGGGGGCACAAAAGCGCCGGGCGGATCCCGTATCCTTCGGGCGGGGGCGGGGCCAGGGGCGGAGCTCTGACCGCGCGCGCTGGGCGGCCCGCGTTAACCTCCGTCTTCCTGCCTCGTCCCGGGCGCGCGCGGCGGCCCTGACCGTCAACCTCCTTACAGGCGCGCTCGGCGGCCCTGACGCGTGGACTGCGGTGGGGGCGGCCGGCGGCGGGCGCGGGCCAGGGGGCGGGACCTCCTCTCAATTGCGCAGTTTGGGAAGTCGTCACTATCGCGAATTTGTCGCAAGACTTTCTGCGTCAAGTCCTCGGTCGTCGACGCGCGCCGGGGCGGGGGCGGAGGCGGCGGGCTGCTTCGTTGGAGTTTGCGAATCCAGGAATCGTCACTATCGCATTTGTTCGAAAAAGCGCTGTGAGAGAGGCCGAGGCCATCGTGATTTTTCGGTACATCGTTTTGCGCTGAAAAGTGTGACGCACTGCAAGAATGCGTGCGTGGGTTGCCGTGATGTCATGATTTTCAAGAAAGTGGGGCGGCCGTCGGGCCCGCGGGCATCGGGCGCTTCCGCGGCCCTGGTGGAGCCCGCGGCTCTGGTGGAGAGCGCGGGGGGGGCGGCGCGGCAGGAAAGCCCAGGGACCTCGGTTGATTCGGGGGTTCCGGAGGCCCCAGAGGCCGCCCCAGAGGCCACCTCCGGGCCAGGCGGCAGGGGGGAACTTGCGTGGAGGGAGCAGCCGGAAGCGCTGGAGGTTCGGGGCGTGGAGCGCGGCGCCGGCCCTGGTGGGGTTGTTCAGCGGGAGGAGCGGTTGCGGGCAAGCCTGCAAGATGTTCTCCGCAAGGCGCGCCGCGCGTTGCTCAGGAGGTCGCGCCGCGCGCGGCGGGAGGCAGAGCGGTCGCGGCGGGCGGAGCTGGCGGCCGAGCGGAACGAGCGCATCGCAGGGGGGGTGCTGGCCCCCGTCGCGCCGCGCCAGTCGGTGCGTGATGCGCCCCCGCAGCGGGCCCCGCTTGGCCGCCAGGCGCCAGGAGGGGCGCCCAGGGACGGGCGATTGGAGCAATTCCTGAACGCCCGCGCGGCTCGCGCCGTCGACTCGGAGCCTCGCGCGCGAGAGAGAGAGAGAGAGAGAGAGAGAGAGCGGACAAGTAGGCGGACCAGGGTCCGTCCGCGAGGCGCACTGCGGTGCGACAACTCGCAAAACACTATTTGCGGCGGTGCAGCCTTTAGATACGAGGGCGGGCAACAAAAAAACCCTCCCCCGGCGCAGTGCGACAGACGCTACAGACGGCGGACAGACGGTGAAGATCTCACCTGTCAGACCGCGTGAAGAAAGAGGCCCCAACAAGAAAGGCGACGTGCTGACACGTGGCTAGGCGGCTTGGCAGACCGCCAGTTGGGCGCTTGGCCGCAAAGCGGCGCGCAGTGACGGGGCACCCCCCGCCCCCACGCCCTGACACCGTGGACGCGGAGCCACGCGTACACACGGGCAGGCAGAAAGGAGGAGATTAGCGCGGGGCACCAGGTGGAGCGCCGCGGAACGATGACAGCATAGCTTGGATGGTGAGTGACGGCACGGCACCATCGGGCGAGGGCGTAAGCAGCTCGGCGAAGGCTCGCCCGGCGCTGTGGAGGCGCTGGAGTAGAGGGCCTTGACGGGCTTGAGCGGCGGCGAGGTCCGCGGCGAGAGCAGCACACCTCTGCTGGAGAGCGGCCATAGCCTGGGACAGCTCGGTTTCGCGGTCGGTGAGGGGAGGTTGCTCAGTGCCAGCGGCCGCGGGCCTCGTGACAGGGGTGAGGTCCTCGGTACGCCTGGCCAGGTGGTGGACTAGCGTAGTACGGCACCCCGTATGCTGACGTCCGTCACCCTTAAAAAGTGACTGGAGGGGAGCACGCGGCCCCAGGGCTGGAGCCGCTAGGGTCACGCCCCGAGAGGTCGGAAGAGCCGCGCCCTCTCGCTCAGCAACGATGGAAGCGTGGGCGGGGTGCGAGGGCCTGCCTGGTTCAGTGCCCTGCGGGGGGGCTGAAGCCGCCCCCGCGGGCTGCCGCTGGTGGGGGGGCGGCATGGTTTGCGCGGTGGGGCCAATCCTGATGCCGTACGAGGGCTCTGAGGTCAGCCGCGTAGTAGGGTGGCGCCTCGATAGGGCGGCATGGTCGGCAGTGTGGGGTGTCGGCGGTGCGTCGTCAATGCCACTTAGTCCGCGGGGGTCGCCCAGGTCGTCGTCGGCGTCTTGGCGGTGACCGATATCGACATATGGGAGCGATGTCGCTCTCGGAGACGGAGTCGCGGTAGGCGTCGAGAGGTTGCCCGACGGGGCAGGGTTGTCGCTGGCTGGGCCGTCGTCCAAGACGTCCAATCCCCCACCGAAGCTGAACGGGTCGTCCTCCTGTTCGTCAGCGTCTTGGAGGTGAGCGGCGTCGTCATGTGGGTGCGGTGCCGCACTCGGTGGCGGAGTCGAGGGCGTCGTGCGGATGCCCGACGGGGCAAGGTTGGCGCTGGCTGGCCCGTCGCCTAGGAAGTCAAGTCCCCCGCCGAAGCCGAACGGGTCGTCCTCCTGTTCGTCGAATATCGCCCGTTGGGCCTCGGCCCAGAGCTCGTCCGGGTTCTGTGGGATGTCTGGTCCAGCCGCGGGTGGTGCCTGGTCCGACAGCAGGGGGTTTGGTTCCATTTTGTTGAGTTCCGCAGCTGTAAACCCAGCCCTGCGGTGTGGGAGCGGGAGTGTGCGGTGTCTGCGCTCGTAGATGGCGACAGCGACCCCGTGAAGCACGGTCGCTTGGCGATGTCGTGTTTTGGCAGCTTCGACAATGTCGTCTGGAAGGTTGTGAGTGCGTGCCGCCGTTGTGGCGAGGGCGTCAGCCTGACGATTGAACTCCTCCGCAATGGGCCCGATGAGCCCGAGGTCGATGCCCATGTCTCCCAGGTGGCTGGCGATTTTCTCGACGCGGAACATGTTTGGCTTGGCCATAACACATCGGTGGATATTTTCCCAGAGGTCCACATGCGTGCCCTGCGGCGCTGGATGTCCGTCGATGATGCTTTGGAACCCATCGACCACTGCCTGGTTGTCGACGAAAACGTGCACGGGCCGTTCGGCACATGCCGTAAGGTGGACGATGGCGAGGGTCTCCGCAACCTGGGCGTTCTGCGTTAGGCCGTGGACGCGTGCACTGTAGTTCATGCGATGGTCGATGCCGTAGTAGACGCCGTAACCCGCTCGTGCTAGCAAAGGGATTGGTTGGTACATGAGAGAGAGAGAGAGTTTCCGCCGCGACCCGGACGCTGCGCCCGATGCCGCGGCGTCTGCTGGGAGGGTTCGAGTTGCGAGGTGGTTCTATTGTGGCTTGCGCAGTTTTTGCGCAAGGAAGTGCGGGGGGCGGCGCGCGCGCGCGGCCCCCCCCCGGCACCGGGGTCGGCGGCGCGCTGGGCAAGGCGGGGCAGAGCGCGAGCGAGTGCGCGGGTGATGCTGCCTGGAGGGCGTCGCAGGGGGCGGGGCAGTGAGTCGGTGATGCCGCGCTGCGCGTGACTCGCGTCTTCGCCGCGCTCGGAGGGGTGCTCCGCGACGGGCCCTCGCGCGTAGGATTCGGTGCTGCCGCGGAGTCTGGCGCCTCTCGGGCGCGGCGTCGGCGCCTTCGACGCGGCGCCTCGTCGGGGCGACTCGGACTCGTTGATGCTGGAGATCGTCTGGGGCCATGGCGGAATAAGCGCTTGCAAATGAGCGTTGCTGGGCGCGGCTGTGCTGGTGAGCGCGCGCGGGGTGCTTCCTCGAAGTGCAGTGCGCGAGTGATTCCGGTTCTGGGGCGTGCGGAGACGCTGCGGAGGGAATGAACTTCGCGACGGTGCAGGCCTGGCTGGAGGCGCGACGATCGAGGGCGCGCGTGTATGAGGCGGACAGTGGAGACCATGTTCTGCGGGGGGATTGTTCGGGTGCGTGGTTTCTGGGTTGCGCGGGTGGAGTGGAAGTTGGCAGTGTCGCGTGGTATCCGGAGAGATATGTCGAAATTGTCGTCGATGTGGATGGTCGTCTGGCAGCTGGTGTGCTTCCTGGAGAAGCTGGCGCCGCGCCGCGGCTGTTGCCGGTTGCGGGCGCGCCGAAGACCGCGCCGAAGAAGGAGGCGGCCGCGAAAAGTCAGCGAGGTGCGAATTTCCGCGGGCGTCATGGCGGGCGTTCCCGCGCGGAAGCGACGCGCGACTGGCGAGGTCGGCGAGGCGGGAGTGGGGGCGGCCAGTGGGGGGGGCCTGCTGCGGCGGTGGGCGGAGCGGTTGGCGCACCAGGTGATAGCGAAGATAGGCGCGGCGCGAAGGGGGCAGGAGACGCGCCGATGCGACGCGCGGCGGGGCTTCGCTGGAGCGCCAGCGCCGGCAGCGCCGCGGCGCGCATCATTCTAGGGGTCAACGACTTCAGTAGCGATGAGGATGTTGGCTTCGTTGGCGCCAGGGACGAGGCGAGCGCTGTTGGCGGCAACGTGCGGGGCGGCGGGGATCGTGGACGTGGTCGGGGCAGGTGGGCAGGGCGAAGATGGGCGGCTGCTGGGCGTCGTCGCGCCATTCCAGGTGTGAGCGATTTCAGTTGCGAGGACGATGCGGGGCCCCACGTCGCCGGAGGCGAGCCAGGCGGTCTTGCCGGAGAAGACGCTCGGGAGGGTGGCGGGGGTGGCGGGGGCGAGGCGGCGGGGCAGGGGGGCTGATGTGCCTCGTATCCGAGGCGTCACAGATTTCAGTAGTGGCGATGAAGACGGCGCGCCCGTTCCAGGCGACGGGGAGGCGGCGGCTTGTCGTCCGCGCAGAGCCCGGAGAGCGCGCTGGAAGCGCGGGGCCGCGGACGGGGGGCTCGCGTCCGAGGCAGAGTCCAGGCAGTTCCAGCCGGACTACGTGGATGAGGATCGTTGTAAAGGGCAGACGTGGGGAGGAGGCTGGGGGCGGGAGCAGCGCCGTTTTCGGCCGACGAGGGGGCGCGACGCGCACGGGAAGTGCGCTGGACATGGGTGCCCGCACGGCCGCGTCAGGGGCCCGATTCCTGCGCGCGCTGTGGACAAATTCAAGGAGTTCGCGCTGAAGCCGACCGAGCCATCGAAGCAGTGGCACGCGCGGCACGCGATGTGGGAGGCAACGGGGACGATGAAGCCAGAGTCGTCTCCAGCGCCCCATCCAGGCATGGGCCCGGGATCGCCGGACTTTAAAACCCTCTCTGCGTCACCAGGGGGGTCTGAGGCGTTGGAAATGGAGGTGCCCAGGCTTTCGACGAGGAAACGGGTCGTGGACGATGCCTCATCTTCCGTGAGGCATGCCCTGAGGCCCGCGTTCCGCAGGAAGAGACGAGTCTGCTCGTTCCCGAAGGGCGTGTATGCGTTGGGAGTCTGTCCGCCCCCTTCACCCAGGATGTCTATGATGTCGTTGGGGGTGTGAATGCCAGCGAGTTGCATCCACCTGGTGAGGACTTCGTAGGGTCTAGTGGAGATGCCGCGGACCTGCAACACTGATCGTAGGAGGGAGATATACCGCGGCGCGAGGCGTAGCCATATTGCGCGGGATATCCAGCTTCCGGGTTCGAGGTGTGGTCGTGCCTCCCTCAGTAGGCCTTCTGCCAAGAGCTGCGCGTCCGCCCCGCTGATGGAGCTCCGATCGATGCTGTACTGTCTCGCTCTACCGCTGGCTTCGTCGTCTCTCTGCGTTGCGTCCAGGGCTCGGATAAGAGCCTCCAGGGTGTCCCCTCTACGGCCTGCCGGGGCTGGGGGCCTGGGCCAGACGTCGGCGTGCCAGGGGGTTGTCGCACCTTGAGTGCTGCCATCCGCTTCGGGAGGTGCGCGGCGTCCTCCCTGCCCGCCGTTGTGCCAGGGGTTGTTTCGGGCGTTTGCTCTCGCTGCTCGGGCCCTTTCCCCGTTCCCCATCGCCCCCCGATCGCATGTGTGTATGCCCTCCTGAATGTAACCGAGAGGGTCAAGCCGGCCCATCGTTCGTTCCTGGAGTTCGGGGTGGATGTATCCTCCAGGAAGGGGGGGCTTCGATATCTCTCCCGGACAGATGGGAGAGGGTTGCGGCGTCTCTGGCAAGGCGGGCGTGAGCGCCCTGGAGGGTTAGTATGCCCGACACATGCCCGCGGCCTGCAGCGCGCGCCACTACGCGGGTGGATATCTCGGCGGCACTGAAGACTTCTCGTAGAACATTCCTTCCTCTCTGTGGACGATTCCCAAATGAAGGGTACGAGGAGTCTGCTCCAGATCATGTTGCTCGGTACGGTGTCGTTGGCGACCTGAGCGCGAATGTCAAGGATTTCTTGCAGTAGCCGAATAGCACTGTTCCTTCTTTCGGGTGAAAGCTGCGCGCCGAGATTGGGCCGGCGTTCCTCGACGGCCCGGCTGCCGGCCACTCCGGTCGTGTTCCCCGCTTGTTCGGGGCGCCGCTTGGTACCGGGATGCCCCTCTCGTGGAATCGGGTTCGAAGCGTTAGGGCTAAGCGCGCCGCTGTGCCGCAGGGACTGTCTGGTGCGAGGTGGTCCGCGATGCGTCTCTCCCCCCATCCTGGCGTTGGCGATGATGGCAGAGCAAGCCACCTCGATCGCTGCCGCGTCCACGCCCTGGGCGTCGGGTGGTTGTCCGTCAGCGGCGATGTCAATGACGCCTAGCGCTTGGTCCAGAAAGCTCCCTCCTATCTCGGCCCGCAGACAGTCGGCGTCTTCTGCTGAGATGTTCCTGAGGCACATTTGGAACCTCATCCTCAGGCCATAGGCGCTGGTTCCAGGTCCGGCTGGATCGAGGAACCGAGCTGGCACCACTATTCGTGGGAGTTGGGCGAGACATCCGGGGACCCAGTCGCGTAGCTGGCGGTTTGCGGATCCATGATGCGGACCGGGATTTGGGCCGACGCTTCTAAGGCCCAGCCGCGAGGCGCACCGCAGCGCCTGGAGAGGGCACCCACCGTGGCTCTAAGCATCGGTTCGTCGCCGAGACTCGTGTCCGCCCTGTCCGCAGATGCATGCCACAAGTCGTTCGGGCTGTCTGTCATGTGTCGCCATGCCGCCAGCAGCTCCGCGACGAGCCATGAGGAGGAATAGCTGGTGGTTCCTGGCCGGAGGTGCGGGGGGCAAGCGCGGCTGGCTATGGGCAGGCATCGAGCGCCTACTCTGGCCAGCTGGTAGGAGAGCTGGGTTCCCAGCGCATCGATGGGGTGTCCTGGGGCCAGGAAATTGTCGGGGTAGAATCCGTCGGCTGCAAGGCACCACGGGGTGGCTGGCCTGTGGCATACGATACACATGGGGGCCCGGAGGGCCCGTATAAGCCAACAGCCACAGCATCCGCAGCTCGTGGAGGGGTGGAAGAAGTCTCCGAACAATATCCTGTGGGACGTGGTGTTATGGGGCCAGGGTTCCTCGGGTGCCTCGTGGCCTCCTAGAATAACCCCTGGTATGCCCGGAGAGCGTGACCCCGCGCCCGGCATGGCAGGAGCGGCCCATCCGTTGGGCCCCGTGCCGCACTGACCTCTCGATAGGACATCGTCGCCCGCGTCGATCCATTGCCCTCTGTCGACGGCCCAACTTCTGACCTCCACGTGGTCTGGGAAATGCACTCGGTTCTGGCGATGCTCGTGGACGAGGCAACGGCACATTTTGCAAATGAGGTCGAGGTCGGGGCCCATGCCCCGCCTGTCTGGGACGGCATCGAGCCTCCACCTCGCGAGACCAAGCATGGAGTCAGGGAGGAAGTCATCTGAAGGATCCCTCATGCCGATATCCATGCAGAGAGCTGCGTAGTGAAGAGCGTCGCATTCAAGGTGCGCTGCGAACATGTCAGCGGCAGCCCAGTCGCTCTGTCTCGATGTCGGGGTCCTGCGCAAGGCTGGCGCATCGAAGGACCCGTACCTGGACTGGGTCTGGTCCTACCCCATCCTAGTCTTGCCTCGTGGTCGGCCCCCGTTATGGACCAGACTAGCCAGGATAGGTCGAGCTGGGCCAGCGCTGGACCAATGGCGCAGTATTGTCGCCCGGATCCGTGGCCAGGCTGCCGCCCCCCACTGCGCCCGGGGGAAGCCCTGAGCCGGTCGGGTACGCATCCCAATGGTCGGGGCCACGGCTCGAGCCCAGGGTGCCCAGGGAGGTGGCGGTTCCAACAGAAGTGCACCAGAGTGCCCAGTCCTAAGCGCTCTTGGGTGCGCATCCCGTCCGCGGACGCCAGTGCTCTCCAGGGGCCCACACGAGGTTCGCGATGGGCTGCGAGCGCCAAGAGCGTGCCTCCTCGACCGGCCCCTGTGGGGTCTGCAACTCGAGGGCCGCAGAGAGGCCCGTCGGCCCCCCGGCCCCCGCTCCTTTAAGGGTGGGAGTGCAGTGGTCTAGCGAGGCTGGGAGTGTAACGATAGTTGAGGGTCGGGCGCCTGATGGGTGATTGCTCCCTGTCTGAACTGTCCGATTCGTCCTGCCAGTATCTGGCGTTGTCTGGGGATGGGCCGGGGCGGCAGCCTCCTCGCCCGCGTCGGCTTGAGCCAGGGGGAGACGGTGGCGGTGAGAGGAGGCCTGGAGGAGAGTCGATCGGAAGATCCTGGGGAACGGGATCCGATCGGGCCGCGATCGCGAGGGGCCCCCGTCTAGCGGCGCTGGTGCCGCTGCCAGGGGCGCCTACGTTCGGCCCCCCCTCATCGGGTGGGACCTCGCTCCTGAGCACCCCCCCGGGCGGGCTGCAGCGATCCCCCTGGTCCGACTGGGTGAAATTGGAGAGTGGGCGAGATGGCGCAGGGTCCACTGGGAGCTAGCGACTGGGCGGGCCTGCCGACCCCAGCCATTTCTGGCGGGCCCCCTGGCTCATTGGCACCGTGGACCGCCTGTGCGGCCCCTGATGCGCCGAGGCCTACGACTCCTAGCCTGACGCGATCGGGGCGGCTCTCGTCGACTGCTCCCCCGTGTCTGGGGCCCCCTGTGTCTGGGGAACCCAGCGCCATCTCCTCTGCCACTCCTTCTGCCACCCTGGCCATTTCACCAAGCTGCTCGCGCGCACGCCTGCGCCTCGAGGGGCTGCGCGCGCAGGCGCTTGCTTCCGGGTTGAACACCCCCCCCCCCCACGCCTCCCCCCACCCGCGCGCGGGCCGGGGAGGGCGGGGACGTCCAGGAGAGGTCTGAATGGCCGTTGATAATGATCACTCTCTGCCCTGGCAGCCCCTGCTGGAGGGCCGGCCATGGAGAGCGGGTCGAAAGGGGAGCGCGCGAGGGGCGAGGGGGCGGCGCGGAGGGGTCCCCCAGGGCTCTCAAGATTCTGTCCGTCGGCGATCATGATGGTTGCAATCTCGGGCCCTCCCGAGGCGCCTCTGCCGCTGGGTTGCTCGGGAGGGTCAGGTGGTGTAGTTCCACCAGGGTCGCAGCTGACCGCCGTTGTAGATTCTCTTTCGGTCCTTCCAGGGTCGCAGCTAACCGCCGCTGTAGATTCTCTCTGGTTGTTGGTATATTCCTCCTCGTTGCCAATGGGTGCTCCAGGGTTGCGGCTAGCCGCCGTCTGGGGTGCTATTGGCATCTGGTCCTCAGGGGCACGGCTGCCGTCCGCGCCAGATGTAGGTTGGAGGTCTCCATCGAGGCTTTGCCTTGAACCCGTTGTATCGGTCCGTCCCCGCTGGCATCCAGGGTCGCAGCTAACCGCCGCTGAAAGTTGCGGTATCCCTATTGCCGCGAGCACTGGTTCCTGGTCTGCCCCGAGGACGGGGGAGGGAGGTGGAGTGAGGGGGACCGGGGTCAGGACGGGGTCAGGGGTGGGGGTAGCGGGGGCCAGGGCTCTGCCCCCCCGCCCCGGCACAGTCTGCCCCCCTTCTCCGCCGTCGCGACCCAACCCGTCGATCTCTTCTCTCTCTCTCTCTCTCTCTCTCTCTCTCTCTCTCTCTCTCTCTCTCTCTCTCTCTCTCTCTCTCTCTCTCTCTCTCTCTCTCTCTCTCTCTCTCTCTCTCTCTCTCTCTCTCTCTCTCTTTCTCTCTCTCTCTCTCTCTCTCTCTCTCTCTCTCTCTCTCTCGATCGGCACCATCCAGGGTGGGTCGAGAGCGACCCGCGGGGGTTCGTGTCGCCTGGCCTCGACGCCGTCTGGGTGGCCGCCGCACCCTCGTGGACTGTGTGTCTGGGCTGATCCTGGGCCGCAGCTAACCGCCGCTGAGGGTGTCATCGTCGCCCCTGGTACTGGCTCCTGGTCTGTCCCGAGGGTGGGGGAAGGCGGCTGTCTGCGGGGGATCTGGATTTGGTTGGGGTCTGTGGGGGAGTCGACCGAAGCCAGTGACTGGGCTCCCGTGCCCTGCACTGTGAGGTCCCCGACCCCCGCGACGCCATCCGACTGATCCTCCATGAGACCGAGGCCCGCGCTGCCTGCCTGAACCGGAGCCAGGGAGTGACGCCGCTGCCGATATGGCTGGGCGCGCCCCAGGGGAGCGGGGGGGCACAAGACCGCGGCCCGCTGCACAACGTACGGGCGCCCCCTTGAGCGGTGGGAGACTGCCCCGGAAAGGGCAGGCCCACCAGACGGCTTGAGCCAGGCCACGGAAGGGTGGGGATACGCGAAGCGTAAACAAGTAGGGAAACAGAGCAGAAAGAGAGCAGGGGAGGAGAAGGAGGAGCAGCGTCAAGGACTGCTGGGCGAAAGACACACCACCGTCACTCAACCTTTCAACCTGGGGTGTCACATTGAAGCACATAAGCTCAAAAATGAGCTCTTGCGGCCCATGCCTCTCATGTGCACCCTTCTCATCAGCATCCCCGTCTCCTCCTGCGTCGCACACCAACATGAATCGAATACAGACGCGCTACTAAACTAAGTTCCCCCCCTTGACACGCTCCGACAAAGCAACTCACATCGACCCAGTGGATTCACCGTGCCAGTGAGGTGGATCCTGGGGCCCTGCCCGAACAGGCTCTCGCGCCCGCTTGTCGGCCACGCTCGACACTGTGCGAAGCACCGCCTGACAATGACTAGCATCACCGCACTGCTACATCTGGCCGTGCTGGAAACAGTTAAAAATCCCAGCCGTCTGCGTTGGCGAAGGTGCTTGTCAAGGAAGAGGGGAGGGGGAGGAAGAGGAAGAGGACGAGGAAGACGCGCTATTAAGCGTAAAACTGGCTTGTCCTGTTAATGCAACTCACCCTCATCATCCTGCTCGTCCGGCTCTTCCTCGTGCTTCGCCTCATGGATTCGATCGCCGTTATTCTCGTCCAGCCTCATCTTTGCGCCCGTCCTAGAGAGGGTTCTCGTCGGGGTGCGAGACCCGCACGGGCAGTGGATCAGCACCTGCAAGCCGCAGCTCCTGTCGAGGTCTGCTCAGCGGAATCGAAGGCTCACTCCTCCTCACCACCATCACCATCCCGCTCCGCCACGGTGTCGTCCTCCTCCGCCTCGTCCTCCCTGTTTTTCCTCCCGCATCCTCACCCCTCCACCATCCTCCGTCCTGCGTCCATCTCTCGTACCACCCCTGTGGTGTTGCTCCTGCTCCTCCTCCTCCTCCTCCTCCTCCTCCTCCTCCTCCTCATCATCATCATCATCATCATCATCATCATCATCATCATCATCATCATCATCATCATCATCATCATCATCATCATCATCATCATCATCATCATCATCATCATCATCATCATCATCATCATCATCATCATCATCATCATCATCATCATCATCATCATCATCATCATCATCATCATCATCATCATCATCATCATCATCATCATCATCATCATCATCATCATCATCATCATCATCATCATCATCATCATCATCATCATCATCATCATCATCATCATCATCATCATCATCATCATCATCATCATCATCATCATCATCATCATCATCATCGCGCTCTTACTGCTCCCCATTAGCATCCCCTCATGGTCTCCCTCTCCAGACACACACACACACACACACACACACACACACACACACACACACACACACACACACACACACACACACACACACACACACACACACACACACGCGCACGCACGCACGCACGCACGCACACACACACACACACACACACACACACACACACACACACAATACCTTCCTTTCCTCACGCTTATTCCTGTGCCATCCTCTCACCCTCAGCTGTGGTTGTGGCCAACTCGTGGAGACGGACCAGCTTCGCCCCGTCCGTAAGACGAGGGCGTGGAGAGAGGGAGGGGAGGGGGAGGGGAAAAGGGAGCTGGAAGAGAAGGGTAAAAGGTGACGGTGGAGAGGGGAGAGTGAAGGGGAGAGTTGGGGAGAGGAGGAGGGGGAGTGGGAGGGGGAGAGCAAGGGCCAGGTGGCGAGGAAGGGACAAGGAGGGTGGGAGGGACAGAGGGGGGGGCGAGAGGAGGGGGGGGGAAGGGGGCGAGCGATAGGGAGGGAGAGAGAGAGAGAGAGATTACAACAAACAAAGACTGAGAGAGAGAGAGATTGAGAGGCGGGAGAGGGACAAGCTAGGCGCGCTCGCGCCAAATCTGACAGCATGACATCCCACCACTCCATTACAATTGGACTTATTGGGGTGTCTTACACACCCGTCTCCCAGACCATCCGTATCCGCCGACTGGGGTGCCCCAGGCAACCTTGCTCCAAAAAATGCCGCCATCGTGGGATTCGCAACCAGACGTGCTGATTTTGTACAGTGGAGAGGACGAAGAGGAGGACGAGGAGCAGGTGGAGGCGGCGGATAAGCACGAGGATGACCAGGATGATAAGCTGTAGAGGGGGGAAGGTGGAGCAGCAGCAAGGGCAGCAGGAGCAGGAGGAGCAGGAGGAGCAGGAGGAGCAGGAGGAGCAGGAGGAGCAGGAGGAGCAGGGGAAGGCGGAGGATGTGAAAGGACGGGGATGGCAACGACGATGAAGGAATCGGATCTAGAAATGTAGCCCACGGTAGGAGCAAAGCACCGACCCTGACGCTGCAGCAGAAGCACCATTCCTGAAGGACCGAAAGCGCTCCGAACCAAAAATCACACACGAAACAAAGTGACGAAACCATGTCTAAAAAATTGAGGAGACGCTACCATAGCAGAGAGGAAAATAGCACTCGCATTGAGAAATTGTTGAGTACGAATGGAGGACCGAGAGTGAAGGAGGAAGACAAAGGGAGAGGAAGAGGGTGAGAGACAAAGAGGGGGGGGGGGGGCCAAGTGGGAGAGCGAGAGAGATAGTTAGAGAGGAGGGGAAAGTGGAAGAACAAACTAGGGGCACACGCGTCACATCTGACACGATACTGTCCTACCTATGCTTTCCCTTTGGGCACATCCTGTTCTGCTCGCTGGATCGGGAGTCGCGAACCGGGCATCCGAAGATGACAGCTGTGGCAGTGTAGTCCATCCTGTCGTGAAGAAAGAAAGGACGCCACACGGGGCGGAAATCCCGCAGGGAATTGAGACGCCCAGGTAGGTATACGACATGCCAACGCGAACATATTGTGCTCAAAACTTTCCTCACGAGTGCATACAAGGATTCTTCTTCGCTGCTGAGAGCGCCCGCTAGACTAGTGAAAGTGAATCCAGGTCCTGGGAAGGCTGGAGTGGCAAGGCACCAGTAGCCATGGCATGGTGACTTGAAGACTGGAGTGGCAAGGCGCCACTAGCCGATAGCAAGGGGCACAAGGAGACTGGAATGTTGAGAGCCCCATGGTTGTTGACCGCCAGCCGACCCCCGCTTGCCAGGGGTGAAAAGGCGTGTGCAGCATTTGGCTATCCCCCTCCCCCTGTCCCCCCTCCCCCAGGGTCCAAAATCTCGCTGGAGGGGTGGGGGGGGTGACGGCCCAAAACGGCCCAAGCGGGGCCAAATTGAGCGCCGAGACAATCCAAGGGAGCGTCGCGACGGTCAAGGGAAACCCCGCGACGATCCAAGATGGCGTCAAGACTGCCGACGAAGCCCCCAAGACGGCCCAAGAGTGCTTCCAGAAGACCGCCGAGAGGACCCCGAGAGGCAAATATCCCCACATTCCGTTTGGAAAACGTACAAGTTTGACATACTCGTCTTTCTCGTATTCGCTGCGTCCACGACAAACGAAAGGGGCCTCAAACATCGTCCCAAGCCCATGAGGCCCCAAGACGTCCTACGAGGGCCCCCAGACAGCGACGTGGGCACCTAAAACAGCCAAGGAAGGCCCCAAGAGGCGCCTCATAGGGGGCTAAGAGGAGACATGCGCACTGACATGTTGAGCCTTTCCCCCCAAGATGGCCCCGAAAGCCCCCCAGAAGCCTCCGGGGCGGTCCCACGAGGCCATAACAAAAAGTTCAAAAACGCAAGAGACTTTTGACTGCATCCGACAAGATACCTTTCACGATCGTGGCAGGCCCCCACTCCTCCTGGGAGCTGGCGGAAAGGCGATGGCCACTTGAATCCGTCCGCCCACCGGGCTGAGAGGCGTGGAACTTTACTGTGAAAGTTTCCTACAAGGCTTTAGCCCCCCAGTTGATACCCCTCCAAAGGACTCTGCCATTCCGCCGCCCTGTTGCTGCATCGATCCTTTCCAGCCCAGGACGGCTTCCAGACGGCGTTCAACACGAGCTCGAATGTCAGCCTGTTCCCAAAACGCTCTCGGGGCGCGTCCACCCCTCGTCGGCTTGTCCTTGGCTTCCAAGATTCGTTCCCGGGCCCTCAAAAGCGCCTTTTGGGCCAAACCGTACTTACAAACTCAAAACTCAACCGTATATGTATATCTAAATACCCATATATATATATATATATATATATATATATATATATATATGCTCGCCCCCCCATGGTATCATACCATTTGCCTTGTCGTCGATACTTCCCACTTCTGTCTTTGTCAGCCCTCCCCCTCGTATGCTGCCCACTCTCCGTCCGCATCGGTGTCGTTCCTTCCCGCTGCATTTCTTTCTATGATTCGTTCCTTCTCCTTTTGATTAGGTTCGTTATCCTCCCGATCCTGCCTCCTCCCTCACCCCTCGTCCCTCCTCCTTCCTCCCACCCTTCTCCGTTACAGGGCCTCGTCATCGTCTTCCCCTTCGCAAGCTTCCTTACCGCCCTCGTTCCTTCTACTCTCTATTGTCCCTCCTACTCTTCATTATCATTGTCGTTCCTTCTACTCGTTTATCGCTGATCCGACTTCTCTGCATGTGTTCGTCGTTCCAAGGGTCTTCAAACATCGACTCCTTATGTTTAGGGGCCTCCACATATTGATTCCATTTGTGGAGGGACCTCCACATAATGATTCCATATGTGCAAAGGCCTCCATAATGATATCTTGTGTGGAGGGGCCTCCCACTCGTTGAATCCTTATGTGGAAAGGGCCTGATTCCTCTTGTGGGGGATCCTCCACATACTGTTTCCTTATGTGGAAGGGATCTCCACATGTTGATTCCGTCTGTGGAGGGACCTCCACATGTTGATTCCTTATGAGCAAGGATCTCCATATTGATTTCTCATGTGGAGGGGCCTCCAACTTTTTCATTCCTTATGTGGAAGGGGCCTTCACATAATGATTCCTTATGTGAAAGAGCCTGCACATATGGATTCCTTATGTGGATGGGCCTTTTAATATCGATTCCTTATGTGGAGGGGCCTCCACATATTGATTCCGTCTGTGGAGGGACCTCCACATATTGATTCGTTCTGTGGCGGGCGATCTCCGTTTCCTCCTCCTCCTTGTGCTCCTCCTCCCCCTCCTTCTCTCACTCCGGCGCAGGGGTTGAGGAGAAGAAGGATCAGAAGGAGTAGGAGGAGAAAGATGAGGAGGAGAAAGATGATATTGTTTCCTTTTGTGGGGGATCCTCCACATATTGATTCCTTGTGTGGAAGGGACCTCCACATGTTGAATCCGTCTGTGGAGAGACCTCCACAGATTGATTCCCTATGTGCAAGGGGTCTCCATATTGATTTCTTTTGTGGAGGGTCCTCCCACTTGTTGATTCCTTATGTTGAAAGGGGTCTGCACATATTGATTCCTTATGTGGATGGGCCTTCAAATTATCGATTCCTTAAGTTGAGGGGCCTCCACATGTTGATTCCGTCTGTGGAGGGACCTCCACCAATTGAGTTCTTTTGCGGCGGGCGATTTCCTTTTCCTCCTCCTCCTCCTGCTCCTCCCCCTCCTCCTCCCGCTCTGGCGCAGGGGTTGAGGATAAGAAGGAGCAGAAGGAGTAGGAGGAGAAAGATGAGGAGGAGAAAGATGATAATGTTTCCTTTTGTGGAGGGGCCTCCCCCATATTTTTTCCTTACGTGCAAGCGGCCTCGCGCATATTGATTCCTCGTGTGGAAGGGACCCCCACATGTTGATTTCGTCTGTGGAATGACTTCCACATATTCATTTCTTAGGTCAAAGGGGTTTCCTTCATGGATTTCTTATGTGGATGGGCCTTCGAATATAGATTCGTTATGTGGAGGGGCCTCCACATATTGAGTTTGTCTGTGGAGGGACCGCCGCATATTGATTCCTTATGTGCAAGGGGTCTCCAGATTGGTATCTTGTGTGGAGGGGCCTCCAACATGTTGAATCCTTATGTGGGAGGGGCCTTCATAGATGAGTTCCTTATGTAAAGGAGCCTGTACAAGTTGATTCCTTATGTGGGAGGCCCTTCACATATCGATCCCTTATGTGGAGGGGCCTCCACATGGATTCCTTGTGTGGAATAGGAGGAGAAAGATGATGAGGAGGGAGAGTAGGAGGCGGAGGTGGACACGGGGGAAGCGGATTTACATATCGATTCCTTTTGTGGCGGGGCGGGGTACATAGAATGGGAGGAGAGGAGAGGAGGAGAAGAGAGAGAGAGAGAGAGTGTCAAGAGAGGGAGGAGAGTGACAGAGGGAGGAGGAGAGGGAGGAGGAGAGAGAGAGGAAGGGAGAGGAGAGGAGGAGAGAGAGAGAGAGAGTCAAGAGAGGGAGGAGGATAGAGAGAGAGAGAGTCAAGAGAGAGAGAGGGGGAGGAGAAGAGAGGAGAGATGACGAGAGAAAGAGGAACGGAATTCGGCAGAAAACGGGCGGGAACGTTGAGTCAAGGAGTCGGCTAGGCGGAGGAGACGGAGGAAGGTGTTTGTTTCCTTTTGTTCCTCCTCCCCGCCCTCGGAGGCGGAGTTGTTCCTTCTTTTCCCATGTGAAAACACAGTTGTTTTCCAGATTCTTCCTTTTTGTTTCTGTTTGTCGCTCTCCCGTTCGGCCCCTCGGGGTTTCCCCGCCGCCCCTGAGGGGGGTCCGTAAAAGAGGAAAAAATGAAAAATATGAAAACAAACAAAATGTGTTTTCACATGGAAAAAAAAGAGAAACACTCCGCCTTCGGGGACGGGGAGGGGGGAAAAAGGAAAAAACATCCTCCTCCGTCTCCTCCGCCTACTCCTCTCCCCCCTACTCCTCTCCCCCCCCCCCCCCTCTGGTATCATATCATTCGCCGTTTGCAGTCGCCGTTCGCAGAACGGCGAATGGAATGATACCAGGGAGGGCGGATATATATATATATATATGTATATGTGTGTGTGGTTACATACAGACAGACAGACTCGCATACATACATATGCATACATATGTTTATATAGCTACACCTATATATATATGCATACATACATACACATACATACAGGCATGTAAACATATGTATATATGTATACAGATATGGATATACATACATATGTGTACATATACATATACATATGCATACATACGCATGCATGCAGAAACATATACGTATACAATTGCAGTTACACGTCAGCTACATGCACATATTGTTCGCTTTTAAAAAATACATATACATACCCATATGCATATACATATGCGTATGCGTGTACATGTGTATATACGAACATATACATCGATATAGCTATATGTACATTTACAGGCATACGTATGTTTAGATACATATGTTTGTATATATACATATGTATACATATATGTTCATGTGCATTCACGTATACATATACAATGATATGCATACCTAAACATATGCATATGTCCGGACATGTGCATAGACAGCTACACTTACATATACAAATATAAACAAACTACAAATGTATGTACAAATCTGTACACAGCCGAACAATTCACAGTACGTAAACGTCTAAAACAATACATATGTATATACGTATACATATGGATATACATATGTATATACATATATACATTCTACATATATGTATATACAATATAGATACGTCTATGTGTATATTAAAATATAAAATTGTATACAATTGTCAATGCGTACATACAAAAAAAAAACGTATAGACGAACCCTAATACGCAATGAAAACATTTCCTCATGCGTATTTACGTAAATATGCAAATTATATACAATTCGTAATACGTAATTATATACACGTATATACAATAATGAATTTGTATATGTACGTAGTATAAAAATTTGTGTATATATATGTATGTATATATACAATGTACATATACGATAGGTATATGTGTTCATATATATATTACAATATATATATATATATATATATATACATAAACAAATTCCATAGACAAGAATACAATGAGATCCCTACCTAAACATATACCTATGCCCGAACATATGCGTAGACAGCTACACATACATGCACAAATATATACCAATCTACACAAACAGCAACGAATACATATACAACAAAAAAAACATACATTACATAAACGTCCACAAAAAAATATGCATATACGTATACATAGACATATACATATACATATACATATATCTATACATGCACAAATACACATACGTATGAACAGACGTAAGCATATAAATATATACACGTACACAGACACACGTACATATACATGTACATATAAATAAGCTGATACATAAACATCTACATACACACATACATTTACAAATACACTACATATAGCAATGTATGAAATTAATTATTATATATGTGCTTGTAAATGCTTGATGTGTTCTACCTCGTCGGGGGTTGCCTGGAGGAATCTAGCAGCTACCTTCCAAGATCACTTGTAATTAAAATCGACTTGGGTCGATATTCACATTGAATGTTTGACTACGTTTTTGCGCGCACTCCAGGCCAACGAGCAGCCCCCAGACAGCTTCGGCATGGTCATGGTGTTGGCGGGCACGGTGCTCTTCCTCGGGAGGGTGCTGTGGCGAATGCGGTGGAGATGGCGGACGTCCCGTACTCCCTCTACTGCGTGCTGCGTGGGCGGTGACGATGTCACGAGTTTTGCTGGGGATGAGATGCCTGTGCACCTCGATTGGAAGCCCTGCGATGTGAAGATCTACCCTGGGGCATGGGTGGTTTCTGAAGATCGGCAGGCTGGTGATCCGCGAGATCATGTACACCACGCTTTTGATCATCATGATCATGTACACCACGTTTTTCAAATTTTGTGATTTTCAAGAGAGGGATTGCTTGACCTCGGGGCTCATGTCGAGGGAGAAGTATGTTGAGAAGATCCATACTACGAGTACGGTGGCAGCTTGTGCGAATACCACATGCGGGAGCCCTTTGAATACACGGAGTTCACTGTCCAGCGACCCTCTCTTCGGGGGAGGTGGCAAGGGTGGTGCCAAGAGAACGACACGCCGATCAGATCAAGCTTCGGTTCTCCAGGGGTTGGTGAAGGCCGTGAGCGCGATCCAGCAGCACATCGGGCTGCGGCAGGAGTCCCCTGCCGCGGCGTGGCAGGCGTCCCCTGCCACGCCCAAGCCCAAGCCCAAGAAGAAAAAGGTCAAGAACACGGACATCCAGATCGTCGAGCGCCTGCGGAGTCTCATCGGGTATGTGGACACCGCCACGGGCGCTCAGAGGCAGGCTATCACGACGGCGGTGGTCTGCAACAAGCTGCGTGAGCTCGTCGCCACCTTCAGCACGGCCAAGGCCGACAGCCCGCTGGAGGAAGCGACGACGACGACGACGCCGACATCTACAACGACGGAGCGACTGGTTGCTGAGCCCTGGGGGACTGCGGCCCTGGTAGCCGCGGGCCAGGCTCGCACCAAGCTGGAGACGAACACGGAGCCGCTGGTCATCTTCTCCTCCACGGAGGCGGAGTTCACGGCGGCGGAGCAGGTGAGACGCGCATACGGCAACAGGACGGACATCACGCATGTGGTCTTGGATGCAGCAGGTGAAGATTACGTACTCCTCCATGGGCCGAAAGGCTCCAAGAAGATGAAGGCCCGCATCGTGTACCATGGTGTGAACTCCCCGAGGCGGGCGGGCCTCGACGCGGCCATCAAGGATGACGAGGTCGTGCAGCACGAGAAGTTGTCTCTCGTGAGTTTCCGTATCACAGTTGTGCAGGAGCTGACGGATGAGACCCTCTATCATCAGATCTACAACCAGCCCCAGGCCCTCCCGACGGTGGTGTTGGGAGAATCGGCAGCGGCGCAGATTGTGCGTACACGGGGTGCTATTGCGTATGAGGCTGAGACGACTTGTGTGGTGACGGTCCCCAAGAGTTTCGAGCTGAAGTTGAGTGAGATTGTACCGCCATTGGGCTGTTTTATTATGAAGCAAGCGTCGACGACAACTCCGAAGTGGTTCACACAAAAGGAAGAGGAGACGCCAAAAGATTATCTCAAGAGAGTTTGTGGGTTATTGAAAGAGCAGCGGAACATGTTGGTTTATCGTCCTTTCGGCCGGGCAAAGCTCGGCGCGATCACGCAGATCAACGCCCCAGGCATGCTCGAGCTCACGAAGTACTACATCAAGCACGCTCTCCCGACCTGGACCACCCCGCAGCACGTGGCGGACTGGGCGACGGAGAGAGGGTTCCTGCGAGTTCAGGAACCTACCAGAGCTGGGCCTCGAGCTTGGTTATTTTATGCTGAGCCGCCGCAGGGAGTGGTGGCGACGAGTGTTGCTTTTAAGAATGGTGTGCTGGTTACCAAGGCGGTGAGACCCCAAGTGCCAGTACGACAGAAGCCGAAAGAGGGTCCATCGCCTACGACACTGGAGCTGCGAAGCCGAGGATCCAGAACATCGACGACGAGACAGTGGAGACACCAGCGGCGACAGCTACGCCGACAGCGGCATCGACAAAGGAGACCACTGGAGCTGCGGATGCAGCTAAGAAGAAAGAAAACGTCAAGATCGAGACCAAAGATGAGACGAAGGTTGAGTCCAAGTCTAAGTTGCAGAGAGGTGAAGACGGCAAAGCAGTGGGCAAGCATGTGACGCCGTTCGCAAAGTGGTTCAAAGTTGTTCAGTGTGCAGGTGAAGGAGATCGTTTCTATATTGCTGCAGGCCGTGGTCTGCATCATGTGTCTCCGAGCGGGCGAGTGCCGCCCGTCAACGCCTTCGAGCCGAAGGGCCCCATCCAGGGGCATCTGCGTATGCTAATACAAAGGGCTGGGCTGAAGAAGGTTTTCGGAACGACGAAGTTGCAAGCGGAGCACCACGGCACGACGGGGAACCCAGCGGGAGCCCTGGCTGTACGGTTGCTGGCGCACGAGGCGAAGACGGACATGTATGTTTGGGCAAAAGATGCGAATGGAAAGTGGATATTGTACGGACGAGAGCCGAACTCTAAGACGAAGAAGAAGGAGATCTGGTTGACGCTTGAGGACCAGCACTACCAGTGGCTGGAGCCTCGAGCGGACATCCAAGACCTGCCTGAGTACCAGAACACGCTACGCTTGTGGCGGGATCAAGCCTTCCCGTATCCTCAGCACGGTTTGCAGGGGAGTGGCGAGGAGGATGATGAAGCACATATGTTATATTTGCTTGGTCTGCGCAATACACCAACAGCACATACGGGTGCCATTGCGAGTATCCTGGGACTGGACGAGCGCGCGGACGAGATGCGGAGTATCCTGGGCTTGGAGTCAGGCGGAGCTGAAGCTTTAGCGGAGGAAGCTGCAGGTGACGAAGATGAGGCATTCAAACAGTTTTGGTCATGGCAAACTGGTGAATATTATAAGTGTGATAAGTGTGGTTGGACGCCTGACACGTCCGACAGAGTGATGATGGGCAAGCGCAAGTACAACTCGTTGCTAAGCGTGCAGGCGGACAGGCATTGGAGGAAGTGCCAAGGCAAGCCTGCGCCGAAGATAGGGAAGATCGTGCACTCTCACATCTCCCAGTTTCTCGCTAACTCCGCCAGGATCCGCGAGAACGTACGCCAGCGTGGGTTTGCCAAGCACCTGATGTGGAAGGCGAAGCTACCTATCAGTATTCAAGAAGCAGTGTGCGAGTATGATCCTCGGACGGTGCTGGCGATCCCGAATTCGGTGAAGAATGACACGGCCTACAAATGCACCCGGTGTGGTATCCAGCGGGCTCTTGGACAAGCGCCTTGGAACATATGCAGTGGGAGGCACAACAAAGTTACGCGGAAGCAGTTCTTGACAAACACGGTCGGTCTATCACGCATGCGGCATTTCTTTGAGGTGGAGCAGAGGCGTATCCAGAAGAAGAAGGCCAACTTCGCACCCGACAAGCGTGAGAAGAGGAGCAAGTATTGGGCCGAGTATTCCAAGCGGCCCGAGCACAAAGAAAGGAAGCGGATCCAGAACAAGAAGCTGGACAAGAGGAGGTTGAAGAACGGCCCCGCGCGTGAGCGCTACCTGATCCAGAAGCGCCAGCGCGGGAAGGAGGCCTGGAAGAAGAAGGTTGCTGCGCGGGCGGCGTCGACTTCGGCGTCAGCGTCTGCGTCCAGCCCTTCATGCTGAGGGTGCCCCGACCCCCGCGACCCGCTCCGCGGGGGTGGGGAGGCACCGGTGGGGAGCGGCCAGATGCGGATGGCCACGATCAACGTCACAGCTCTGAACGCCGCCAGGTTGGAGGAGCTGCTCACGCACGACGACTTGAAGGAGGTGGACTTCCTTGCCTTGCAGGAGGTGCGCCTGCATACGGAGCGACCGCGCTGGGTGTCAGCTGCGGCCCAGAGACTGGGTTGGAGGTGTGCTGTCAGTGTTCCGCCTGGGAAACATGCGAAGTTGGTTACTATGCAAGGGGGTACGGCTCTATTCTGGCGACCCCGTATTGGTGGAGTCAAAGTTTTTCGATCTGAGAGTCACAGGTACATGGGCGTACGAGGAGCTTTTGGTACGGTTGTATCTGCATATGGACCTGCATCGGTCCCGAGTACGGAATGGATGGATGAAGTTTTCGATTGGATCAAAGTTATTGCTGCTGGGAAGCCTTGGATTATCCTTGGAGATTTGAATTGGAGGCAGTCTTACCAGCAGTGTGTACCTATTGATGCTACTGTATGTCAAATGACAGCGCCGACGACACTGGCAGGAACTACTCCGACCAGGGTGTGTGCGTCGAGCGTCGCTGTTCAGCATACGTCTACGGTGTTTGTGCAGGGTATTCCATACCACGGCTTGGTGTTGTGTACGACATCTTGGAGTGCGATGGTGGGCCCTATGACGAGGTTGAAGCGTACATCTATATTTGAGTTGGATCAGAGTACGATGGTGTTACCACAGGATGTTGAAGTACTGCAGTCAGACGTGGATCAAGCCTTACCTATGTTGGGGAGGACCTACACGATGACGCAGAGATGGGAACGCTGGCATGCACGGGCTAACCGTGCGATGGAGATGGGGGTCGAAGCGGGCATACTCATACGAAGTGGGAGCGATGAGAGACCTAAAGGATCGAGTCCTGAAGAGAGGCCTGTTGCATCGACCCCGAAGCGCAGGCCGAACGAGCCCATCATCTTGTCCAGGCTGAAGAAGTTGGGCCGAAGTATCGCAGAGCAGTTGAAGCGCAGCCCACCGACCGCGAGATTGGATGGGCACCAGCTCGACGTGTTCATTGATTTTTGTTTACGGCATGTTATTGACAATGGATGTGCTGGCCTACCGAGTCTGGGTCAAGCCCATGATCGAGTATCTGATGCTATTGCTAAGATGGAGCGCCGTCTGCGGGCGGAGGACAGTTCATCATGGAAGCAGATTTTTGCCAAAGAAGTTATCGATCCAGACTGGTGGAGAGCGGCGAGTTCGGTCATGCACGACCCGACGGAGTGCCCTGCCTTCACCGCCGACGACATGTCCGAGGAGTGGCGCAAAATATGGTGTCCCGAGGACTTCAACGGAGAGGCATGCGCGACCTCGTGGGTGGAGCATGCTCGGCGGATGCGTCGCCCCCTCCCTCGGAGCAAGGCCCAGGCGGGCTGGATGCCGAGCTGGGAGCAGCTCCTGCTGGCCATCGCTCGCAGGAAGGGAAGTGCTGGCTACGACGGATGGACAGCTCGAGAGTTGAAGATGATGGCCGTGACGTTCGAGTTCCTAGTGCGGGATTTGTACGACCTGTGGCTGGACACGACGAGGTTCCTCGGCGCCAACGGCATGTTCAAGACCGTGCCTGTGGAGGAGAGGCCTGAGGACGTGGTGAACTTGCAGACGTTACTTTTTTCTTGGAGGGTTGTGGGTATCCCAAAGAAGTGTGGAGCATCGCGGCCGATTGGGGTGGCGAGTGTATTATTGAGAAGTTGGTTGACAGCGTGTGAAGAAGCTTTCCCTTCCCCTCAGGCAGCTCAGTATGCCTGCAAGGCGGAGTCATCAGTATGTCAAGCAGTGTGTAGTTGGTTGAAGGCGTGTATCACCGCTCAGGCGGGCATGGAGCGCGACCTCAGCAAGTGCTACGACCAGGTCCCCCATGACGTGGGGATTGCGTCGCTCCATGCCGCGGACGTGCCATCGGACTTGGTGGCGGTATCGTTTGCTGCGTGGACGGGACCAAGAAGATGCCAGGTGGTCGGTGCTCTTGCCCAAGAGGCGGTGTGGCCATCGCGAAGATTGGCGCAGGGGGACTCCTGTGCGCCCAAGGTGCTCTGCTCCGTGTTGGCCCCCTGGGAGGTCGAGGGTGAGCAGTTCTTGTTCATGGACGACCGCTCGTTGGTGTGCGAGACGGATCAGCAATTGAGCAACGACATCGACACGACCGACCGTTTCGACTTAGAGACGGGGGCCGTGGAGAACAAAGGTAAGCGTCAAGAATGGCATCGTGGAGAATTTCGCCGCATCGAGCACATCGGAGTCGAAGCGGTGCCAGATGATCCCACGGCCCCCGTCGCCCCAGCGGGAGGATGGAAGAAGGTGTACGCAGCCATCGCCGCTTTGCGACAGCTGCCTGGAAGTTCACGGACACGGCTGCGACCTGCTGGTGCGTATGTTGTACCGAGGTGGTTGTGGTGTTGTCCTGTGTTTATGCTACCGCCTGCGGATGTGGCGGCGAAGCTTATGAATTCAGTATTACGTACGAGATGTCTCTGGTGGTGTCGTGGCCGCTTTGGGGCCCTGCATATTCAGTATCATCCAGTATTTTCTAATGTCTTGACGGCGGCACGCCGTCTTACCGACTGGAAGATTGACTACAACCCCTGGGTCGAGCACACCCTGCAGAACTTCTTCGAGGCTGTGGGATTGGACTTCGTGCAGTATGATACCGAGAGGGGGGTCAGATTCCAGCTGCCAGAGGACGAGGATGATCCTAGAATGAAGCGTATCTTCCAGAACCGTCGTGGGTTTTGGAGTTCTGAAGGTGACCGAGCTTTTCATGTTCTTCGCGCTGTATGTCGCTTGAAGGCCTTGACGAAGGCGACCCCTGCACGGCGAGACTATCCTGGAAAGGAAAATGTAGACGACGAAGCCCTCTCGGGCAAAGCTTGGAAAAAGTTTCGCGATGCCCCCCCCCCAAGTGAGTGGCAAAAGGTGATGATTTACATGTGTGGAGCGGCCAGCTCCCACACGCGCGGAGGAGACCATGACTTTGATTGTGATCCATACTGTCCGTGCTGTGGAGAAGCCTTTTGGCCATCTGTACGTCACTGTGTGACGGAGTGTGCCGCCTTCGCGGATTTCAGAGAGCAGCTGACCGACTTCTATGGTGTGCCTGCGAGCTGGTGGACTTCACAACCGAAGGTTACCACGAGTTCTGGATGGATCACGTACGCGGCACACCGTACGGCGGAGCGCAGGTCAGAGTTGATGGCGATGCAAGTCCGAATGGGAATGCACTATGTTTCGACAGCTAAAGGTATGCGACGAGCCAATAGACCGTATGCGAGAGGCAGACTTTCGGTATAAGAATTCATTATTGCCAGAGAGTTGTGCCATGAATGCAAATGTCGAACTGATCTTGATTGATATTGATCTTGTGTGTACTGGGATTTTCTTTTCTGTACTTGAAATTCCACATCCTGATCTACGTGATATACTGATGTCTTGGGAAGTTGCAGATATGATTATCTTGGTTATGATGACGTATATCCAGGTTCCAACTCATGATCGGTTGTTCCTGAAGTACACAAAACCCCTGCGCGCACTCCAGGTTAATTGTAAACAATGCTGGGCCGACACGCCCAACGCGGGGCCCGAAACAAGACCCGAATTGGCCCAAAAACTGGCGTGGTTGTTAATGGCATTCGGACGGGGTTGCGGACCAACGCAAAAGAGCTCTCACATAGGCCGACCACGATCTCCCCCAGGCCGCATCGTCCCTTGCTAGGTGCCTTTTGGACTCTTTTCGAAGCAATTTTCGGCCCACGCGGGCGCCTTCTGAGCCGCTTCCAGGCCGTCTACGGCTGGTCTCCGGCAACGTTCTGGTTATCTCTGGCCCCCCGCGGTAGGTAAGGAAGACTGGATCCAGAGAGCCAGCGTTCATACCAGAGACCCGTTCGCAACGATGACGGACCAGCGACTCATCGACGAATTCAACCTCGATCAACTTCTCGGCACACCTGAGCCCAATCAGCGATTGGAGCGCAGAACAAAACCCAAACACATACGCGGGGGAGTCTTGCAAATCCGCCGATCCGGCGCGTGAGTTTCAAGGAGTCTCAGCTACAGCCTCGAGGCTGAGCCTCAGCCTCTGGGGGGGTTGCAGGGGTGGCTCTGCCGGGGAAGGGGGGGGGGGGGGCGAGTTTCCGGCGGATGCGTTTTTTGACACCACTCACAAGGATCGTGGCCTCCGAGGGGGTTCCGAACTCGAGTGCCACCCCTCCTGCACCAAGAGGCTCCGAGGAGGCCTCCAAGAGGCCCCAAGGGGCGCAGAAGAGGCCCCCAAGAAGCCCCAAGAGGCTCCCAAGAGACCCCCAAGAGGCCCTCTAGTGGCCCCAAGAAGCCCAAGAGGCCCCCAAGAAGCCCCAAGAGGCGCCCAAGAGGCCCCCAGAAGTCCCAGCCAACCACGAGATCCCAACCAGCATCCATGAGGCCTCTGACCACCACCCACGCACGGTGGCGGGATAGGCCGACGGCCACTGGATCCGCCGCCCCCTGCTTGCAGGGGTGCACGGCGTGCTGGACGTTTCAGGTTTTGGTTTTGGTTCTTTTTCTAAAAGAACTCCCCAGTGGGCTTCGGCCCGTCCCGCCGGCCACCCGCGAATTGCCCAAAACCCATCTCTCACTGCCCAAAAACGGCCGTTTCGCTCGGGACATCCTCAAAAAATCGCGCAGATGGCCCAAGGGGCCTCCAAGTTCGCCCGAGATGGTCCAAGACGGCCTCCAAAACGGCCCAAGAGAGTCCAAGACGGCCCAAGACGGCCCAAGAGGCCCCCCAGAGGCCTCCCAGACGGCCCAAGAGGCCTCCAAGAGGTCCTCCAGGAGAGTCCGAAGAGGCCAAAATCATTGATTTTCCTTGGTTTTTGAAGGATTTTGGCATTTGCGCCTTTTCGGCTCTCCGACGGCTCAAGACGGCCCAAGAAGCCCCCAAGATCGCCCAAGAGGCCCCCAAGAGAGCCCCATGATGGCCCAAGTGGCCTCCAAGATGGCCCCTAGAGGGCGCCAAGAGGGCCCAAGAGGCCTCCAACACGCCCAAGATGGCCTCCCAGACGCCCAAGATGGCCTCCAAGACGGCCCTGGAGCATTCCAAGCGGGCCCCAAGTCGGCCCATAGAGGCCCCCCAAACGGCTTCCGACGGCTTCAGACGTGCCAGGAACCCACCAAGATGGCCGAAGTTGGCTCGAAGCTGGCCCGAGACGGCCCAAAAAGCCCCAAAGATCGCCCAAAGCTTGCCCAAGAGGCCTCCAAGACGGCCAAGATGACCTTCAAGATGCCCACGTGTTCCCCGAAGGCTTTCCAAACCGATTCGGGGAACACGTGGTCCGATAGCTTGGCAGGTCTGGCCTCAACGTTCGGCCACATAGGCGCTTCCAAAAAGGCAGGGGGCGGCGGTGATTCGCCGTAGGCGTCTTCGATCCGCCGCCCCCTGCTTGCAGGGGTGCACGGCGTGCTGGACGATTCAGTTTTGGTGTTGGTTCTTTTTCTAAAAGAACTCCCCAGTGGGCTTCGGCCCGTCCCGCCGGCCACCCGCGCATTTCCCAAAATCCGTCTGCCAATGCCCAAAAACGGCCGTTTCGCTCGGGACATCCTCAAAAAATCGCGAAGAGGGCCCAAGATGGCCTCCAAGTCCGCCCGAGATGGTCCAAGACGGCCTCCAAAACGGCCCAAGAGAGTCCAAGACGGCCCAAGACGGCCCAAGAGGCCCCCCAGAGGCCTCCCAGACGGCCCAAGAGGCCTCCAAGAGGTCCTCCAGGAGAGTCCGAAGAGGCCAAAATCATTGATTTTCCGTTGGTTTTTGAAGGATTTTGGCATTTGCGCCTTTTCGGCTCTCCGACGGCTCAAGACGGCCCAAGAAGCCCCCAAGATCGCCCAAGAGGCCCCCAAGAGAGCCCCATGATGGCCCAAGTGGCCTCCAAGATGGCCCCTAGAGGGCCCCAAGAGGGCCCAAGAGGCCTCCAACACGCCCAAGATGGCCTCCAAGACGCCCAAGATGGCCTCCAAGACGGCCCTGGAGCATTCCAAGCGGGCCCCAAGTCGGCCCATAGAGGCCCCCCAAACGGCTTCCGACGGCTTCAGACGTGCCAGGAACCCACCAAGATGGCCGAAGTTGGCTCGAAGCTGGCCCGAGACGGCCCAAAAAGCCCCAAAGATCGCCCAAAGCTTGCCCAAGAGGCCTCCAAGACGGCCAAGATGACCTTCAAGATGCCCACGTGTTCCCCGAAGGCTTTCCAAACCGATTCGGGGAACACGTGGTCCGATAGCTTGGCAGGTCTGGCCTCAACGTTCGGCCACATAGGCGCTTCCAAAAAGGCAGGGGGCGGCGGTGATTCGCCGTAGGCGTCTTCGATAAATGCTGAGTGAGAGGAAGGGAGGGAAAAAGAGAGGAGGGACGAGGGCGAAGAAGGATCACATCAGTCAGAGCGCCCCGGATCGGCGGCACTGGCCGAAGGCCATTACAATACTGTCACGTTTTGGCGACGCCAGCGTCTCTTCCGGCGAGAACTGGAACGGGCGGGCGCTGAACGCGAAGCGTCTTAAATGAAACGAAGCATCGAGCTTAAACATTTTCAACATACATATTCAACAAAACACTGTGCCAGGGTACTGAATTCGATGGGGATGCCCCCATTTGTCTGCAAGATGGCACTATCAGAAAAGCAAGCGGTACGTAGGCAAACAGCCGATTGAAACGGTGGGTTGAACGAAAAACGCCGCGCATCACCCGCACACATCGTGGACGTGTCTACCTAAAGTGGGTCATGCAAGCCTCACGAAAGCGACGGCTGGACCCCCTAATGGCACGCTCAGCAGAAGAAGGAGAGGAGGAGAGGGCGGGAAGGCATCGGAAGGGGTGGAGGAAGAGGAAGAGGAGAAGGAGGTGGAGGAGGATGATGAGGACGAGAAGGAGAAGGAGAAAGCGGAGGAGGAACTCCCGTCTACGGCCTGAGGCGGGCAAGACGCTCCAGGAAGAGAACGTTGATGATCACGATGAAAAGTCAACAGACCAGTGTACACAGTTTCCAACTCATGTTTGTCATTATTGCGCCTTTGTTCACCATTATCTGGCAATGTCACAAACCCTGCGTTGCACAGAACCTCCGCAAACGGACTGAAAAACCTCATCCACGGCCGCGATGACAACCGCGCACGCCCCGACGATCCCAATTCGGATAAAACGGTCTGCAACTCTGAACATCATCCAGACGGTCACCTTCTCTCAGCCCAGGCTGAATGGCTCGATGTTGCAACATCAACGACGATGTCTTACTTCAGCCGGAGGTGTTCTGGCACCCTTCTTTGATGCTGGCGTTGCCTGCGTGCTCCCGCCCTTTGTAAATGGATCGTTGGCCCCGGTCAACCCACTGTTGACCCTCATGCCACCCGCAGGCAACGATGCGCCGGAGCATGGCGCGCTGCGAAGTCTTGAATCTCCGCAAGCTGATTGCGGCGTCCACGATTCAGCAACCCACAGCACTTCCCAGACCGTGGCGCCAAGGCGCTTTCTCAATGAATACGATTTGGTCGATAGCAAGCGCTTCAGATCCAAAATCTACGACACCCGGCCGCGACGCGGCTCCTGATCTCTGCCCCGGTGGCGTCCTCCAAAGAAACTACCATCCAAGTAGTTATGAAGACACTTTCCTTCAATACATCGATACAAAAAAATCAGACAAAGAAACCCAGCCCATGCATTGAATTCCTCGGCGGGTGGTATGCACCTTCCACTGGCTCGGGCGAAGGGAGAGCCCATCTGCACCAGACCATCCCAGAACGTCACACGTCTCCGTTTCATGGAAAACGGCTGGGGCCTAGCAGTGCCTGATCATCTGCGAAAGCCATGTGCGTAAGCCGATGATTCTTTAGGTCATACCCTTTTGAGGACATGCCCAACATTGGTGCCGTAACCTCGCCTCTTCCGGATCACGCCCACTAGTCGCAGCACTCCGTCGAAAACGAAATTGAACAGCAACGGCGACAAAGGATCGCCTTGCTTTACGCCCCTCTGCACGAGGAAACGCCGGCTGCCCGCTCCCTCCCAAAGAAAAACATGCCCGTGACCTCGTAGCTCAAGCGTCGCAGAGCACAGACGCAGAAACGTCGTTATTCATCAGTGCCTCGAACAACGAATCATGGTGGATTCCGTCGAATGCGTTTTCCACGTCCATCATGGCAGCCCACAATTCTTCGCCATATTCCAAGAAAAACTCGACAATAGTGCAGCAATGCGAATTCCGAACTGCATCTGAGCTCCACCCTCTCCCGGTTCTCAAACCGAACTGCTCCTCAGATAACTTGGAGTGAATGTCCGATGAAATCCGGTGACACAGCACGGTGCTAAAAAGTGTTGTCATCGTAAGCATCAAAACAGTGTGCCTATAGTTCCTCGGGAGGGCGGATCGCCAATCTTGAACAAGACCCAGAACTTCGTGGCTTTCCATGCCTCTCGTGGCGCCAGAATTCCTTGGAGCGACTGCGTGAAGAACTCTGCGAATATCTGCAATAGCTGCAAACGTTCGGTTTTCAGCATTTTTGCCACCAGCCCGTCGTCAGCCCCTCTTCTGCCACGCTTCAGCTTTCGAAATGCCTTCTACAGCTCCGCCTCCGTGACAACGTTGCTGCACTCGTTGGTCAGAGGTGCGCCTCCGCTGCCCCCCTCCTCAGGGTAGAGGTCCTCGTAGAAATGAGAGGGGACGGGGGAACAGGAGAGGGGACAGGGGAGCAGGACAAGAGAAGGGCACTCGCGCCACATCAGTCTACTTCTCCGTCCCATCTTCACAATTGCTTTGAGCCCCCCTCTGTTCGCAGAGTCGAGCGCCGAAGAAGACATGGATCCCAAAAGGGCACAGGAAATCAAGAGCTGGGAAGGGCATGAAGGAAACGGAGGGGAACTGGGAGGGGCATGAAGGAGGCGGAGAGGGAAGTGGGGAGAGTACTCCTCGAGGTCTCCGACGTCGACGCCGCCGGCGGCGTCCCCGTCGAGCACCAAGCAGGCCTTGTGGGCCACGCCTCGGGGAGGGTGGCTACGCCCTTCCGCGCACCGCTGGGCGCGAGGACGAATGGAACCACGAAGGAGGGAGGGGTCTGTGCGAAGTCTGAAAGGACAGAAGAAGCACGCACACTCAATCGAACGCTGGAAGGGGCAAGGACGGGGAAGCAGGAAGAAGAGACCACCCCCCGATGGAGAGAACAAACGCAGCTCCTGACAGTCGGCCTGACAGCGTGTGAGGGCAACAGAAGTCCAATCGCAGGCTCGCGAGGCCATGTTGGCCTCACAAGCCTGCAACCGCATTGTAATGACGCATATACCTTCGCACTCCCGACCACCTCGGGATCATCAAGTGCATCAAAGCACAAGACGCTGGAGGGCCAGGGATCAGAAGCAGAGTGATCCAGTGAGTAAAGTGATCAGGGAAGAAAGGAAGAGAAAATGAGTAGAGAGTTTATGGGGCAGACCTCGAATCCGAAATGCTGGCAGGAGGTATTCCGCGATGCGTGAGTGATGATCTCGGCCAAGGGGGGAGGGAAAAGGGGACAAAATGACAGGAGCGAAGGAGGAAAAGAAAGAGACGACTCAACGCTGTCTACAGCGGCCTACCCTGCGCCGATCTCTACCACAAGATGCTTAGGGGCGGCGCCCTTGCAGAAAGAAGCGGAGGGCGGGGAAGGAGGGTGGAAGGGAGGAGGCGAGGAGAAAGAAAGGTATTCCACAGACCTCCCTCCTGCGTGTTCCTCTTCCTCTTCCTCCTCTTCCTCCTCCTCCTTTTCCTCCTCCTCCTCCTCCTCCTCCTCCTCCCCCTCCTCCTCCTCCTCCTCACCCCCTCATCCTCCTCCTCCTCCTCCTCCTCCTCCTCCTCCTCCTCCTCCTCCTCCTCCTCCTCCCCCTCTTCCTCCTCCTCCTCCTCCTCCGCCTGCTCCTCCTCCTCTGCCTCATCCTCCTCCTCCTCCGCCTCCTCCTCCTCCTCAAACAGCCACTCCTCCTCCTCCTCCTCCTGCTCCTCCTGCTCCTCCTGCTCCTCCTGCTCCTCGTCCTCCGCCTCTTCCTCCTCCTCCTCCGCCTCCTCCTCCTCATCCTCATCCTCATCCTCCGCCTCCGCCTCCGCCTCCGCCTCCGCCTCCTCCTCCTCATCCTCATCCTCCTCCTCCTCCGCCTCCTCCTCCTCTTAGTATGTTTACTCGCATTATTATTCTTAGTAATATTAGTATTAGTGTTCTGCTTATTATTATTATTCTCCTTCGTATTATTATTATTCTTATTATTATTATTAATATTATTATTACTAGTATTATTATTATTATTATTATTAATATTATTGTTATTATTATTTGTATTATTAGTATTATTAGTGTTATTCTTATTATCATTATTATTATTAGTAGTATTATCATTATTATTAGTATTATTATTAGTATCAGTAGTAGTCTTATTATTCGTCGTAGTATTAGTATTCTTACGATTCGTAGTATTATTATTAGTATTATTCTTAGTACTCTTATTCTTATTAGTAATAATAAAATTATTATTATTGTTATTAGTATGAGTAGTATGATTAGTATTGTTAATATTATTAAGATTAGTACTATTACTATTATAATTAGTACTAATCATCATCATCAGCATCATCATCATTAGTAGTAGTAGTATTAGTAGTATTGTTAGTATTAGTAGTGTTATTATTATTCATATAATTAATACTATTAAAATAGTAGTAGTACTATTATTATTCTTACTATTAGTATTATTAGTATTATCCGTTGTAGTATCAGTAGTAGTAGTAGTAGTAGAATTATTAGTATTATTACTATTATTAGTAGTATTATTGTTAACATTATTATTAATAGTAGTATTATTGGTATCATTCGTATTAATAATAATATTATTATTGGTGTTGCTAATACTATTAGTAGTAGTAGTATGGGTAGTATTAGTACTATTATTAGTAGTAGTATTATTAGTCTGAGTATTCGTATAGGTGCCTTATGGTTCTTATTCGTATTCTTCGTAGTAGTAGTATTGTTCTTATTAGTATTAGTATTACTCTTATTATTAATATTAGTATGCTTAGTAGCCTTCTGAGCATTGTTTTTCTTATTATTATGTTTATCATTATTATTATTGTTATTAGTATGATCCTTCTTCTTCGTCGTCGTCCTCTTCCTCCTCCTCCTCCTCCTCCTCCTCCTCCTCCTCCTCCTCCTCCTCCTCCTCCTCCTCTTCCTCCTCCTCCTCCTCCTCCTCCTCCCCCTCTCCCAGTCCTCCTCCGCCTCACTCTCCCTTCTCCTCCTCCTCCTCCTCCTCCTCCTCCTCCTCCTCCTTCTCCTCCCACATGTGCGTGCTCTCGTTTTCCCATGCTGCGGATCGCCCTGCGGATTCCCACACGGGCATGGGCGGAGGCCGTGCCTGCGCCCGGGCACCTGCCCGAGCAGATGCAGGCACCGATGGCCCCCCTATGCCGGAATACCCTACTCCGCGCAAGCGGCAGCAGTACGTGCTAAAGCCGCCTGCGCCGCCACTCTATGCCCAGGCAGACATTTCGCGCACAAGAGCTTGTACGGCCTCTCGGCGGTCTCGAGCCTCGCGTGGTCAGCGATGCCGAAAGCCCACCCGCAGGAGGTTCGCCACCCCCTGGGCGCGATACGTGTGGATTCCTCCCGGACCCGGTGGACGACGCCGGTCTTGGGGTTCTCCACGGATTCGGGACCTTCGACACGGAGGCGCCTAACCCCCTCCAGCTCCGCCGCGAAGGCTTCGCGCAGGGAGAGGACGGAGGCCTCGAGAGAGGAGACCTTGGTGGCGAATTGCTGGCATAGGCTGCCGGCTGTGTCGCGGCGAGCCTCGCTGGCCGGACGCACTCCCCCTGCCGGCGCGGCGGTGCGCGCCCGCTTGTCGGGCCCCCGCTCGTCCTCCTTCTGCAGCCGCACGCGCCGGTGGACCTCGTCGAGTGGCAGGCCTGCCGAAGCCCGCGCAGCCCAACTGCCCGAGACAGCGAGCGGCGCCTCCCAGGCGCAGCGCAGGACCGCATCCGAACCCCAACGCCCCAAGAGCTGGATCGCCCAGACGTCGAACCCTGCCCTCGCGAGCCCCTGCGCCCCGGCGACGCGGAGCGAGCGGCAAGTCCAGCGAAGCTCGCCAGCGGGCCCGCGCGCCTCCAACCCCAGCAGACGAGCCGCGTGCTGAATGGTTGCAGCGACGGCCTGCTTCGCGCATGCCTGTCTTCTCTCGTCTGGGAACAGCGGGAGATCGAGGTCCGGCCACCCGCCCGCGAGGCGCTGTGAGAACACGCTCTTAAGCCACCCGGCTTGCGAGGCCACCGCGCGCGCAGGAAAAATGGCGGCCAAACGCCCTCCCCCGCAGCAGCACCCGCGAGCGCGCGTGGCGCCGAGGGCCACAGGGTCGGCCTTCGACGCAGGGAGGTTCCAGGCGACCCGCAGCGAACTCCCAGTACCCGACGGCGCGACCAGCGCCGCGCGCGTCGCGGACAGCTCGACCTCCCTGAGGAGCCACCACGAGCCCGCGACGATGAGGAGGCGCGGGTTTGCCGGGCCCCCTGGCACTCATGGCTCGCGCCCGCGTGGGAGGCGGTGCAATTCCTCGAATGGGAGGGCGGACGCCTGCGCAGCTGGCCCCTGGCCCCGTTCGCAGGACATGACGGCGTCTTTAACTGCGCGCCGAATGCCAGAATAGACCAGATGCCCTCTTCTCTCTGATTCCACTACGGCTGCTGAAAGGCAAAGCCGCGCCGAGCGGCACCTGCCTGCCATGAGGCTCGCTCCTCGGGCGGCCACCTTAGTTAGTCAGCGGGAACAGCTCCATGTCCCAGGAAGCCAAGAAGGCGCCCACAAGTACGGACCCGCGAGGCCAAAGATTTCCTCGAGGTCGTCGCGCACACCGACTCGGCGAAACTCGACAGGGCACGCAGGCGCGCCCGCCCCTCCCGCAAGTCCAGCCTCGACCCGCGGGAGTATCGGCGTCTGCTGGGTGCGTCATGGCGCAGACCTGGCAATGCCCTGCGGTCCAGGGCGCCCTGGCCGCCGGTAGCCGCCGACACCGACTGGGCCGAGGTTTCAACGCCGCCTGACCTGGGGCCTTCAGCATTGCCCCAGATCCCGAATGCGCCAGGCCCGAGGCGCGCCGAGGCGGATAGCAGGGGAGGTCGCCACCTGCTTCCCAGAGCCCCGCGAGGCGCGGCCACCCTTGGCGCGGGGCGCGCCCTTTCCCTCGCCCCCAGGCCCGGGCGAGGAAGCGCGGAAGGGAGGCCCCCATCCGATCGAGCCCCCCGCTCGGGCCCCTATGGGGGCGGCCGCCAACAATGCCCCACGCCCCCGTCGAGAACGGGTGGCGGCGAGCGGAGCCAAGTCATAGCGTGGCCGACGGACGCGCCTCATGGGAGAGCCCGCGCTCCGCCGCGCCCGGACGGCCGGAAATTCGAGCCGGCGGACACCTTGCGATCATGACCAGGCGCGCCGATCTCCCCCTTATGGCTTTGAGCCAGGAAGCGCGCGAACGCGGAACTGGGCCAGCCAAGTCGTGGAGCTGGCAGCTGGCGAGAGGCGCCGACGTCCCCCGATGGCCAGGCAGTCCTGGGACGCGCCTGGCGAGATACGCCGATGCCCCCTCGTGGCTGGTCGACCCCATCCCCTGATCCTAGTTACCCGGAATTGAAGGGGGGGCAGGGAAGATAAGGCAATTTGAAATGGCTCTACTGTCCTCCGGCGTCATCTTCACCGATTTCCGACTGCACGCATGCACCCGTTTCCAATCCAGAATTGTCCACTCGCTGCAGGCCCACAGAGGCTTAGGCACTCACACAACACCCCGCTTTTGGTAGGGATCAGCACTCGCCGGAAAGCTGACCCTACCAAAATTGAAGCGCAATGGGCCTGGGCCCAGAGCTCAAAAATAAATCGCACCCCAATGCAAGACGCAACGGTAAGGTCACGAATTGCGCGGCGGCCATGGCTAACATTCGGGGATGGACAGACCCCCTATTTCAGTAAAAAGTGGTTTAGTGAAAACGACCTGAGGCCCAAACCAGGCGGGCGCAAGCCTACAAAATAACGGCCGCGGCGCCCTCTCGAAAAAAAACAAAACGGACAAGTCACTAATCGACGTGTCACTGTTAGGGGTTCTGTCCACCCCCGAAACATACTTTTGCTCGACTCAATGTCCAAACTCACCCCTCGGTTGATAAGAGGCGGCGCTCGCCAGCCCCGCGGCGCCCTCGAGCTCGGCGACGGAATGGGAAACTGGCGCCACGCACACGAGCTCGTTCAAAGACAAGTTGTCGGAGGTGGATCCCCCAACCAAGCCTGCAAGATCAAATCGAGGAGGGTGCGCGGCTGGATCGGGGGGTGGGAAACCGCCCCCTTCCCCCCTTTCCTCGAACCGTCGTCGGGGAACCCCTCCCCCCCCCCCCTGCCCCGATCCGTCGTCGGGGACCCCCCCCCCTTTATCCTAGTCCGTCGTCGGAGCCCCCCCCCCCTCCCCCCTTTCAAAAGGAGGGGGCAGGGGGGGGGCCTCCCCCCTTTGGCCGCCCCCCCCCCCTTCTCCCCCCCTTTCGCAACGCCGCCCCCTGACTCCGGAACCCGACCCCCGCCGCCCCTACCACCCCTACCCCTAGTCCTCACCCTAGCCCAAACCCCTAACCCGAACCCCAACCACTAACTCCAGCCCCAAAGAGTACTCACTAGTCATTACTCACTACCCACTACTGACTACTCGCTATTCGCTACTCACTTCTCACTACCCCCTACTCACTACTCACGACTCACTACTCACTATCCACTACTGACTTCCCACCACCCACTACTCGCCACACACTACTCCCTACTCACCCCTCCCTCCTCCCTACTCACTACTCACTACTCACTCCTCACTACCCACTACTCAATACTCACTACTCACTGAGAAACCCTCACTACTCCCTACTCACTACAAACTAATCACTACTTATTACCCACTACCCACTATCTACTACTCACTACTCACTACTCACTGCCCACAGATCACTACTCACTACCCACTACTCGCTGCTCGCTACTCCCGACTCCCTAGACAATACTGACTACACAGTACTCAGTACTCACTACTCGCTACACCCATACTCGCTACCCAATACTCACTACTCACTCCCCGCTACTGACTACTCATCACTCACTACTCACTACACAGTCTCTAGTCACAGGTCACCAGTCACTAGTCACTAGTCAGTAGTCACTACTCACTACCCACTACTCACTACTCACTAATCGCTACTCACTACCCACTACTCGCAACCCACTTATTACTACTTACTGCTCACTACTCCCTACTCCCTATTCACTACTCACTACTCACTACTCACTACTCGCTACTCCCTAGTCGTTACTCACTAATCACTACCCACTACTCACTACTGACTACTCTCTACTCACTACTCACTACTTACTACGCACTACTCGCTACTCACTACTCACTACTCGCTACTCCCTACTCGCAAATCACTACACACTACCCACTGCCACTACCCACTACTCTCTGTTCATCACTACTCACTACTCACTACGCACTACGCACTACGTACTACTCAGTACTTAGTACTCACTACTCACTACTCTCTACTCACTACTCACTACATACTACTCGCTACTCTCTACTCACTACTCACTACTCACTACTCACTACTTACTACGCACTACGCACTACCCACTACTCACTACTCACTAATCACTACCCGCCACCCACTACTCACTACCCACTACTCACTACCCACTACTCATCACTCCCTACTCCCTACTCAGTACTCACTACTCACTACTCCGGCGGGCTACGCCAGGCGAGCCCCGGCTGCGCCTCCACGAGCAGACAGACGGGCCAGCCAATCCTGCCGCCGCTGCCCACGCACGTCTTCCCCCCGCCTCCGCCGGGAGCGCCTGCCCCGGCCGCCCAGCAATCGCCGCGCGCATGCCTCCAACAGCTTACGCAGTACATGCTGGCAACCATCTCGGGACTCACCACCCCACTCCAGGCGACGCCAATCGCGCCCGCCAAACCGTCTGGGCCTGCGCCCACACCGAGGCTCAGGCACGTCCGCCAGCTCATCCGCGAGCTCTCGCACGAAGATCTCGTCTAACTCATGTTCGACACGGGCGATATCCACATCGACCTGCAGAACATCGCCCACGGTGCGCCACCGGACCCGTGCCCGGACAGTGCCATGACGGACACCCTGCTCAAGGAAGCCTGGGCGGCCTGCAACGAAGAGATGACGCGCCGCCGCCGAAACCTCTGCACACCGACGGCCCGCAAGTCGGCTGCGGAGTGCCCCGGCGATTACGTCCTCTACGCGAAGCGTTCCCAGGCCCGCCGGAACCTTCAGGAGGTCGCCCCCCTCGCCGCCCCCGACGCCGACAACTACAACTCCAGCGTCTCCCTCACCTCGTCAACAACTCCCCGCTCGCCATAGGGGGACGGCCTGCCGGAGATGATCACCTAGATCGCGGCGAGTGTAGGCGGCGATGGACAAACGCACCTAGAGGCCGCCGCCGCCGCCGAGACGCCGACCCTCCCGGACGCCACGCTCCGAGCCCTCGGCCGTCGCAGCAATCTGCGCGCCCATGACCCCAGCGCGGCAGCAGCAGCAGCAGCAGCGGCAGACGCCAGCGCCGAGACGCCCATCCTCCCGGACGCGACGGGCCCTCGGCCGTCGCAGCACCCCGGGCGCCTCTGACCCTGGCGCGACAGCAGCAGCAGCGGCAGACGCCAGCGCGGCGGCGGCAGCGGCAGCGGACGCCGCCAGCATCACCCTGGAGGACCTGCGGAACCATTCCTTCGAGAAGCTGCACGCAGGCCGAGCACCCCGCTGCATCGACTGGGCTCTGGAGGGCCGCGGCATCAGCCAGGAGGACGCACCTGCGGCCAGAAGTAAACACAAGTCGCGCTCATCCCCATGGCGAAGGGCAAGTCCACGGGCAAGCCCCAGGCCCAAAGCGCCAACGTCGCCTTCGAGAAGGCCAACAAGGCCCTCGGGGTCAAGTTCGACGCCTCGCGCCCATCTGACATCGCCCAGCTCGTCGCGGCCATCCGCGCCCGCATGTAAGAGAAAGAAAGGCGCCTTGCCACCGCCGCGGCCCGCGGACGACCCGGTGGCGGCATCTGGGATCTGCATCGCGATGGGGTGCCTCGATGTCCTGGGCCCCGCGCATCCGCGATACCATTGTCACGTGCACCGCAATACTTCAAGACATGCACCCTATACAAGCTCGATTATTATCCTGCCCTTCCTATGGGACGGCATCTTCCGGCTTCACTCGGTGGGGGCCCTGCTCGCGCGCCATATCTCCATGGCATCCGCACCCCCCCGCTGCGCGCACCTCCGGGCGCTGGCCCCCAGCGCCCCCGACTCTACGCGGCCCCCCTCCGAACTGCTGCTCGACGCCACCTTAAGGTGGCGTCGTCTATGTCACGCGGGGCCCCTGGCGCCCTTACATCTACGTCGGAGAGCGCCTGCGCAAGCACATCTACGCCTTCCCCCACCCGCTCTGCGACTCCGAGCAGCCGTATATGGAAGTTCTCCGTCGCCAGACTCACGGTGACGCACCGCGCGCAGCGTCCCCTTGGCTGCATCTACCCATCGCCCGGTGCCCCGACTACTCCGCGGCCGTCGCCCTCGAGCAGCACTTCAACACCACTGCGCACCCGCGCCTCAACGAGCCATGCGTCCGGAAGCTCCAGGGCACGCACGCTGGATACCCTACGCCAGGCGGCCACCTCCAACACACATGGCGCGTATGGCCCAGATGCGTGCCCATGATCGGGACGAGCGGCCACGGGCCCAAACAGCCCGTCAGGCGCTTCACTCCCAGCGCGTCCGAGCGACCCGCTGGGCGCACCTCACCTGCAACACGCAGGCCGCCCGCGACGACTCTCACGGCCACGCCGAGCTATTCCGGCTCACCGCGGAAGAATGGTTCGCCGTCTGGCACGGGGCCAGCAGGCAACACGAGGGCACCACCAAGGCGATCGGCCCCAAGCCGCCGGACGCCGCCTGACGCTTCCTGCGACGGCCGCGGCCGCGATTGAGCGCGCAGGGGGGGGGGGGAGGCCCACGGTTTCCAGGGGGGGGCGCCCGCAGCGAGTTCCATCGCATCGCGCTGTCGCCCATCAGCCCCCTCGCGCTCCGATCTGCGTTGCGCAATGCACCCCGCTTCTATCGCTGCCTCGGGGAGCCGGCACCGCGGGCGCACGCACGCCATCTGCGCCCGCACCTTTACCCCCACCCGCCACTAGACGATGAGCCGCGCGTTTTCGCGCCACAAAACACGCGACCGCGGCCGCCAGAGCTCGCCCACCTACGGACCATGCCCTCGCACGCGCCCGCCGCCCCTAGAAGGAAGCACTTCCTGCCCATACGCCGCCGGCCCCCACGTCGCGTCGCGGCCGCGCTTCACCCTACCTGCCCGCTGGCATTCGCAGGCGACTCTGCATCCACGGTCGTGTCATCCACTGAATCCGACGCGTCGACGTCGGCATCGATTCAGAGCCCATCCCGCACTCGGCCATCAGCGCCAACAGGTCCATCACCAGGGGCCTCGTTGTTGACGGGTTCCAGGAAACCAAACATGCGCTCGTGGCAGAGCGCCCGCGCCGCGCGCAGCCCCGCTGCTCGCACCTCTTCGGCGCGGACGGGCACCGACGGGCAATCCCAGGTCTCCAGGCGGAGGTCGCCCTTCAGCAGGTGGATCGCGCCCATGGGCTCCGCGACCATCTCCAACTGGATCCCCTCTCGAGCCGTCGCATCAGCGCCGCACAAATAATTATGCCAACGGAGTCCCCCACATAAGGATGTTACGGGGTTGCATTGCTTCTTGTCTGCCACCCGCCCTCGCCTTCTCCATCTTCTTCTATCATCCCCCTCCTCCTCCTCTGTCTCCTCTTCGTCGTTGTGCGCCTCCCCCATCATCATCGCTCTTTTGCTCCTCGTCTGCCTTGTCCTCGTTCTCCTCCTCCTTCTCCTCGGGCGGGGCCTCCCTGCTCGGTCAGGCGGGGCCTCCCTGGAGGGGTGGGACGGGCACGAAGCCTGATAAATAGTATGGTATTCGAATACCCTGCTCGCTCAGGCGGGGCCTCCCTGGAGGGGTTGGAGGGGCACGAAGCCTGATAAATAAGATGGTATTCGAATACCCTGCTCGCTCAGGCGGGGCCTCCCTGGAGGGGTTGGAGGGGCACGAAGCCTGATAAATAGTATGGTATTCGAATACCCTGCTCGCTCAGGCGGGGCCTCCCTGGAGGGGTGGGAGGGGCACGAAGCCTGAAAATAGTATGGTATTCGAATACCCTGCTCGCTCAGGCGGGGCCTCCCTGGAGGGGTGGGAGCCGCACGAAACCTGATAAATAAGATGGTATTCGAATACCCTGCTCGCTCACGCGGGGCCTCCCTGGAGGGGTGGGGCACGAAACCTTATAAATAGTATGGTATTTGAATACCCTGCCCGGTCAGGCGGGGCCTCCCTGGAGGGATGGGAGGGGCACGAAGCCTGAAAATAGTATGGTATTCGAATACCCTGCTCGCTCAGGCGGGGCCTCCCTGGAGGGGTGGGAGGGGCACGAAGCCTGATAAATAGTATGGTATTCGAATACCGTGCTCGCTCAGGCGGGACCTCCCTGGAGGGGTTGGAGGGGCACGAAGCCTGATAAATAAGATGGTATTCGAATACCCTGCTCGCTCGCGCGGGGCCTGCCTGGAGGGGTGGGAGGGGCACGAAGCCTGATAAATAGTATGGTATTCGAATACCCTGCTCGCTCACGCGGGGCCTCCCTGGAGGGGTGGGAGGGGCACGAAGCCTGATAAATAGTATGGTGTTCGAATACCCTGCTCGCTCAGGCCGGGCCTCCCTGGAGGGGTGGGAGGTGCACGAAACCTGAAAAATAATATGGTATTCGAATACCCTGCTCGCTCACGCGGGGCCTCCCTGGAGGGGTGGGGCACGAAACCTGATAAATAGTATGGTATTCGAATACCCTGCTCGCACACGCGGGGCCTCCCTGGAGAGGTGGGAGGGGCACGAAGCCTGATAAATAGTATGGTATTCGAATACCCTGCTCGCTCACGCGGGGCCTCCTTGGAGGCGTGGGAGGGGCACGAAGCCTGATAAATAGTATGGTATTCGAATACCCTGCTCGCTCAGGCGGGGCCTCCCTGGAGGTGTGGGAAGGTATAGTATGGTGTGGAAGGTATGGTACTGTATGGCAGCTATGGTATGGTATGGTATGGAAGGTATGGTATGGTAGCTATGATGTGGCAAGTATGGTATGGTATTGTACGGATGGTATGGAAGAGGGAACGGGAGGTGGGAAGGTGGGAAGGTGGGAAGGAGAGGGTGTTCTGGGAGAACAAGAACCCCACTCAGGATGCAGGGGAAATATTGTTTTTTTGTTGTATATATATATAATAATAATAATAATAATGATAATAATAATAATAATTATTATTATTATTATTATTATTATAATAATAATAATAATAATAATAATAATAATAATAATAATAATAATAATAATAATAATAATAATAATAACGAGCTCCCACCACACGGACCTTTGCGGAAATACGCCGACGACCTCGTAGAATGTTTTTCGAACATCCCGCGCAAACTGGTCTGGGACGCATGGCAAAAGGCACTCCACGAACGGCCCCTCGGCGCAGGGGCACGGGCGGCCGCATCCCCCACGAGCCCCCGCGCGCTTTCCTGCGCCACATCACCTTTTCGATCGCCGACCTCAGCGCCGCCATCGAGCACAGCATGGCCAACCTGTGGCTCGCCGTGGGCTGCCTGGGTCGCGCCGCCGCTCCACGGACAGCCTAGCCACGGGGAGTTCGCTCGCAGGCGCCCTCGCCAGGATGGCGCTCATGTTCCGCGACGTCGAGTTTCACGCATCGCTTCACCCGGGACCGCGGACCCCGCCACCTGCCGCGGACGCGTGCATCTTGCCGTGCTTTGCGGCATCGAATGCCTGATCTTGGAGACCCGGCGAATGGACGATTGCCTCTGCCTTTGGAAGGCGCCTGCCGGATGCGACCCGGAGAACCTGAACCGCATTGCTGCTCGGGTATCTTCCTGGCCAGGCACTGGGTACCCGCTACCGTGCGACGAGGACGGGGGCGACACCTTCACGGGCACGCGGGTCAACCTCGGCGCCGACGGCCGCGTCTCCGCACGCCCTGCGTCCCTCCACCTCAGCGCCTATCACGACGAGTTCAATTACGCGCTCTACATGGATTACAGCAGCTACGCACCACCCAGCGTCAAGCGAGCAGTCGCGCTGGGCCTCGTCGCACGCGTCGACCGCTACACGTTCCCCTTGGACGGCAAAGCCCTCGCGCACAGGGGGCTCCTCCAGCTACTTTCGACATCCGGGCACTGCCCCATCGCAGTGATCAAGAAGCGGGCGACGCACACGCGCTACAGCACCCCAGGGACATCCACGTGGGCACGCGAGGCTTGCACCGACCCGTCGTGAGGGAGTTGAGCATCCAGTTAGTACAAACCCCAAGCTTTGGCAAAGACCCACACACCCTTTACGTGAGAAACCTCATCGGACAAAATGCGTATCTTGCCGTTCCGTAGGACGTGCTCCGCATCGGCTTCTGTAGTCAGCAGAGATTCGGAGGCCTCTGACTCGGAGCGTCGGGCGGACAAATCGCGTCCCCCCCCCCCTGATTTCAGTTTTCGGTTTCCCGGCGATTGTCACCCCCACCCGAGCCGACAGATCAACTCAGGTGACCGGAAAACGGTTTCCCCTTTTCCCGCGTCGACTTAATTGAATAGCGGTCTGGACAGGCCTTGGTTTCTCCGGCAGGGTGCGCAGCACGTTCCGGCAGAACCCTGCCAGAACATTCTGGCCTCCACCCGTGCCGTGCTGTGTGGCACCGCAAAATACGCACGACATCTGCACCGCATAGTATGTACGACATCTGTGTTCGTCGGAGGACTTTGTTTTGGGGGGTGCCGACCCCTCTTCGGTTTTGCTCTCTGCGGGGCGCGGCTGTCCCTAGGGCTGGGCGAGCAACAGTACCTGAGCGGCGTTGCGTGCGCACTCATTATCCCCCCGTGGGATACCGAGTGCGGAACTGTGTATGCCAAGGTTGTGGTTCACCCTTTCCCTTTCAGAAATGCCCGCCTCAGGACCACATGCCCCCTCGAGCAGATTTGCTTCCCTACCTTCCTCCTTCTTCCGCCTTCAGGTTTCCCTGCCAGGACGCTGCTGTCGGAAATCCACAGGACGTCGCTGTCGGACGTCCGCTTCGACCTTCCTGCCCTCTTCCCCACCCCACTCTGGTGAGGACCATCATAGGCCTCACCAGCGAGGACCATCATAGGCCTCACACCCCGCTTCGACCTTCCTGCCCTCTTCCCCACCCCACTCTGGTGAGGACCATCATAGGCCTCACCAGCGAGGACCATCATAGGCCTCACACCCCTTGCGGCTGCCATCATCGGGGCCGCTTGGGTCGCCCCCTCCCACTAATGCACCAATACAATACGGCGTCGGCTGCCACTGGAGGGGGCCGAGGCCCTCCCTACGGCCCCTCGGCCAACGAAGACGGCCGTAGGGAGAAGCGCCAACGTACCTCCACAACTCAGACCTGCAAACCCCAAGGCGCCAATTGCCACCATCCAGCGTTTTCCTCCTCCTCCTCCTCCTCCTCCTCCTCCTCCTCCTCCTCCTCTTCCTCCTCCTCCTCTATTCCTTTTTCTTTGTACATGTCTTCTCCCTGTCGCACCCCGAGGCCAGTTTTTACGGCGGTCCGAGCGTGTTGCCTGAGACTGCCTCACCATGTATGACCCGGACAGCTTTACAGATGGAGGGCGAGTCGTTTTCAAAATTTGGATCTCGCCTTAGCGCCGCGCATATTCGCTGCAGAACTTCGCAAGAGCTTCACGGATTGAGGGCGGGTCGTTTCCAAAATGCGGCTCTCGCCCTAGCGCCGCGCACGTCGTCTTAATTAATGAAATGAGAGAGAGGGGGGGGGGGAGAAATGGGAGGGGGGGAAAAATGAAGGCGGGTAAGTTTTAAAATGTGGCTCTCGCCTTAGCGTCGCGCACATTCGTTTTCAAAAATTGCAACAGCTTCACGGATTGAGGGCGGGTCGTTTTCAAAATGTGGTTCTCGAATTAGCGTCGCGCACATTCGTTTCAAATTATAAGAGCTTCACGGATTGAGGTCGGGTCGTTTTCAAAATGTGGCTCTCGCCTTGGCGCCGCGTACATCGATTTAAGCATGTGCAAGAGTTTCACGGATTGAGGGCGGGTCGTTTCCAAAATGCGGCTCTCACTCTAGCGCCGCGCAGATTCGTTTGCAAAAATTGCAATCGTCTACCGCATGTATTCGCATGATCAACGTACCCAAAATTATGTTTCGGAAGGACTCAGGAATTCGAGGGCGCCACAGCTACGTTGATTCGCGGTGTTGAAGTCCCAGGGATGGCGTGTTGGCACGATTCCGGATCGTGAAGACGCAACAGTCAGGTTGTTCCGTGGCATTGGAATCCAGAGAGCAATGCTTTGGCATGCTTCAGGGTCTTCAAAGGGTTGTCTTCCAACAAGGCAGTTCCCCCAGTGGATATGAACCGTTGTAGGGGCCTATGGAAGGGGAGCTTGAAGGGAGGGTTTTTTGTCCAACATCGTTGATGACTTTTGGGTTTACGCTGGTCCTCCGCCTCCTCCTCCTCCTCATCATCATCCTCCTCCTCCTCCTTCTCCTCCTCCTCCTCCTCCTCCTCCTTCTGCATCCTCTCCTACTCCACATCCTCCTTCTGCATCCTTCCACCTCCTCCTCCTCCTATCCATGCTTCCCCTCGTCGTCGTGCTATCTATTATTCCCCCTCATCATCCTCCTCTTCCTCTCGAGGATCCCCATCCTCCTCCTCCTCCTCCTCCTCCTCCTCCTCCTCCTCCTCCCGATCTCCCACATCCGCCTCCTTCTGAAGAGGATGCCGCCTGCCTCACCTCGGAGGCCGCCCAGGGAACAGCTGGCGAAGAGAGGCCGGCCGGCGGGAGTCGGGGGGGAGGGGGCGTGCCCAGGTCGGCGAGGACGCGGCCCGCGCCCTCCCCTGCAGCGGCAGCGGGGGGCAAGCAGCACCAGCGGCCGCAGCAGGGGGCAGCAGCAGGACGGCGGAGGAGCAGGGCGGCGCAGGAGTGTGGCGCAGAAGCAGGAGGTGGCGCCAGGGGGTGAGCATGCGGCGGAGGAGGGGGGGAGGGAGCAGAAGGCAGCGAGGGGCAAGTAGAGACCCTCCCCCCCACATCCTCCATCCTCCCTCCGTCCCTCTCTCCCTCACCCTTCTGGGGGGGGAGGGAGGGAGGGAGAGAGAGACGGAGGGGGGATGAGGGATGAGGCTATGCAGTGATATGCCTCCGCTCGATCAATCAAGGGTTCTGCCCCGAGCGCAGGATCGGCTGCAAAACGCGTTGCTAATCGATTGCTCAACCTGTCCTCGGCACGGTCAATTAACGCGCCGAGTCATCATGCAAAAACGCAACAACCACGAGGCCGTCTGCATGGAAAGAAACTCAACCGATGAGGCCGCGGACGAGGAGAGACACGGCGGCGACGACAGCGCCGGCGGCGGTACGTACGATTACAGCAATGACCACAAAGAAACGTTTGAGTTGCCAAGACAAAACCGCACACCCGAATGCATGACGGCCCCCGTAATCTCCACCAGAGCGGCCAACTCAACTTCTTACGTTTTGGTACGTAGTCCTGCTTCTCCAGCTGCTGGCGAGACCCCCGTGTCCCTCATCAAGCTTAATGTTCCACTCTCGACTGAAACTCGCACCCCTGCCACAGAGCTGTGTTACCCTTCTTCAGCACCTACCCAAGCCCCTCCGCCACAAGCGACGTCACAGAAGCCGACATCCCAGCGGAGGCTGCCCGATGAGCAGGCTGCGGGCAGACCCCTATTCCGATCCAGTTGAAAACACACAATTCGAGCGCAGACGTGCACAACCCTCATCGACGAAAGCCCACTGACCAAAGAGGCCGTGGTAATCTGACAACGGCCATCTACGCGTTAACATCGTCAGATGGACGGCCCCACCAGAGCTTTAATGTCAGCTCGAAAAGCTGCTAAAGTCGCTACGACGGATACCATCGAACACGGGGGCCAAGTGAATCTCGCCGTCACATCGGACCAGACTTCCCTGAAGGACCCTGCGGTCATCCTGGTGGGGGTTCTCCCAAACTGCCGACTGATTGCGCTTCGATGGAGAAGGCCCATGGCCACTAAAAGGGGTAATCGGCACCTCCGACATGGGGTCAAAAGGTACAGGGTAGCGGAACCATGGGCGTATCAAGCATAGATCCTACTCGCATCACGTATCAGGCCCCCTTGCTGGATCACCAGGCTTGTAACTCCATTCGTCCCCTTCGGGGAGGGGGTTACCGTTGCTCTATCAATAGACGCTCACTTCCCCATTCGAGCGGCCGCCAACCAGGAACTATGAGCGCCGCCTTCCCGGCATCCCTGGCAAGAAACAGTACAAAGTGGGCGTGGTGGCAAAATCTAGATCGTGAGCGGGACCGCCGCGAGCACTTTGCATTGGCGTTTGCAAAGGATGGCGGGGGGAGCATATCTGCCCGCTTGTGAGCTGCCCCGTCATCCCTGGGGGAAAAAAATGTTTCAGTGGTTTGTTGATACAGATGCCCACGGGGGCGATATGTTGCCCGATGTGTCACCACGTGCACTGGCGCGCATGGCGCACTCTGTGCTATTCCTGCACCTGGCGCAGCTGGAGCAGGTGCCTGGAGAACCTAATGCGCACCACGCACTGGGCATGTTTGGCGCACCTCGCGAGTGTCGCACTGCGCCGTCGGAATTGGCTCCCAATCGAAGACTATCCGATGGCGACCTCTGCCTAGGCTGCGTCTCGGGTGGCACTTACATAGTTAGGGGGCGGGTGGGAGTGAGCAAGACAGCTTGTGGCCTTCCCTTTGGGACCTCCCCCTACCACCTCCCGTCGGGTCGGAACCATGGTCTCGCGAAGTGTCAAGGGGGTCCTTTTGGGCCCAAGATGGCTCCGAGAGGGCCTTACATGACCCAAGGTGGTCTCCAAGAAGGCACAAGAGAGCCTAAAATGGCTCAAAGTGAGCCAGCAAAGTGCCTCTAGAGGCCACAACACGGCCCAAAGATGGCCCTGAGTGGCGCCATAGAGCCTCCCAGAGACGCCCCAGAGAGGCCAAGACCCGGTCAACATCGGTGGTGTGCCAATGTTAATGTTGGCCTTCTCGCCTTTCGTTTCTGATGGGTTTGGGCAACTTCGAGGTGGCTCCGAGTACACGTCCCTGGCCAAGGCAGGTCGACTAGGAACCGTTTCTGTATAGGCTGATGGGGCATGTGCAGTCAGCAACGAAAACCAAAAACCAAAACTATGACGAAACAATGCGAAGCACATGTTCCAGCGTGACCATATATATATACATATATATATATGTAAATATGTATATATATCGGCATAGATATATATATATATATATATATATATATATACACCTACATACACATATATACACACATATATATACACACACCTAACTGGAGCAGGCGCACTCCCCCTTGCCTCAAACTTGCGCTAGGGACAACGAACTGAATTCCGTCGACCCCTGGGCCGAGGAGGGCGGGGGATTCTGGGGTGGCGGTCTAGGGCACGTGCCTCAGCAGTTCATTCCATTTTCGCGCGCTCTCGCCTTGGCGTCGCGGACATGCTTTTCAAACATGATATTCTCGTCTCGGCGCCGTGCACATCTGTTTGGAAGCACCCTGATAGCGGCTGCCGCCCCGTCGGGACTGCTCGCGCAGGACGTGGTAGCGCCCTCGTGGCTGCTCACCGTCGTCGTCGTCATCTTTGTCGTCGTCGTCGTGGTAGCGCCCTCGTGGCTGCTCACCGTCGTCGTCGTCGTCGTCGTCGTCGTCGTCGTCGTCGTCCTTGTCGTGGTAGCGCCCTCGTGGCTGCTCACCGTCGTCGTCGTCGACGTCGTCGTCGTCGTTGTCGTTGTCGTCCTCGTCGTGGTAGCGCCCTCGTGGCTGCTCACCGTCGTCGTCGTCGTCGTCATCTTTGTCGTCGTCGTCGTGGTAGCGCCCTCATGGCTGCTCACCGTCGTCGTCGTCGTCGTCGACGTCGTCGTCGTCGTCCTTGTCGTGGTAGCGCCTTCGTGGCTGCTCACCGTCGTCGTCGTCGTCGTCGTCGTCGTCGTGATCGTCGTCCTCGTCGTCCTGGTCGTCCTCGTCGTCCTCATCGTCGGCCCGTTTCGCCCCCTGACATCCTCGCAGCTCTGGCTCCGGGAGGGAGGAGGGAGGAGGGAGGAGGGGTCGGACCCAAACGATCCGTTTTATTACAATTCTGTTGGCGAACTGCGCTCCAGGAGGGGTCTGGGCGCCACAGCCCCCACGGAGGGGATAGCCGGCGCCAAGCACGAGCGCGATTTCTTGGCATTTGCAAGGCCGTCACGGGGGGGGGATGCGCCATACCTGAGCAACTTGTGGAGATGCCCCGAGGGAGAGCCCAAACGGTACCACATGACTTCAGGGCTGCCCCACAAGGTTCCAGGGAATCTCACATCATGCAAGTCCCTCTGCGCTTTGCTCCTCATCCTCGTCATCCATGCCTCCCCTTCTTCCTCGTTCCTCCCTGCTCCCATGTCCTCCTCTTCCTCCCCTCCCTCCTTTTCCCATCTCTTCCTAACTCCACCTCCTCCTCCTCCTCCTCCACCTCCTCCTCCTCCTCCTCCTCGCTCCCTCCCTCCCTCCTCCCTCCTCCCTCCCTCCCTCCCTCCCTCGCTCCCTCCCTGACTCAACTGAAAGGCAGCTCAAGTGAAAGGCAGCTCAAGTGAAAGGCTACACCCCCCCTCGTAGCCGCGGCTGGAAGCAGATCGAAAAGCTGGAGGTGCTCACGCATACTTCTGCTTACAGTGCAGACTAGGGTTACACCTCAACCTCTGGCAGCTCCGCCTCCTTTATCCTCCACCCCTCTCGTGCCCCGCAGCTGTGTTAACTCTAGTGTGAACACCAGAGCGCTACTGCATCCCTTGCGGAACTCTCGTCCACCCAGTCCTACAAGCCGCTACCGCCATGGCGGGCGACAGCTCGAGCGAGGTCGAGATGGTCAGCTCGCACTTGATCCCGCACACGGGTGGGCCCATGACGGCAGCAGCGGCACCTCGGCTGTGGCCATGCAGGTCCTGCGGCGAGACCTCTATGATAGCGGTGGGCGTCTGCAACACCTGCTATCCAGCTGTCGATGCTGCGAGGGGCCCGAAGCGCGGGAAGTTCGGTCGTGCGGTCAAGGGCGGCGCCAGTCAATCAGATGGCGTCACCGACGCTACGGGTGACGGCCCGCACCCCGAGGCCAGGTGCAGTGATGGACGTGACAGGGTCGACGAGGCAGATGGTACACCTGCCGCGCCCCACCTGGACCAGCCTACTGGGGGTGGCGGATCCCCCGACACGCAAGACTTGGACCCCTCGCCACCCGCGGCCCCAAGGCGTAAGCCCTCCGCGGCCCCGATGCGCAAGCCCGCCGCGGCCGATGGGCATGGCGGCAGCAGGCTGTCCGACAACGTCGCCGCGGGCGTGTCGAGCCACCAGCACCCCCACAGTTCCTGCGTGGACTTCGGCCCAGAGACCGAGTTCGAGCGGTGCGCCGCACTCATCACAGACGGTCCTTGCAAAATCCCAAGTGATGGGTATGGTTGTACCACGTCGTGGCGGCTGCGGCACTCGGGCCTGCCGCGTGGAGCTCTCTGTCGGAGATAACCCATACCCGCGTCGCTCGCGAGATCAAGGCGTGCATCGTCGCCGTTGCCAGGGGGCGCGGTGACGACGAGACTGCGAACCGCTTAGAAGGTGGTGACCGCCGAGAAAACTATCCGAACATCACGGATTTGAAATATTTCGCCAAGTACAACGGTGGGGCACTTCACGTTTACGAGTTTACGATAACGAAGACCAGACACCAGACCGTGAATTTCGAACAGAGGAAGGGGATGGCGACCCCATGATCGTTGCGTGGCACTGGTCCACCTTTGACGGCGCGGGTCATGAATGCCGCAAGCATTATGACCTCTTCCAGAGCTACATGCGCATCAAGGAGACGACCCCCGCACCTGACCCCGTGGGCAAGCGCCGCAGTGCCGAGGGTCGCGGGGCCCGCGTGCCACCGACAGCCAAACGGGGACTGGCCGAGAACATGGGTCTCGGTGCAACGCGCTTCCAGGTGACGGCTGCCCGTGCAGGTGGGCACGTGGCCGCCGCCGCTGGCGCACCAGCTGCCCGACCTCCTGCTGACGATGTACTCGGCGTAGTCTAAAGTTTGGAGGATGACGTCGCGAGGGAGTGCCCCACGCACGTCGGCGACAGGAGGAAGCTGCTGCGGGTCATGACAGACCTGTGCGACACCACCGTGTCTTCCTACCAGATAAGCCACGCGCAGCTGCTCGTGATCTTGCTCGTATTGGATGGGGAACACTGGAGAGCTCACAACAAACACACCTTCCGCTACACCGATGGCGCGTGGGATCAGACAGAGTACTTGGAGATCCTGCCGTGGGACATGCTGACAGCGCTGGAGGGGCTACCCGTCAAATTGGGCACCTGGCAGGGCGACGGTGAGCCCCCTGAGGAATGGAGCCCGCCCGAATGGACGTGGGCGGCAATCAAGCCGCGCCTGCACAGCCACCTCAGTCGCGATGGCGACTCCGCGCAGAGCCTGCGCGCCGTGGCCAAGGAGCATTCGGACGCGCTCCGCGTCGCCACAGACACAAGGTCTGGCGCGGGAACTGGTCGCTGCGGTGCGCGGACATGCTCAACTCCCTGAAGAAGGCCTGCGACGCTGGGTCTTTCAAGGTGAGCCTGACCGAGTTGCGCGCTAGGAAATGCTCTACGCCGAAGCCTCGCTCGCGCGGCGTTGCCCTCAAGGACGTTAACCTGAACGAGGACTGGCAGGAGGCGCCGAAGAGCCCCGACAACAACTGCTACTTCAGAGTTCCCTACTCCTACCACTGGATAGAGGACACGCTCGCAGACGCGGGCGTTGACCCCGCGGCGTGAGAGGCCAAGCTTACGCGGTTCCTGGAAGACCTTTACCACGATAACGAGGACGTATTCAAATTGGAACTTGCCTTCTTCAAGTTGGCCTTCATGAGGATACGCAGCGGCAAGATGAAGTTCAAGATCGGTTCTGGCGGGGACGGGAAGCACATGGAGGCCGTGCTCGAACAGAACCTCCTCGGTTTCGGAAACTGCCACTACATGGACTGCAGCTGCCTCCTGGAGCGGAGCGAGTTCAAAAAAAGTGGCGGCCTGGCGTGGAACCAATCCATCGTGCGCATACAGGAGATTGATGGTGCTGCTCGTTTTCTTTCCGACATATGGAAAAGGTTCATCGTCGATGAAGAGATTGACTGCGGGGAGAACTTTGGTTTCACGGAGACGCTCAAGTTCGGGGAGTCAATGAAGGACCAGAAGCTGAACTTTGAAAACATCCACGTGATCGACGACGCGGGCGGAGGCGCGAAGGTCCTAGCGCAGCTCAGCCGCCGCGTCGTGTGCTGCCGCATGGGCAAGGCGACGTACGTTGTGCACGACAAGGACGTCAACGAGGCAGAGGGGCGTTTCAAGAAAATCCCCCGGGACGAACTGGAGGACTTCCTCAGTCATCCTTTCACCGCCGTCCCCTTCCTGCGGGTCTGGTGCATACCCTTCTTCCTCAAGCACACCGAGACCGACGTCAAGACCATGATCAACGACATGAAGTCCGTCAGCCAGCGGCTGTTCGACAATACAGAGTGGATTGCCCGCTGCCTGTCGCGCAGCAAGGAGCCGCCCCCTGGGGATAATGACGGCAGGGCCGACGCATACGACAAGATCATCGCGGACGCTCATGCGGGCACGCCCATGCGCCCCTTCATCAAGGAGTACGTGATCAACAAATTACCGTGGATGTAAACAATAAACGCGAACATTATTCATAACATTGGATTCCGCCATTCAAAGGCCGCGAGTTCCAGGTAGGGCAAGATCGGCAGCTGCCCGCGAAAATGTAAACAATAAACGCGAAACACGGAAACACTTTTTTCAACCTGGGTCCGTTCATGCCTAGCTTGCGTTCCATATCTTTGAATGGCGGAATTCAATGTTACGGATGGGTTTCGCGTTAATTCTTTACATCCACGGCTGCCATTTTGTTACGGGCCCCAAGACTACGCTGTTACGGGCCCCAAGACTACGCTAAGCTCGCACATTTCCCGACACACTTCGCTTTTGCCACCCTCGAATGCCTGCCGCATTCACGCGTTGCTTCGGCTGGCTCCCAGGCGTCCCACAGGGTTCCACGGACCACAGACGACCCCCAGGACCCACGGGTGTCGCAGGTCCGACAAGTCCCACTGGTTCCGCAGGTCCCACATGTGTTGCGGGTCCCACCGGTCCCACAGGTCTTGCAGGTCCCACGGGTCCCACAGGCCACAGGGGTCCCCCAGGTCCCACAGGTGTTGCAAGCTCCTCGGGTGTCGTAGGTCTCACAGGTCCCACAAGTTTCGCAGGTCTCGCAGGTCCCACAGGACCGACAGGTGTCGCAGGTCTCATCAGGGGTCTCAGCAATGCAAAGCAACGCAAAGCAAAGCACAAAATGGCCTAGAGTTGGCTCCGGTCACCCAAGATGTGGCCTGGGAGTGGTGTTCTGGGAACGCGAAGAGCACAAAGTGGCCTACAGTTGGCTCCGGGCACTTACGATGTGGCCTGGGAGTGGTGTTCTGGCAAGATGCATCGTGATTCCGGGCAAGAGTTTCACACTTTCCAACGTTATGATTTGTTGTGTCCTAGCCTGGCTAGGACGAAACGAACATGAAAGCCACGAAGTGCGATAGGGTTGCAACTTTCCAACGTTACGAATGCCTTTTTGGAGCTCTGGTGCAAGACTTCCTAGCAAAAACGACGCCGTTCGTAACGTTCAAAACGCTTAAATAAGAATATTCAATTATTCTTTATTCAAGAAACTTCAACGTTACGAACGGCGTCGTTTTTGTGAGGAAGTCTTGCACCAGAGCTCCAAAAAGGCATTCGTAACGTTGGAAAGTTGTAACCCTATCGCACTTCGTGGCTTTCATGTTCGTTTCGTCCTAGCCAGGCTAGGACGCAAAAATCATAACGTTGGAAAGTGCGAAACTCTTGCCCGGAATCACGATGCATCTTGCCAGAACACCATTCCCAGGCCACATCGTGAATGCCCGGAGCCAACTGTAGGCCACTTTGTGCTCTTCGTGTTCCCAAAACACCATTCCCAGGCCACATCTTGGGTGCGCGGAGCCAACTCTAGGCCATTTTGTGATTTGCTTTGCGTTGCTTTGCATTGCTTAGCGTTGCTTGGCGTTGCTGTGCGTTGCATGAACTGCACCGCGTGGCTCGCGCCACCTAGGTTGCATAGCATGCGTCGCACCGCCTAGATTGCACCGCGTGGATTGCAAGACATCGGCGTTCGTGGGCCACGCTGGCTACGATTCGTTTATTCAAGATCACGTAAGTAGCGCATAAGGGATACTAAGTTAGCGTTGCTGGAAGGCCGTGGATGTAAACAATAAACGCGAAATTATTCATAACATTGGATTTCGCCATTCAAAGGCCGCGAGTTCCAGGTAGGGCAAGATCGGCAGCTGCCCGCGAAAATGTAAACAATAAACGCGAAACACGGAAACACTTTTTTCAACCTGGGGCCGTTCATGCCTAGCTTGCGTTCCATATCTTTGAATGGCGGAATTCAATGTTACGGATGGGTTTCGCGTTAATTCTTTACATCCACGGCTGCCATTTTGTTACGGGCCCCAAGACTACGCTGTTACGGGCCCCAAGACTACGCTAAGCTCGCACATTTCCCGACACACTTCGCTTTTGCCACCCTCAAATGCCTGCCGCATTCACGCGTTGCTTCGGCTGGCTCCCAGGCGTCCCACAGGGTTCCACGGACCACAGACGACCCCCAGGTCCCACGGGTGTCGCAGGTCCGACAAGTCCCACTGGTTCCGCAGGTCCCACATGTGTTGCGGGTCCCACCGGTCCCACAGGTCTTGCAGGTCCCACGGGTCCCACAGGCCACAGGGGTCCCCCAGGTCCCACAGGTGTTGCAAGCTCCTCGGGTGTCGTAGGTCTCACAGGTCCCACAAGTTTCGCAGGTCTCGCAGGTCCCACAGGACCGACAGGTGTCGCAGGTCTCATCAGGGGTCTCAGCAATGCAAAGCAACGCAAAGCAAAGCACAAAATGGCCTAGAGTTGGCTCCGGTCACCCAAGATGTGGCCTGGGAGTGGTGTTCTGGGAACGCGAAGAGTACAAAGTGGCCTACAGTTGGTTCCGGGCACTTAAGATGTGGCCTGGGAATGGTGTTCTGGCAAGATGCATCGTGATTCCGGGCAAGAGTTTCACACTTTCCAACGTTATGATTTGTTGTGTCTTAGCCTGGCTAGGACGAAACGAACATGAAAGCCACGAAGTGCGATAGGGTTGCAACTTTCCAACGTTACGAATGCCTTTTTGGAGCTCTGGTGCAAGACTTCCTACAAAAACGACGCCGTTCGTAACGTTCAAAACGCTTAAATAAGAATATTCAATTATTCTTTATTCAAGAAACTTCAACGTTACGAACGGCATCGCTTTTGTGAGGAAGTCTTGCACCAGAGCTCCAAAAAGGCATTCGTAACGTTGGAAAGTTGTAACCCTATCGCACTTCGTGGCTTTCATGTTCGTTTCGTCCTAGCCAGGCTAGGACGCACAAAATCATAACGTTGGAAAGTGCGAAACTCTTGCCCGGAATCACGATGCATCTTGCCAGAACACCATTCCCAGGCCACATCGTGAATGCCCGGAGCCAACTGTAGGCCACTTTGTGCTCTTCGTGTTCCCAAAACACCATTCCCAGGCCACATCTTGGGTGCGCGGAGCCAACTCTAGGCCATTTTGTGATTTGCTTTGCGTTGCTTTGCATTGCTTAGCGTTGCTTGGCGTTGCTGTGCGTTGCATGAACTGCACCGCGTGGCTCGCGCCACCTAGGTTGCATAGCATGCGTCGCACCGCCTAGATTGCACCGCGTGGATTGCAAGACATCGGCGTTCGTGGGCCACGCTGGCTACGATTCGTTTATTCAAGATCACGTAAGTAGCGCATAAGGGATACTAAGTTAGCGTTGCTGGAAGGCCGTGGATGTAAACAATAAACGCGAAATTATTCATAACATTGGATTTCGCCATTCAAAGGCCGCGAGTTCCAGGTAGGGCAAGATCGGCAGCTGCCCGCGAAAATGTAAACAATAAACGCGAAACACGGAAACACTTTTTTCAACCCGGGTCCGTTCATGCCTAGCTTGCGTTCCATATCTTTGAATGGCGGAATTCAATGTTACGGATGGGTTTCGCGTTAATTCTTTACATCCACGGTATCGCCCCTCCCAGGTGCGACCGGCGCCCACAAAAGGAAACGCACCAAGTTCGAGAACCTCGCGGAGGCGATCGAGAACGCGCAGCTCCCGCTGTTTCGCCAGTCTGGCGCTAACGTCGTGAAGAAGTGGCAGATGAACTACTCCCGCATGATTGAGCTGGTCGACAAACACGGCGGGGCGGCGGTCTTTGCTACTTGGGCGGGTTTGGGATGCCCGTGGACTCACTTGGACAGCTTGAGGGACTGGACTACCGAGGGCGCCGTGGAGTGGTACCAGATGATATTGGAATCGCTGGAACAGGTCGAGCCTCGCGCGCCTTGGGCTGCGCGCGGGCCCGCGGCGGATCGCGCAGCGGCCATGGAGTTCCCAGATCTTGCAGGTTGAAGGGCCATGCCGCCACAGGCACTGATCGGCGGCAGGGCATGCTCGACGCGCGCATCTAGCGGCGCGAGGCGGAAGTGGCGGCCAAGGGCGCCCCAGCCGCCGAGGTGGGGCACGGCCGCGCCCTCCCGCATGCCCGCCCGTTCGCCGAGGGCCCCGCCGGCCAGAAGCTGACGAGAGAAGCCAAGAGGGCGGCATTCGGGAAAGACTACGCGGAGGCGGACGCGCCCTGCTGCCACCCGCGGCTTTTCTTGGCCTCGCTTGCATCCGTGGGAGTCGACACAGAGGCCACCAACCCATGGTAGCGTTGGTGTGCGAGCACTAGAACGCCTGGCCGGCATTCCTTGCGGAAAACTACAACGTCTTAATGGGCGACGCAAAGGTGGTGCTCATCAAGACGCTTTGTGGAGCTAGCCCACAGGCCCTCTGAGGATTGGGGGGGAAGGAGGAGGGAGGAGCAGGAGAACACGACCACGGCCACGGCCACAACCACGGCCACGGCCACCACGCCCACGGCCACCACGCCCACGGCCACCACGCCCGCGGCCACCACGCCCACGGCCACCGCGGCCACGGCCACCACGGCCACGGCCACCACGGCCACGGCAACCACGGCCACGGCCACCACGGCCACGGCCACCACGGCCACGGCCACCACGGTCACACGACCACGGCCACCACGGCCACGGCCACAGCCACCACGGCCGCGGCCACCACGGCCACGGCCACCACGGCCACCACGGCCACAACCACCACGGCCACGGCCACCACGGCCACGACCACCACGGCCACCACGGCCACCACGGCCACGGCAACAACCACGGCCGGCCCCGCCCACCAGGGCCACGGCCACCACGGTCACAGCCACCACGGCCACGGCAATCACGGCCACAGCCGCCACGGCCACGGCCACCACGACCACGGCACGGCCACGGCTACCACGGCCACGGCCAACACGGCCACGGCCAACACGGCCGCCACAGCCAGGGCCAGCACGGCCACGGCCACCACGGCCACGGCCACTGCCACCCACCACATCTACCACGATCACGCCACACGGCCACGGCCACCACGGCCACGGCCACAATGGCCAGCGGCACGGCCACCACAGCCACGGCCAAAACCACGACAGCCACGGCCACCACGGCGAGGGCGACGTCAGCGCCACGGCCACCACGGCCACGGACACGCGGCAACGGCCACCATGGCTACGGCCAACAAGGCGACGGGAATGCTAGGAGCACGGCCACGGCGGCCACAGCGACGGCCACGGTGGCACGGCCGCGGCGGCACGGCACGACGGGCGGTCAGATTTTCACGGTCACCACGGTCACAGCCAACACGGCCACGGCCACCAGGGCCATGTCACGAGCACGGCCACGGGAGTCAGAGGGATGGCCATGGCGGCACGGCTGGGGCGGCACGGCCGCGGCCACGGCCACAGGCACGGCTACCGATCCACATTCAGCACTGGTCTATGCGGGCTTTTTCGAGATTCCGCAAGTTCATCGTGGCCAGGAAAAAGCAGAAGCCGCAGTAGAAGAAGCAGCAGTAGAAGACAGAGGAGGGGAAACGCAGACGTCGAAAAAGCAGACGATCGAGGACCTTTGCGGCCAGCACGGCCAAGCCACCATGGTCACGGCCCACCGTAGCAGCGCTCACAGCTACTACGGACCATAGCAGCATAAGCCAAAAAAGGCAGATAAGACGATCAGAGACATATTACTGCGACAGGGAAGTAGCTTGCTCTGCAAGAAGCTTCATTATGGACTACAATTCGATGTTTCGAATCTTACAAGAGTAGACTTGCAACGACATGAAACGTGGGAGCAACAGAGAGACATATGAAAATCGCTCGGATACCATGATTTATTTGTTCTTACATGAAAGCTATTTCATTTACCCTCTCTTTATCTTTCAAACCTGTGAGATAGTCTAGTGATTCAAAAAGGAGTAGCTTCCCCAAGTGTCGGATCGTAATTGGTACTGTCAAACAGGTGCCACAAGTACCCTGGTTCTCTTTGCATGATCAGTTTTATGGAAGCTGATTATTTTCAGCGAATCTGGAAATTCTGCAGGTCGACGCGTCATAAGATGCACAAATGGGGGAAGTGCATCTCTTGGGGATGCTTTCTGCTCGAGTTAAATTGGCAGAACTGTTATGCTACTTTACCATCAAACGCGCGATAATTGTCTACAGGGAATAAAAATCAAGTTTCCCAGAACGAATAAATCTCTAGAAAAATTGCCTAGCGACCCAAAGTCACAGATTGTCCGCCCCGGCCGGGTGGTTCAACTAGCTCCACCCCGCGCCGGAATTCCTCTACCTCATGGATGCCAAAGAGCTCTACGAGAACTGACGAGGATGATCACGGCCACGACGGCCGGCCACTGCAAGCACAATCACGGGCACAGACACGAGATTCACAGGCACAGTATCTCGCGTATTCCAGTCTGAGCGACAGTATAGTAGAGCTGGATAGGAAAAAAAAAAAAAAAAAAAAAAAAAAAAAAAAAAAAAACGAAGAAAATATTAAAACTGGAAATCATAAGCAGAAGAGATACGACGGAGAGCGCCATTGCGGCAGAACAGACAGATGGCTAGGAATGTTGCACGACAAGCAAATGGCCGCAAGTGAAGGATCAAGATGCGCAGAAGGACGGGAGAGAATGGAAATGGAAGATTCAGAAAGAAAAGAATGACAGGAAATGAATAAAGAGACATGGGAAGAGAAGATGAGGCAACTAAATATCTGAGAATCGACAGACGAACACGACAACATTACGATATATGCATGGAATTCATCAGCTGTGTAGTTTGCTTTCTTCTTCTGTTGATTCGACGACACCATTATCATTTCGGGAAAATTGATCCGACGGTCGACGGCTCCTCCTAATTTTCGAGAGCTGTACTACTGGTAGAGCCCGCACACTTCGAGCAAATCACTGGAATAAACATCGTGTTTTCCAAAACGAATGGTCGAATCTCTCACAATCTTCCAAAAAACCGACCCCAGGTCACCACACTGCCGGCGGTAGACCGTCAACCTTGGTTTTTTACGGTTTACGGTCCGCCACGAGAATCCAAATCCGAATTGGCGGAACAGTGCAACTGAGCACCCACCGCCTTAGATGGGTCGCAGCAGAGCGCACGCCACCTTGGCAGCAGCCCTCGTCAAGGCAGCGCAGGCGGCCAGTTCGCAGCAGGTTACCGTGCTATCTGGAGGCAAGCTCATCGCCCCCTCGGCCACATCGCGCCAGTGGAAACGTTGCAAGCTAGAACAGGAAGAAGAAGAAGGAGGAGGAGGAGGAGGAGGGGGGAAAATCAACCTGCACGCTGGAACTACTGACTACTATACCAATCTGAAGGCACCACCCGCCTCCACATCCTTCACTACTGCCACCCCCATCGGATGCACCACGGAGAGCAGTCTTACGAGCACTGAGAAATTGGTCAAATACAAACCACCGAGTAATTGCAAGGCCACCTCTGGCCTCCCACGACAATATATCCGCACCTTCATTACCCTCACGAAAGACATGCTTGTACACGTTCTGTCCAGATGCAGGCGAGGTCAGTCCCCATCTAGACAGCATCGATAGAGTACTGTGCAATACTCCCACCAGTCGAACATACTGTTTGTTACGAATCTGCCATTCACCGCACATCCAGTTAATGACAGTCTTACTATCCCCCAGCATCCCCATCCCAAGACGCTCGATATTCTCACACCTCCAGCCAGTTTCATGTTCCTAATTAGCGGCAATACGTTTGCTGATCCTCTCATGCATCTCCTTCTCAACCTCCGCCTCCGCCTTCTCAAACCTCCCACAAGGTGGCTTAGGGAAAACAAACAACTCCAATGAATGTTGCATGCCAATCGTAGTCCGTAGATGTTCGCAGTATTTCTCGCGGGAACCAGCGGAGCTGTCAAACAAGAGATACCACTCACAGGAAAAAAAAAAAAAAGATCACACAGACCCCAGCCCCACGCAGTATATCCACGGGCAGGAGCGCCCATATGCACGCGTGTGAGGTGCTTCCTATCTTTTACAGGCAACGATAGAACAAGCGTGTCACGATGATCCGTCCACCTCCCCCTTCCATGTAGCATTGCCAGTCTCGATATCGTCCATCCTCGTGAGATCTCAGACTCCGCGGCGATGGCAGGCAGGTCGCCTGACGACCTCTCTCCCTCGAGGTCCATGCAGCAGAACACCGACGATCGCCTCCTGATACCTGAGAGGCCGCTGCCGCTGCCATCGCTCGAGTTTTAGGCTGGCGTCGATTCGGCACCGTCATATCCGAAGTCATGGGCGTCACCGTGTTATCCGAAGCTGTGGGTGTGTCATCTGCAATCTGTCGCCGTCACATACGAATGGTTGCCGCGCCTGAAACATCCTCGGCCCAGCCCCAACAACGAAAGAGCCATATCTGCACAGCACTTCGAAAACCTAGATCAACAAATTTGCGCCGTCCAATGTTGTATCGTCTCCGCTGGAACTCAGTCCATCCTTCAGTTTTGCGCTTTCGCTGGCACGACATCAGAGCAAGACATCTCCCTTCAAACGTATGCAGTGTATCGATAGTGGTATAGTCGGGCGTTCGGCCCTCACAATTGAATAATAATGCAGCAGTCACTTTAGATTGGACACGGGTGCATCTATCGACGAGATCAATACCAGAGCAACGGTAGTAGGCAATTTCCCCGAAAAAAAGACCTTCTGGGCTTTCTGGGGCATGGCCTCCGAGTCCGAGTGGTCCTTCCAGGTATCCTCCAGAGTGGCCCCCAAGATCACGAAAGACAGGACCCGCGGCAAGACCACCTCCAGAGCCGCAAGAGCAGGATCCCGAGACGGCACCTGCACACGGATAGCCTGTTCGGGGGATGGCGGGATGCCAGGCGGCGCACCAAAGTAGATGTACATCAGGGACTTCGGCTTCCAGGTTATCCCGGCATTAACCAATGGAATACTCGCGCCACGAACCATCGACTCCAGCTCGGAGCGCGCCTTCGCATACAATAAAAAATTTTCATCCCAAAAACTGTGGGTCCTCCGCTCACCATCGAACAGTGTGCCGTTCTCTAGCGCGATACCGCACTGCGCACACTGCCTCCACCTCTCAATCACATCCTTCCACAGCACAATAGAGACTGCCAGAAAAAATCATTGGTCCCTCAACGCCTCCCGTGCGAATGGACTTGTCCCATCTCACAGCAGACCATGCCTCGATACCCTCGAAGCTGGCCACGCACTGATTACCAATCATAATTCAATCAAGGCCACAATGAGATCAGACGAAATGCCGAGAGCACGAAGACATCGCATGGCCAGGCATGGAGTAACATTATCAAATGCTTGTAGAATATCAAGATTGGCAAGCCACAGACTGTCTCCCTTGCCCCAGACAGCGGGATGCTGACTGAGCCTTTTGGCAACGCTGGTGACTTCAGAAGTCTTCCGTCCCGATCTAAAAATCCATACAGACATACATGGTGACGCTGCTCCTCAATCCTTCCCGCAATCATCATCACATCACATGTCATGTACAATTTCATGAGACACGACTGCAGGCATACTACACGTGGATATGTCAAATGCTGTATGTCCATATCCTTAGGCATGAGTGTAGCAGCTAGTTGTCGCCAGCTGTCGGGACAACATAACCTGCGGGAGTAGACACCTTCGAAGCTCACTAGAACCCGTCGGAGGGACGACCACGAGAGCTGTTTCGGCATCATGACTGCAATGTTGTCGGGGCCAGGGGCCTTTCACCGCGGACAGCTTCGCTCTCGCCCGCAGCAGGAGCGACATCGAGAACACCGCCGAAGACCCCGAGCCCGAACAAAGATCCCGCAACTGCTGCAGCTCACGGAGGGTCGCTTCCCTGGCCTCGGGGTCCTCAACCTTAGCCTGCATGTGCCCCAAGATCGTGCCCCCCCACTCCTCGCGGACCTGAGACCCCATCCCGATGGCAAAGATCAACGTGTCCGTCGTAGCCCTCCTCCTCCTCCTCGTGTTCATCTCCGTCATCCACCTTTGTACTTTCGCCTCCAGCCTCCTCTCTCTCTCTCTCCTCAGTACCTTTGACAACCGTTTGGCCTCCTCCTTATCCCCACGCCGAAGGGCTTCACGTTTGCTTTCCTGGGCGGCCCAGTGGATCCCGGATTTCTTGGGAATGTTATTTCTGGGGTTGGTGTCCATCTGGGGGGTCTCTTCGGCAGCCTCAATGAGATCAGGTCCTACCGTGTCCAGCATCTCCCGTCGGCTCTCTGCATCACCATTTTCCAGACACAGTGCACGACAACGACTACCCCGATCGCCCACGTTCTTCGCAAACTCAAGCTGCGACGCCGGTTGCAAGTAGATGAATGTTCGAGCCGGCTGGGTCTGTCTCTTCGCAGACGGTACACAAGACAGGCGAACAAGTAGGCAAGCGCGGTCAGACAGGCCACGCTCGTATCTGCTGCAAGGATGCTCCGCCCAGGCGTGACCAACTGCCGAGGGCAGCATCCACCCTAGAGTGAGTTCTTGCTTTTGCAAGCGGCGGCTGACACCAATATAGTCAAGCACCTTCTCCACCCCCATACTTGATTTGCAAGTAACCCCTTCCCTGCCCAAAAGTATTTTCCATTCGTATGCCCCAGGGGCCACAGAAGTCCAGAAGAGCACGCCTCATAGACTGCAACCTAGACGCCCGTCGGATTTCGAAGCCCGAGACCACCCTATGGGACCTTAACTTTCGTGCACGACGTTTCGGTTGAGACGCATACGGGTTACCGTCATCCGATCCATCCTCCACCCCAATTTCCACCTCAAAATTTTCCCGAGCGATCCCAGGCGACTCCAGTAGCCCCGAGCCAGTCACCCGAAAGCCAATGACCTCTCAATCTGGATCCAGTTCGACGTTAGCATCTGTCACGAGCACCAGGTCCTGCGGCTGCCTCGGGAACTTAGATCTATGAGTGCGAATCACTTGGGATATATCAAACAGAATCTGCTCATACACGTCATGTTCATACTGCTCTTCCGTAAGGGTACTAAAACTCTCATGCGGCATATAAGCTACAATAACAATCACATTGGAATAAATACAATTCGCGAAACCTCTTCCGCGGTACGTGGCTCTGAGCGAGTCTCTCCAAGACTTAGAAATGACAACCGCGGACGTTCGACAAGTACTTCCAAAAATGGTGGAAACTCGCCCGTTGAGATCACGAGCTGAAAGGAATTGGCACTCGCACAACCCAGCAGGTACCACGTCTCAACGTCGCAACGAATTAATTATGTCATGGCCGTTCTCTGCACCTGCCCGACGCACACTCCATGACGCAATGGTGTCGTGGCACCTCTAGTTCGCACTGGAAAGCCTCGCTCGCAACCCATCGATGTTGATCCCTGGCTCAAGCTGATTCAGTGCACGAGTGATCTCCCAGCCATTCTGCAGAGAGAACTTGGCCACAATCTTTCCTGGTGCGGGTAGATGATCACTGGAACCCCACATGAATGTGATCGGAGGTCCCGTCTCCCCCCAGAGGGAAAACGAGTCAAGGTTCAGACTGTTGAAGGCCTCGGGGAGGCCATGACCAGAGTGGATAAGATCACTGGACTTGTTGCACCCCTGGGATCTAAGATGACGGAGGGGCCTCAGACTACTCATCGAAGCATCACGGACCTCGGCACCCAGTTGAGCCCGCGTTGCCTCTGTCGAGATAAAAGTGCAGCAGGCGATGATGGATACCGATGCTATTACCAAGAAAGTTGAGGATCAGAGGCTTCAGATCATTCAGCTCCAGCAGGCTTCTGCAGTGGCGCCCCCAGAGTAGGCGCATCTACGACGGCGTCCTCGGCGGAGACTCGAGTCGGGATCGAGTTTCGCCCCGTCGTTTGTCGAGCTAAAGGGGCGGGTGACGGACTTGCGTGATGCAGAGAAACGACAGGAGGGGATGCTGCCGCAGCAGGCATTGAACTCGCTATTGAATGAAGTGATTGCAGGAGAATGGTTTAGCGGGATGAAGGAGCTTCTTGCTTTGAACCAGTCCAAGAGGTTTAACGCGGGTCGAGAGGCGTGGGTTTATGCGCGTGCTCGACTCTATTTCCAGAAGGGCGTCAGCAGTGACCAGCTGTGGGATCTTCGCCGTCGACTCGCTGCCGCGATTACCGAGAACAAAATCCAGCATGCGCCCAAGGGACCCAAGCTTCACGTGGAGGCCCCCCCTGGAAGAAGCCCATCTGGACGCCGCTGGGATCTTTCAGGCCAAGTTCAGAAGCTTCAAGAAGCATCGCTCCAATCTCAGGGCGGCCCATCATCCTTGAAACCTGGAACGGGGGTATCCGTGGCATTCAAGGCGAAAATATGTGAAACAGCGGCAGCTGAAGCAGCAGCCATCTTATCGTTTGAGATACTGCAAGGGACACGCCAGTTCTCACAAAAATCTCGATATTCTCGAGTCTGTTTCTTTTGCAAATGTGATCCCAACTGATCAAAGTCGTATGGGGCAACAGGATTGTGGGGCACAGTAGGAGACAAGTAGGGTAATCCAGAAGGCACGTCAAGCAGAGAATCCCCGTCGGCGTGACGAGACGTTCCCACCTGTTTGGCAAGATACCCCTACTCCCAGCTTCGAAGTTAGATCCCCAAGAGTTCTGATACTCTGGCAAACCGTGACTCGTCCCGTCCAGTTCTAAGTCGCAGACAACATGTTGCGGCAATCAATGCACACAAACAAATGGCAGGCGGCCTCCTTACCTCGGAGTCGCCGAAGTCGCCGAGCACCCCGAGCCGCACGATCGCCGCGCGCCCCCGCTCGGCGGGCCAGGCCGAGGGCGGGGGACCGCGGGGGGCCGCGGGCGGCCGAGGGCGGGGAACCGCGGGGGACCGCGGGGGGGCGCGGAGGACCGCCGGGAAGCCTGACCGCACAATGCGAGCTCGAACCTTGGTTTTTTGCGGTCTTTGCGGTCGAGTGCGCGGGCCGTCTGGCCCAGTCGAAAACAAGAAACGAGCATCGAGAAGTGTTTCGATAGTAAATCTGCGCCTACACAGCTCATATTAAGAGGTAGAGGCCCTCATAATCGTTCACAGCTGCGAAAAAATTGCTTTCTCATTGGTAGCGTCCAAAACCCGGAGAGCAAAGAGACCGTCGGAAAGAGGAAATCTTTCCTGGAAAGCTCTAGGGGGCTCCCCTGCGGCACTGCTGAAGCGCTGTCAGGAACGCTTCCACGCGTGCCTGCACGAGTGCAGGTACACGTGGAAAGCGCAACCGAACCCGCTGCCCGGACGGGCGAGCCGCTGCGAGGATCGTGGAGCGGCGGAGATGGGCTGCTGGCGGGCACCACCACCGTCTGGCTTCTAATCTAACACCCTCTAGCTCTCAGAGAGCTCTTTGGGAAAATGAATTGTCGAATATCTTTCAAATCGTAGCAAAACCGACCCAAAGTCACCACATTTTCTTTTCTGGCCGGGTCGACCAACTGGGCCCGGCGGTGAACCGTCAACCTGGTCACCGCCGGGAACCTCGTAGAGCTCTTTTCACGCGTGTGAGAGCTCAAAGTCAGAAGAAAGAGCTTCTGGAGGCATTTCTCGACAAATTTAACATTGATTTTTTTCATGTCGACATGACGTTGGTTCCCCCAAGTGTTTTGATAGTAAATGTGCGCCTACAGAGCTCACATTAAGACGCAGATGCCCTTATAGTCGTGTACAGGTGGGAAGAATCTGGTTTCTCAGAATGAATTATCAAATATCTGTCAAATCTTGGCAAACCGACCGAAAGTCACCACATTGTCTCTTTTGGTCGGGTCGGCGAACTGGGCGCCGGCGGTAAACCGTCAACCTTTCTTACCGCCGGGGGACTCGTAGAGCTTCCTGACAATATATAATGTCGAAAAAAATGCAGAGAACGAGTAGTTTTTCAGCCCAAGCGATTTCAGACCTCTCGATGCAACAGCCGAACGCCCCCAATGCTTTTGGATTGTCTTCTGTACGAGCTCTGTAGCTCTCCTACAGCCCGAGTTACGTGCATAAATCGACAGCAACCCTGAAGATGACTCGAAAAATACGAATAGTTTGGCAAACCTAGCTCGAGTATCAGACCAAGTTCAGGCCTCTGAATGCGACAGGCGGACGCGTCTGATGTCTCCGAATCGATTCCTGTGATTACCAGCCCTGCAGCCCCCTGCAGCCCGAGTTAAGCGCAGAAAACCGACAGCACCTCTCAGGATGACTCGAACAATACGAATAGTTTCGCGGACCTAGTTCGGACAGCAGACCGAGTTCCAGGCTCTGGATTCGAAAGGTGCACACGCCTGATGTCTCCGAATCGATGCCTGTGACAACCAGCACTTTAGCGCCCCACAACCCGAGTGAAGTACAGAAAACCGACAGCACCTCTCAAGATAACTCGAAGAATACGAATAGTTTCGCGATTCTAGAGCGGGCAGCAGACCGAGTTCAGAGCTCTGGATTCGAGAGACAAACGAGACTGATGACTCTGAATTGGTTTCTATAAGTATCAGCTCTGTAGCTGTCATATAGCTCGAGTTAAGTACAGAAAACCGAGAGCGCCTGTCAAGATGACTCGAATAATAAGAATAGTTTGCGGACCTAGCTCGGCTAGCAGACCGAGTTCAGACCTCTGGATGCAACAGACGAACGCGCCTGATCATTCTGAATCGATAAGGTGTGCTTGCCAGCTCTGTAGCTGTCCTGTGTCTCGAGGTAGGTCCAATATACCGACAGCACGTATCAAGATGACTCGAAACAGGCGATCCCGCCCGTGTGCTTTTTGGCAGTAAAAGGTACCCGATCGAGCTGAGATCAAGATGGCGAGCGGGAATAAGATCGAATATCACGGAAAAAAGTACTAGAGCTCTAACGAATGGTTGAATTTCGAAAACAAAATTTTCAACCGACCAAAAGTCATCAAAAGGTCCGTCGAAATTTTTCTTGCCAACTAGCTCTCCAGCGCCCCGGAAATGGGCGCCGGCGGTGAACCGTCAACCTTTCTTACCGCTGGGGGACTCGTAGAGCTTCCTGACAACATAGAATGTCGAAAAAACCTACACAGAAAAAATAGTTGTTCAGCCCAAGCAATTTCAGACCTCTCGGATGCAACAGCCGAACGCCCCCGATGCTTCTGGATTGTCTTCTGTACGAGCTCTGTAGCTCTCCTACAGCCCGAGTTACGTGCGTAAATCGACAGCACCTCTCAAGATGACTCAAACAATACGAATAGTTTGGCAAACCTAGCTCGAATATGAGACCGAGTTCAGACCTCTGCATGCGACAGGCGGACGCGTCTGATGTCTCTGAATCGATTCCTGTGATTACCAGCCCTGCAGCCCCCCCATACAGCCCGAGTTAAGTGCAGGAAACCGACAGCACCTCTCAGGATGACTCGAACAATACGAATAGTTTCGCGGACCTAGTTCGGGCAGCAGACAGAGTTCGGAGCTCTGGATTCGAAAGGCGGACGCGCCTGATGTCTCCGAATCGATTCCAGTGATTACCAGCCATGCAGCCCCCCTACAGCCCGAGTTAAGTGCAGAGAACCGACAGCATCTCTCAAGATAACTCGAACAATACGAACAGTTTCGCGATTCTAGATCGGGCAGCAGACCGAGTTCAAAGCTCTGTATTCAACAGACAACGGCCACTGATGATTCTGAATCAGCTTCTGTACGTATCAGCTCTGCAGCTGTCCTGTAGCTCGAGTTAAGTACAGAAAAACGAGAGCGTCTGTCAAGATGACTCGAATAATACGAATAGGTTTGCGGACCTAGCTCGGCTAGCAGGCCGAGTTCAGACCTCTGGGTTCAACAGGCGAACGCGCCTGATCATTCTGAATCGATAAGCTGTGCTTACCAGCTCTGTAGCTGTCCTAAAGCTCGAGTTCTGTTCAGAAAACCATCATCGCGTGTCAAGATGACTCGAAACGGCCGATCCCGCCCGTGTGCTTTTTGGCAGTAAAAGGTACCCGATCGAGCTGAGATCAAGATGGCGAGCGGGAATAAGATCGAATATCACGGGAAAAAATACTGGGCGCCGGCGGTAAACCGTCAACCTTTGTGTTTTTTTTTTGGGGGGGAGGCTGACCAGGCACCGAGCGCCCCAGCGCCCGTTAAGTGCCTACCTAGTCTCTCTGCAGCTGGAGGTCTTGGGCCACCTGGGCTGCGGCCCGCAAGAGGCCCTCGAGACCCGAAAGCTCAGCGTCAGTGATACTGCTATGGGAGGGGAGTGCCTGTGCACAACGCCCTACTACTTCCCATATGATTGGACAAGGAGAGGAGGCTTGGGGGAAGAGGGAGACTACACGAGCTCTCTTATCTCTATGCTCAGGGTCAGGGTAAGGGTCATGGAATCGAGGGATATATCCAATCTGCAGAAACCAACCAACGCCCACACCTTGGGCACACACTCCGCCGTCGAAGGATCCGCGGAGGCCAATAACTCGAAAGTTGTCTTGGACATCAGGACGAAAGATATGGTGGTGGAACAGCTCTCTGAATATCTGGCCTTCCCGTGCTAAGTGGGTAAGTTCATCAGCTACTGTATTACTCTCTCGATTTATGTGTCGAATGAAGTCGTTGCCCCATGAGGGGGGTCGTATTCCTTCCTCCTCCAACTCTTCCAAAAGAGAAATAATATTTGCCACCCGCCTACGATAAGAAGCCCCATCTCCTCCTTCTCCTCCCTCAACCTTCCAGAGACCATTGATCCAGTTACAGATAAGAAGCGAATCGCCCGTCAGCTCAAGACCGATCCCATCATCACTCAGATCCCAAGTCGGCTCCTGTTCATTGTTCGAGGCCAATCTCTGGGTCAACCTTTGTTACCGCCGGGGGACTCGTAGAGCTTCCTGACAATATATAATGTAAACAAAAATGCAGAGAACAAATCGTTTTTTCAGCCCAAGCGATTTGAGACCTCTCGATCCAACAGCCGAACGCCCCCAATGCTTTTGGATTGTCTTCTGTACGAGCTCTGTAGCTCTCCTCGAGTTACGTACGTAAATCGACAGCACCTCTCAAGATGACTCTACAAAACGAATAGTTTGGAAACCCAGCTCGAGTATCAAACCGAGTTCAGACCTCTGAATGCGACAGGCGGACGCATCTGATCTCTGCGAATCGATTCCTGTGACTACCAGCACTGTAGCCCCCCCTACAGCCCCTGTTAAGTACAGAAAACTGACAGCACGTCTCAAAAATGACATACAATAGTTTCGCGATTCTAGTTCGGGCAGCAGACCGAGTTCCGAGCTCTGGGTTCGACAGACGGACGCGCCTGATGTCTTCAAATCCATTCTTGTGACCACCAGCACTGTAGCCCCCCTCAGCCCGAGTTGGGTGCAGAAGACCGAGAGCACTTCTCAAGATGACTCGAACAATACGAATGGTTTCGCGATTCTAGATCGGGCAGCAGACCGAGTTCAGAGCTCTGGATTCAACAGACAACGGTCACTGATGATTCTGAATCGGTTTCTCTACTATCAGCTCTGCAGCTGTCCTGTAGCTCGAGTGAAGTACAGAAAATCGAGAGCGTCTGTCAAGATGACTCGAATAATACGAATAAGTTTGCGGACCTAGCTCGGCTAGCAGACCGAGTTCAAACCTCTGGATTCAACAGGCGAACGCGCCTGATCATTCTGAACCGATTTGCTGTGCTCACCAGCTCTGTAGCTGTCCTAAAGCTCGAGTTATGTTGAGAAAACCGTCATCTCGTGTCAAGATGACTAGAAACGGCCGATCCCGCCACAGTGCTTTTCGATAGTAATATTCACCCGATCGAGCTGACATCAAGATGGCGAGTCGCATTAAGATCATAGATCACGGGCAAAAATACTAAGGATCTAACGAATGTTCAAATTTTGAGAACATAATTTTCAACTGAGCAAAAGTCACCAAAAGTTCCGTCGAGATTTTTCTTGCCAACTAGCCCGCCAGTGCGTCCGAATTACTCTTAAGCTTCCAGCTGCTAGCTTAGGGAAGCTCTACGAGTCACTAGAGCTCTAACGAATGTTCAAATTTTGAGAACAAAGTTTTCAACCGACCAAAAGTCACCAAAAGGTCCGTCGAGATTTTTCTTGCCAACTGGGCGCCGGCGGTAAACCGTCAACCTTTCTTACCGCCGGGGGACTCGTAGAGCTTCCTGACAATATATAATGTCGAAAAAAATTGCGGACAACGAATAATTTTTCAGCCCAAGCGATTTCAGACCTTCCGATGCAACAGCCGAACGCCCCTGATGTTGGATTCTCTTATATACGAGCTCTGTAGCTCTCCTACAGCCCGAGTTACGTGTGTAAATCGACAGCACCTCGCAAGATGACTCGAACAATACGAATAATTCGGCAAACCTAGCTCGGGTATCAGACCGAGTTCAGACCTCTGAATGCAATAGTGGGACGCGTCTGTGACTCCTAATTGATTCCTGTAATTACCAGCCCTGCAGCCCCCCTGCAGCCCGAGTTAAGTGCAGAAAACCGAGAACACCTCTCAGAATGACAATACGAATAGTTTGGCGAACCTAGTTCGGGCAGCAGACCGAGTTCAGAGCTCTCGATTCGACAGACGGACGCGCCTGATGTCTCCGAATCGATTCCTGTGACTACCAGCACTTAGCCCCCCTACAGCCTGAGTTAAGTACAGAAAACCGACAACACCTCTCAAGATGACTCGAACAATACAAATAGTTCCGTGATTCTAGATCGGGCAGCAGACCGAGTTAAGAGCTCTGGACTCCACAGACAACGCGACTGATATTCTCAATCGGTTTCTGTAAGTATCAGCTCTGTAGCTGTCATATAGCTCGAGTAAAATACAAAAAAACGAGAGCGCCTGTCAAGATAACTCAAATAATACGAATAGGTTTGCGATCCTAGCTCGGCTAGCAGACCGAGTTCAGACCTCTAGATTCAACAGGCGAACGCGCCTGATCATTCTGGATCGATTAGCTGTGCTTACCAGCCCTGTAGCCCTTCTATAGCTCGAGTTATGTTGAGAAAACCGCCACCGCGTGTCTAGATGACCCGAAACGGCCGATCCCGCCGCAGTGCTTTTTGGCAGTAAAAAGTACCCGATCGAGCTAAGATCAAGATGGCGAGCGGGAATAAGATCGAATATCACAGGAAAAAATACTAGAGCTCTAACGAATGTTCAAATTTTGAGAACAAAACTGGGCGCGGGCGGTAAACCGTCAACCTTTCTTACCGCCGGGGGACTCGTAGAGCTTCCTGACAACATATAATGTCAAAAATACACAGAAAAAATAATTGTTCTGCCCAAGAAGTTTCAGACCTCTCGAATGCAACAGCCGAACGCCCCCGATGCTGGATTGTCTTCTGTACGAGCTCTGTAACTCTGCTACAGCCCGAGTTACGTGCGAAAATCGACAGCACCTCTCAAGATGACTCGAACAATACGAATAGTTTGGCAAACCTAGCTCGAGTATCAGACCGAGTTCAGACCTCTGCATGCGACAGGCGGACGCGTCTGATGTCTCTGAATCGATTCATGTGATCACCAGCCCTGCAGCCCCCCCTACAGCCCGAGTTAAGTGCAGGAAACCGACAGCACCTCTCAGGATGACTCGAACAATACGAATAGTTTCGCGGACCTAGTTCGGGCAGCAGACAGAGTTCGGAGCTCTGGATTCGAAAGCGCGCCTGATGTCTCCGAATCGATTCCAGTGATTACCAGCCATGCAGCCCCCCTACAGCCCGAGTTAAGTGCAGAGAACCGACAGCATCTCTCAAGATAACTCGAACAATACGAATAGTTTCGCGATTCTAGATCGGGCAGCAGACCGAGTTCAGAGCTCCAGATTCAACAGACAACGGCCACTGATGATTCTAAACCAGATTCTGTACGTATCAGCTCTGTAGCTGTCCTGTAGCTCGAGTTAAGTACAGAAAACCGAGAGCGTCTGTCAAGATGACTCGAATAATACGCATAGGTTTGCGGACCTAGCTCGGCTAGCAAAGCGAGTTCAGACCTCTGGGTTCAACAGCCAAACGCGTCTGATCATTCTGAATCGATCAGCCGTGCTTACCAGCTCTGTAGCTGTCCTAAAGCTCGAGTTATCTTGAGAAAACCGTCACCGCGTGACAAGATGACCCGAAACGGTCGATCCCGCCTGCCTGTTTTTTGGCAGTAAAAGGTACCTGATCGAGCTGAGATCGAAACGCCGAGTGGGAATAAGATCGAATATCACGGGAAGAAATACTAGAGCTCGAACCAATTGAGGAATTTCGAGAACAAAATGTTGAACCGACCAAAAGTCACCAAAAGGTCCGTCGAGACTGGAACCGGCGGTAAACCGTCAACCTGGCTACCGCTGGGAACCTCGTAGAGCTCTTTGCTTGCACAGCGATAGTCGGAAGACATGAAGAAAGCTTCTGGAGCGAGAAACAAATCACGTTTTTCTGTTTTTATTCAACGTCGGTTCCGCCAAGTGTTTTGATAGTAATACTGCACCTAAAGACCTGAAAATTTACTAGCAGACGCGCGGCATGACCTACTACAGGTGCGGAAAATCTGGTTTCTCAAATTAATTGTCAAATATCTTTGGAATATTTGCAAAATGAGCCAAAAGTTCTCACTTTGTCCGCTCAGGTCGGTTGGTCCAACTAGTTGCTCCTAATTTTCGGATGGTAGAACTGGCTCTAGAGAGCTGAGCTGCTCAGGAAACAAAGTTTATATGATAATGCTCGGCGTAAAAATCTGCTTTCTCAAAATCAATTGTCAAATATCTTTGACATCTGAGGAAAACCAACCCAAATGTGCCACATTGTCTCTTTTGGTCGGGTCGGCCAACTAGCTCCACCCCGCGCCGGCATTCCTCTTAGCTCATCGATCACGAAGAGCTCTACGAGGTATTTTTCTTGCCAACTAGCTCTTCAACGCTCCAGAATTTCTCCTAAGCTTCCAGCAATGACTTGCTAAGGGAAGCTCTGCGAGTTATCTTCAACCGAGCAAAAGTCACCAAAAGGTCCATCGAGATTTTTCTTGCCAATGAGAACCGGCGGTAAACAGTCAACCAGGTTACCGCCAGCACCCTCGTAGAGCTCTTTTCTCACACTGCGCTTCTCGAAACACATGAAGAAAGCTCTGGAGCGAGAAATGAAAAAATCCCAAAATCACGTTTTTCTGTTTTGATCCAACATCAGGCACCTCGTAGAACTCTTTTGTTGCACAGCGCTCCTCGCAACACATCAAGGAAATTTCTGGAAGCGAGAGCCGGAAAAACTCGAAAAATCACGATTTTTCGGTTTCCATCCGAAATCGGTTCCTGCAAGTCTTTCGATAGTGATACTGCAGCTACGGACTTAGAAAATTAACTGGCAGACGCGGCATAACCCACTACACGTGAGAAAAATCTGGTTTCTCAAAATGAATTGTCAAATATATTTCAAATCTTAGCAAAACCGACCCAAAGTCACCACTTTGTCTCTTAAGGCCGGGTCGGCCAACTAGCTCCACCCCGCGCCCGAATTCCTCTAGCTCATCGATGGCGAAGAGCTCTACGAGGTATTTTTTGCAAAACCACCGAAAAGTTATCACTTGGTAGCGTTCAAACCCGGAGAGCAAAGAGGGCACACACCGAAAAGCCTTTGACAAGCCCACTTGGTAGCGTCCAAAACGAGAGCAGAAAGTACGCCGGAAAGTTTTTCTGGCGGGCCCTGGGGCGCTCTCGTGAAGCGCTTCAGGGGCTCTGGGGGCTCCCCTGCAGCACTGGCGCCGGCGGTGAACCGTCAACCTGGTCACCGCCGGGAACCTCGTAGAGCTCCTTGAATCCGTGAGAAAGCTCAGCATCAAAGCGGGAGCTTCTGGGAGCTTTTCTACAAAAACTTCAAGTTGAGATTTTTTCGGAGTCAACATGAAGTCGGTTCCTTCAAGTGAACTGGTACTGAAAATGACTCTAGATGGCCGAGCTGATCAGGGAACGAAGTTTATATCTCAATGCTCGAAGTAAAAATCTGCTTTTTCAAAATGAATTGTCAAATATCTTTCAAAAAATTGCAAAACCACCCAAAAGTTGTCACATTGTCCGCCTCGGCCGGCTGGACCAAAGTTCTCACTCCCAGCGAAGCTATTCATATGAAGTCTCGCGCTCTCAGTGAGAGCGCGAGACCATTCTGCGTCGACAAAAATGCACCAGAACTCTCTAGGTCACCCATAGATCGATATAAATTAGAAAAAAAATCATCCGACACAAAAAATACAAAATTGTACAAATCGATATTTTTCATTGATTTTGAAAATTCTAATCAATTTGGGCACTCTCGAGGCTCCCATTCGATGTCTCGCATGTCGCTACTTCGATTGGAATGTACCTGGCATGCATAGCATGCACTCAGCTCGAATTATCATCGAAACACCGTTCGCAACACGCATACATAGAGACAGTATTTCGAGCATAACTCCTGACTCAGCCATTTCTAGGAACTCTCGAGCTTCCAGTGTGACGCGCCAGATCATTCTGCATCGACTGGTGTGCGTGAGAGGTCTGTAGCTTGCTGACAGCTCGAGTTAAGTAAAGCCAACCACCGTCACCTGCCAAACTGCACTGCAGGCAAAGTCGGTTCCTGCAAGTCTTTTGACAGTAATATTGCCCCTAGAGCCCTGAACATTTTACCAGCAGGTGCGCCATAGCTTACTGTATGTGAGAAAAATCCGTTTTCTGAAAACGAATTGTCAAATCTTGCACAAAGTTTCAAAAACCGACCC
>CAUYUJ010021331.1:0-60000 GCA_963575745.1 Prorocentrum cordatum
TTGCCACATTTCTGAAATTCGATGCCACCCCTTACGCAGGTCGGCGGGGTCAGGATCCGAAAACACAGGGGATTTGCCACATTTCTGGAACTCCGTGCCACCCCTCACGCAGATCGGCGGGGTCAGGGTCTAAAAACACAGGGGATTTACCACATTTCTAGAATTCCGCGCCACCCCTCACGCAGATCGGCGGGGTCAGGGTCCAAAAACACAGGGGATTTGATACATTTCTGGTATTCCGTGCCACACCTCACGCAGATCGGCGGGGTCAGAGTCAAAAAACACAGGGGATTTCTGCGATTTCCGAACTTATGCAACGTCAAGAATCCAAAACTCCGTTCCCAGCGCCGTTCCGGAGGCCGCGGTACCTCGTGTTTTATCGAGCGAACGCGTTTACCTCGTTTTTTTATCGTTTAAAGTCGATGTCGGAAACATGATCGACCCACGAACCCGGAAAGGAATCTATAAATGTAAGACATGGCAACGTTTCAAAGACACCTGATTGGGCGACGGGCAAATGCAATGCTTAGTGTATCGATATTGATGTACCGTGCCGAGGGCTGTGCGGTGCTGCGCCGCGCTGAACTGCGATGTGCCATGCCGCGGTTGTGCTCTATAGCGTTGTGGATCGAGTCCTCCTTTGCATCCGAGTCCTGACCGAACTGATCTGGATCTTAAGCTCGAGCTGCCTAAGCACATAACTAGTAGCTGCCCCAGAGCTGATTGACAGGGGAACCTGCCAGGAGGACGCGCCGCAGAACGTCCCAAGGGACGCGCCAGGCGACGTGCCAGGGGACGTGCCATGGGGACGCACCGCGGGACGTGCCAAGGGGACGCGCTACGGAACGTGCCAATGGACGTGCCACGGGACGTGCCAAGGGACGCACCAAGCGAGGTGCCAGGGGACGTGCCACGGGGTCGCACCGCGGGACGTGCCAAGGGGACGCGCCACGGAACGTGCCAATGGACGTGCCACGGGACGTGCCAGGGGACGCGCCGCGCGACGTGCCAGGGGAACTCGCCACAGGACGCGCCACGGAACGTGCCAAGTTGCAATGCTGAGTTTATCGATCTTGATGTACCGTGCCGAGGGCTGTGCTGTGCTGCACCGTGCTGAACTGCGATGTGCCACGTGACGACTGTGCTCTATAGCGTTGTGGATCGAGTCCGCCTTTGCATCCGAGTCCTGACCGAACTGATCTGGATCTTAAGCTCGAGCTGCCTGAGCACATAGTAGCTGCCCAAGAGCTAATTCACGGGGGGGGCATGCTAGGAAGACGCGCCGCGGAACGTTCCAAGGGACGCGCCAGGCGAGGTGCCAGGGAACGTGCCATGGGGACGCACCGCGGGACGTGCCAAGAGGACGCGCTACGGAACGTGCCAATGGACGTGCCACGGGACGTGCCAAGGGACGCGCCGCGCGACGTGCCAGGGGGACTCGCCACAGGACGCGCCACGGAACGTGCCAAAGAACGTGCCAGGTTGCAATGCTGAGTGAGTGTATCGATCTTGATGTACCGTGCCGAGGGCTGTGCTGTGCTGCGCCGTGCTGAACTGCGATGTGCCATGCCGCGATTGTGCTCTATAGCGTTGTAGATCGAGTCCTCCTTTGCATCCGAGTCCTGACCGAACTGATCTGGATCTTAAGCTCGAGCTGCCTGAGTACATAGTCCACGTAGTAGCTGCCCCAGATCTAATTGACGAGGAAACATGCCAGGAAGACGTGCCGCGGAACGTTCCAAGGGACGCGCCAGGCGACGTGCCAGGGGACGTGCCACGGGGACGCACCGCGGGACGTGCCAAGGGGACGCGCTACAGAACGTGCTGGGGATAAGCGTCGTGTTGGTGGCCTGGACACGTAAAAACACGGTGCCAGCTCGGGACAACCATGAAAGATATCCCCTGGGTGGCCTGGACACGTACAAACACGCGGTTCCAGCTCGGGACAATCATGTTAGAGATCTCCCTGGGTGGCCTGAGCATGAAATTACACTACACCCGCGCTCCCAGGGCCACGATCCCTCGTAAATTACGCTACGTCAGCGCTCCCCGGGCCACGATCCCTCGTAAGGGCTCCTGGGCCCTCCTGGGTCTTCCTTGGACCTCTTGGGCCCTCCTGGGCTCTCCTGGAGCCTCCTGGAGCTTCTCCTGGGCCCTCCTTGGGCCCCCTGGTGCCTCTTGGAGCTTCCTGGGTCCTCCTGGGCCCTCCTGGGCTCTCCTGGGCCCTCCTGGGCTCTCCTGGGCTCTCCTGGAGCATCCTGGGCCCTCCTGGGCGAAGTCAAGGTCCGAAAACACATGGGACTTGCCACATTTCTGAAATCCGGTGCCACCCCTCACGCAGGTCGGCGGGTTCAGGATCCGAAAACACACGGGATTTGCCACATTTCTGGAATTCAGTGCCACCCCTCACGCAGATCGGCAAGGTCAGGGTCCAAAAACACACGGGATTTGCCACATTTCTGGAATTCCGTGCCACCCCTCACGCAGATCGGCGGGGTCAGGGTCCAAAAACACATGGGATTCGACACATTTCTGGAATTCCGCGCCACCTCTCACGCAGATCGGCGGGGTCAGGGTCCAAAAACACAGGGGATTTGACACATTTCTGGCATTCCGTGCCACACCTCACGCAGATCGGCGGGGTCAGGGTCAAAAAACACAGGGGATTTCTGCTATTTCCGAACTTATGCAACTTCAAGAATCCAAAACTCCGTTCCCAGCGCCGTTCCGGAGGCCGCGGTACCTCGTTATTTATCGAGCGAACGCGTTTACCTCGTTTTTTATCGTTTAAAGTCGATGTCGGAAAAAAGTGGACTTCACCTGTGAAATATCGAGATTTCCTTAAAGGCAGTAAAATTCCAAGAGCACGATCTGCGTGAGGGGTGGCCAAAAATTGCCTTCGTCCTCACAATTGAAATCCGCCAGCCCCCTTCGACCTCGTAATTCATCGCACAAGAATTCCGCCGGCCCCCTTCAAGTAAAAACCGGGGGGTAAACCAACTAAAAGAGAACCCTGGGCCTAAGCCCTTTCCGGGAAAAAGTGGACTTCACCTGTGAAATATCGAGGTTTCCTTAAAGGCAGTAAGATTCCAAGAGCACGATCTGCGTGAGGGGTGGCGAAAAATTGCCTTCGTCCTCACAATTGAAATCCGCCGGCCCCCTTCGACATCGTAATTTATCGCACAGGAATTCCGCCGGCCCCCTTCATGTCGGAACCGGGGGGTACACCAACTAAAAGAGAACCCTGGGCCCAGGCCCTTTCCGGGAACATGATCGACCCACGAACCCGGAAAGGAATATAGAAATGTAACGCATGGCAACGTTTTCAAAGACACCTGATTGGGTGACGGGCAAGTGCAATGCTGTTTGTATCGATCTTGATGTACCGTGCCGAGGGCTGTGCTGTGCTGCACCGTGCTGAATTGCGATGTGCCATGCCGCGGTTGTGCTCTATAGCGTCGTGGATCGAGTCTTCCTTTGCATCCGAGTCCTGACCGAAATGATCTGGATCTGAAGCTCGAGCTGCCTGAACACATAGTAGCTGCCCTAGAGCTAATGGACAGGGGGACATGCCAGGAGGACGCGTCGCGAAACGTCCCAAGGGACGCGCCAGGCGACGTGCCAAGGGACGTGCCATGGGGTCGCACCGTAGGACGTGCCAAGGGGACGCGCTACGGAACGTGCCAATGGATGTGCCACGGGATGTGCCAGGGGACACGCCACGCGACGTGCCAGGGGAACTCGCCAAGGGACACCCCACGGAACGTGCCAAGGAACGTGCCAAATTGCAATGCTGAGTGTATCGATCTTGATGTACCGTGCCGAGGGCTGTGCTGTGCTGCGCCGTGCTGAATTGCGATGTGCCATGGCGCGATTGTGCGCTATAGCCTCGTGGATCGAGTCCTCCTTTGCATCCGAGTCCTGACCGAACTGATCTGGATCTTAAGCTCGAGCTGCCTGAACACATAGTATCTGCCCCAGAGCTAATGGACTGGGGGACATGCCAGGAGGACGCGCCGCGAAACGTTCCAAGGGATGCGCCAGGCGACGTGCCAGGGGACGTGCCATGGGGTCGCACCGCGGGACGTGCCGAGGGGACGCGCTACGGAACGTGCCAATGGATGTGCCACGGGATGTGCCAGGGGACGCGCCACGCGACGTGCCAGGGGGTCGCCAAGGGACGCCCACGGAACGTGCAAGGAAACGTGCCAAAATTGCAATGCTGAGTGTATCGATCTGGATGTACCGTGCCGAGGGCCTGTGCTGTGCGTGCGTTGTGAACTGCTGAATGTGCCATGGCGCGATTGTGCTCTATAGCCTCGTGGATCGAGTCTCCTTTGCATCCGAGTCCTGACCGAACTGATCTGGATCTTAAGCTCGAGCTGCCTGAACACATAGTAGCTGCCCCAGAGCTAATGGACAGGGGAACATGCCAGGAGGACGCGCCGCGAAACGTCCCAAGGGGTGCGCCAGGCGACGTGCCAGGGGACGCGCCATGGGGTCGCACCGTAGGACGTGCCAAAGGGACGCGCTACGGAACGTGCCAATGGATGTGCCACGGAATGTGACAGGGGACGCGCCACGCGACGTGCCAGGGGGACTCGCCAAGGGACGCCCCACGGAACGTGCCAAGGAACGTGCCAAATTACAATGCTGATTGTATCGATCTTGACGTACCGTGCCGAAATCTGTGCTGTGCTGTGCCGTGCTGAACTGCGATGTGCCATGGCGCGATTGTGCTCTATAGCCTCGTGGATCGAGTCCTCCTTTGCATCCGAGTCCTGACCGAACTGATCTGGATCTTAAGCTCGAGCTGCCTGAACACATAGTAGCTGCCCCAGAGCTAGTGTACAGGGGACCATGCCAGGAGGACGCGACGCGGAACGTCTCAAGGGACGTGCCAAGCGACGTGCCAAGGGACGTGCCAAGCGGACGTGCTACGGGGTCGCAACGCGGGACGTAGCCAAGGGGACGCGCTACGGAACGTGCCAATGGATGTGCCCGGGGAGTGCCAGGGGACGCGCCACGCGACGTCCGCGGGACTCGCCACAGGGGGACGGCCCCACGGAAAGTGCCAAGGAAACGGTGACAAATTGCAATGCTGAGTGTATCGATCTTGATGTTCCGTGCCAAGGGCTGTGCTGTGCTGCGCCGTGCTGAACTGCGATGTGCCATGCCGCGATTGTGCTCTATGGCGTTGTGGATCGAATCCTCCTTTGCATCCGAGTCCTTAACCGAACTGATCTGGATCTAAGCTCGAGCTGCCTGAACACCATAGTAGCTGCCCCGAGCTAATGTACAGGGACGATGCCAGGAGGACGGCGGACGCCGGAACATCCCAAAGGACACGCCAAGCGACGTGCCAGGGGACGTGCCATGGGCACGCACCGCGTGACATGCCAAGCGGACGCGCTACGGCACGTGCCAATGGACGTGCCGCGGGACGTGCCAGGGGGCGCGCCACGCGACGTGCCAGGGGGACACGCCAAGGGACGCCCCAGGAAACGTGCCAAGTTGCAATGCTGAGTGTATCGATCTTGATGTACCATGCCGAGGGCTGTGCTGTGCTGTGCCGTGCTGAACTGCGATGTGCCATGGCGCGGTTGTGCTCTATGGCCTCGTGGATCGAGTCCTCCTTTGCATCCGAGTCCTGACCGAACTGATCTGGATCTTAAGCTCGAGCTGCCTGAACACATAGTAGCTGCCCCATGGACAGGGGAACATGCCAGGAGGACGCGCCGCGAAACGTCCCAAGGGATGCGCCAGGCGACGTGCCAGGGGACGTGCCATGGGGTCGCACCGCGGGACGTGCCAAGGGGACGCGCTACGGAACGTGCCAATGGATGTGCCACGGGATGTGCCAAGGGACGCGCCACGCGACGTGCCAGGGGGACTCGCCAAGGGACGCCCCACGGAACGTGCCAAGCGAGCGTGACGTGAATCCTCGGAATTCCTGCGCGCTGGGCGCGAAAACAAGCATTTCGCTTGAGACATCCTCTCAATTCTGGCCACCCACGAGGCTCCCGCTCGAGACATCCCCCCAATTTTGCAAAACCAGCGTTTCGCTCGAGACATCCTCAACAAATTCTGAAAAACTAGCGTTTCGCTCGAGACATCCTGTCAAAATCCAAAGAAATCCTGGCAAAACAAGCAAATTAGTCGAGACATCCTCGAAATTCATGCGCGCGGGACGCCGCACGCGCGATACATCCTCTGAATTCCTGCGCGCAGGGCGCTTTTCTGCGTCGCGGTCGGGGCTCCAGACACCGTTATTTGTCGAGGATTCTGCGAAAAACGCTCCGCACCCTCTTTTTTACGAAGGAAAACAGGGGTCTGCGGACCCTGTTTTTTATCGAAGATCCGAGATGGGGGGCGCACTTTCCTCGAGCGGGCACGCACGAAACGCACTTCTTCAAAAAAATCAACACTTTACCTCGTTATTTATCGTACAAAAATTCGCCGGCAAAAACCAGGGGGGGTTAATTAACCTACTAAAAGAAAACCCTGGGCCCATGCCCTTTCCGGGAGAAACAAAAAAAACTAACTTGTCGAGACATCCTCGAAATTCCTGCGCGCGGGACGCGGCACGCGCGAGACATCCTCGGAATTCCTGCGCATGGGGCGCTTTTTTCCGCGTCGCGGTCGGGGCTCCAGACCTCAGTTTTTTTTTGTTTTTAAGATTCTGCTAAAAGTGGCCCGCACCTCTTTTTTGAAGAGGAAAACGGTGGTCCGCGGACCCCGTTATTTATCTAGGATCCGAGATGGGGGGGGCGACGTTCCTCGAGCGGGCACGCGCGAAACGCATTTGTCCACGCCGAATTGGACTTTACCTCGTTTCTTATCAAGAATAATTCCGCCGGCCCTCTTCCGGGAAGGAATAAACCAACTATAAGAGAACCCTGGGCCTAAGCCCTTTCCGGGAACAAGGCGCGAGCGTCGAGGGGCACACTTTGACTGACAAAACACTATATGCTCCAGTGTGGGGGGCTCAAAAACAAGGAGACAGCGTGATCCGCCGCCGCTTTACTGTGGAAAATTGCCGCCCTTTTCCTCCGGAACCGGGGGGTCCCCCCCCTCCGAAAATCCCCCTCCCTGCTGGCCCCCCCCCCCTCCCCCGGCAAAACCCCCCCCCTCCCCTAACCCCTCCCCCCCGTCGAAAACAGGGAGGGGGTTCAGACCGGTTCGATCCCCCCTACCCCCCTCGAAAACCGGTTCGAACCCCTCCCCACCCCCCCCTCTCACCGCCAGGAAACGACTCCCGGTCCCTACCACCGTCCTCACCACATCCCCCACTGTTGTTCCCAGCACCACTGTCCTCACCACAACTGTCCCCATTGGTTCCACCACCGCCCCTACTGTCCCCACCAGTGCCACCACCACTGTCGCACTGTCCCCACTGTCCCCACCACTGTTCCCACCACGGCTCCACTCTCCTAACTTTCTCCACGGCCCCAACCACTGCCCGACTATTCCCACTGTCCCCACTGTCCCACTGACTCCTCGGATGTCCCACTGAGCTGTCCCACTGTTCCCACCACTGTCCCCACTGTCCCCACCACTGTCCCCACTGTACCCACTGTCCCATTGTCCCACCGCCGTCCTCGCCACCGCCTTCACCACTGTCCCCACCACCACTGTACCCTCCACTGTCCTACTGTTTCCACTGCATTCCCACTGTCCCCACACCACTGTCCCCACCACCACCGTCCCCACCACTGTCCCACTGTCCCCACTGTTCCCACCATTGTCCTCACCATTGTCCCCACCACTACCGCCCCCACCACTGTCCCACTGTCCCCACCACTGTCCCGCTGTCCCCTCACCACTGTCCCCACCACCACCGTCCCCACCACTGTCCGCACCCCCCCCTCGGTTTTCGAGGGGGGGGGGTTCGAAGCGGTAGTGACCCCCCTCGGTTTTCGAGTTCGAGGGAGGGGGGGGGGTCGAACCGGTAGTGACCCCCCCTTTTCATGACCGAACGACACGAGGAATTCATGATGAACTGGGGGGGGGGAGGAGGGGTTCGAACCGGTAGTGACCCCCCCGGCTTTCCCGGGGGGGGGGGAGGGGTTCGAACGGGTAGTGATCCCCCCCAGTTTTCCGCCAGCAGCGGTAGAACACGCTCTTTCAAAACAAGTGGCACGTGTGCCATGGCTCTTGCACAAAAGGAAGGGGGAGGGACGGAGGGGTGTGCCGTGCCGAAATACAGGGGTCGGGGGGGAGGGGCGCGCTGGCTGGTGGGTGGGGGGGATGCGGAGGGGGCGCGCGGGGAGCGCGTGCGGTGAGGAGCGGGGGACCGTGTTGACAGGGGGCGCGCTGGCTGGTAAGTTGGGGGATGCGGAGGGTGTGTGCCGTGCCGAAATAAAAAAGGGTCGGGGCGGAGGGGAGCGCTGGCTGGTGGGTGAGGGGATGCGGAGGGAGTGTGCCGTGCCGAAATAGAAGGGGTCGGGGCGGAGGGGCGTGCCGTGCCGAAATAAAAGGGGTCGGATGGGCGCGCTGGCTGGTGGGTGGGGGGATGCGGAGGGGGTGTGCCGTGCCGGAATAAAGGGGTCGGGGCGGAGGGGTGTGCCGTGCCGAAATGAAAAAAGTACAGGGCGGTAGGGGGCGCGCTGGCTGGGGTGCGGGGGGGATGTGGTGGAGGGGGTGCGTCGTGCCGAAATAGACATGGGTCGGCGCGGAGGGGTGTGCCGCGCCGAAACAAAGGAGTCGAGGCAGAGGGCGCACTGGCTGGTGGGCGGGGGGGATGCGTAAGGGGTGTGCCGTGCCGACATAAAAGGGTCGGGGCGGAAGGGTGCGCTGTGCCGAAATGAGAAGGGTCGGGGCCGAGGGGGCGCCAGGGGGGGGAATAAAAGGGTAAGGGCGGAGGGGTGCGCTGGCTGTTGGGTGGGGTGATGCAGGGGGGGCCGTGCCGAAATAAATGGGTCGGGGCGGAGGGGCGCGCTGGCTGCTGGGGGGGGGGATGCGGAGGGGGTTTGCCGTGCCGACATAAAGTGGTCGGGGCGGAGGGGTGTGCCGTGCCGACATAAAAGGGTCGGGGCGGAGGGGCGCGCTGACTGGTGGGTGGGGGGGGATGCGGAAGGGGGTGTGCCGTGCCGAAAACAGGTGGTCGGGGCGGAGGGGTGTGCCGTGCCGAAAACGAAAAAAAAAAAAAAAACAAAAAAAAAAAAAAGAACAAAAAAAAAAAAAAAAAAAAAAAAAAAAAAAAAAAAAAAAGTCGGGGCGGGGGCGCTGGTCGGTGGGGGATGCGGAGGGATGTGCCGTGCCGAAAAAAGGAATTCGGGCAGAGAGGTGTGCCGTGCCGAAATAAAAAAAGGGTCGGGGCGGAGGGGCGCGCTGGGCTGGCGGGGGGGGGGGATGCGGATGGGGTGTGCGTGCCGAAAGAATGGGCGGGCGGAGGGCGTGTCGTGCCGAAATAAAAAGGGCGGGGCGGAGGGGTCGGGCGGGGAGGGGTGCCGTGCCGAAATTGAATGGGTCGGGGCAGGAGGTGACCGTGACGATATTAAAAAGGTGGGCGGAGGCGCGCTGGCTGGTGGGCGGGGGGGATGCGGGGGGGGGGGTGGGGGGCGTGCCGAAATGAATGGGTCGGGGCGGAGGGCGCGCATGTCTGCTGGCGGGGGGGGATCGGATGGGGTGTGCCGTGGCGAAATCCAGTGGTCGGGGGCGGAGGGGTGTGCCGTGCCAAATAAAAGGGTCGGGGCGGAGGGGCGCGTGACTGTGGGTGGGGGGGATGCGCCGAAAACAGGTGGCGGGGCGGAGGGTGTGCTGGTCGGTGGGTGGGGGGATGCGGAGGCAGTGTGCTATGCCGACGGGGCGGATGTGCGCCGTCGGGGCGGAGGGGTGTGCCGTGCCGAAATAAAGGGGTCGGGGCGGAAGGGCGCGCTGGCTGGCGGGCGGGGGGGATGCGGAGGGGGTGTGCCGTGCCGAAATAAGGAAGTCGGGGCAGAGAGGTGTGCCGTGCCGACATGAAAGGATCGAGGCGGAAGGGCGCGCTGGCTGGTGGGTGGGGGGGATGTGGAGGGAGTGTGCCGTGCCAGAATACAATGGTCGGGGCGGAAGGGTGTGCCGTGCCGAAATACAGGGGTCGGGGCGGCAGGGCGCGCTGGCTGGTGGGTGGGGGGATGCGGAGGGGGTGCGCCGTGCCGAAATACAGGGGTCGGGGGGGAGGGGTGTACTGCGCCGAAGAGGATCGGGGCGGAGGGGCGCGCTGGCTGGTGGGTGGGGGGGATGCGGAGGGGGTGTGCCGTGCCGAAATCAAGGGGTCGGGGCAGAGAGGTGTGCCGCGCCGGAATGAAAAGGGTCGGGGCGGAGGGGCGCGCTGGATGGTGGAATGTGTGGGTGGTGGAGGGGTGCCGTGCAGAAATAAAGTGGTCGGAGCTCTAGACACCCAGTGCAAGATAATACATATTCCTCATAAAGGAGAATTCAACAACCACAACAACAACAAGTATGTTAAGACTGTTCGCTCTTACTTGCTCGAGAGTCGAATACCGCGTATTTCCCAAACCCTCGATACCCGCCCTCTTCGTCTTCGATCGTACCCCTTTTGGGGGGTACACCTTTCTTCCCTGCAGGCCGGGCCACGGCAAGCGGCGGGGCGGCCGCGGACCGTCGGCCTGGCCAGCGGCAGCGCTAATCGGCGGGGCGGCCGCGGACCGTCGACCCGACCCCAAGAGGGACGGACAGGGGACCGACCACGACGACGACGACGACGACGACGATGACGACGACGTCGACGACGACGACGGCGACGACGACGACGACGGCGACGACGACGACGAGCGAAAGCAAGAGCGAGAGAGAACGACAGCGGGGCCACGAAGGGCACGACGTAGGCCACAAAGGGCGACACCGGGGACACGAAGGGAATGCGTATGGGGCCACGAAGAGCGCGAACGAGCGGGGGCCACGAAGGCCATATAATGCGGGGCCACAAAAGGCAACGATGGGGCCACAGAGGGTAGCAACTGGGCCACGAAGGACAGTGAGGGGGCCACAAGCGGCGACAGCGGAGCCACGAAGGGCATTCACATGGGGCCACAACGGGCGCGAACGAGCGGGGGCCACGACCATACGTATACTGGGCCGCGGAGGGCAAGGACGGGGCCACTGAGGGCAGCAACGGGGCCACGAAGGGCAGCGAGGGGGCCACGAAGGGCAACAGCGGGGCCACGAAGGGCACGCATATGAGGCCACCACGGGCGCGAACGAGCGGGGGCCACGAAGAGCATACATATATGTGGCCACGAAAGGCAGCGAGGGGGCCACAAAGGGATGCAACGGGGCCACGAAGGGCAGCGAGGGGGCCACGAAGGGCTGCAACGGGGCCACGAAGGGCTGCGACGGGGCCACGAAGGGCAGCGAGGGGGCCACGAGGGGCTGCAACGGAGCCACGAGGGGCAGCGAGGGAGCCACGAAGGGCTGCAACGGGTCCACGAAGGGCAGCGAGGAGGCCACGAGGGGCTGCAACGGGGCCACGAAGGGCAGCGAGGGGGGGCCACGAAGGGCTGCAACGGGGCCACGAAACAAAGCGAGGGAGCCACGAAGGGCTGCAACGGGGCCACGAAGGGCAGCGAGATCCCGATTCCTAAGTAATCTGTGAGGAAGTCCTAAGCGTGAGCGCGACTCCTGGGTGCCTGAAAGTCGGGAGCGCGGCGCTTGAGCAAATTGCTGGAAATTCCCACGCAAGGGCACTATTGTTCAGAAAATTGTAAGCAACTCTCCAGCGAGAGCGCCGGGAGAGCGATTCCTGAATAAATTTTGAAGAAGTCCCAGGAGAGAGCGCGACTCCTAGGCAAAATGCGATGAAGTCTCGGGCGGGAGCGGGGGTCCTTGCTAAATTGTGAGGATGTATCAGGCGGGAGCCGTTGTTGTTGTAACCCGAGGGCCAGGGGCCAAGTTCGAGCCTCAAGACATCCCCTGATAAATGACTCACTGCGTGGAGCTCCCCATATGTGCATCCTTTTTTGAAATAATATTGTATCTGTGTCTAAAGGAACACAAGTAAAACATCAAGGACTCGTGCCCGAGGAGAGGCACAACATATAGGAACATAAGTAAAACAGGTAGGATTGTGCACACAGGAGAAGGACACTATATAGAAACATACGTATAACATGAAGGAATCGTGCTCCAGGTGAGGCCGAATCGATAGGAGCATACGTAAAACACATAGGATTGGAGCCACTCCTGTTGCCTTCTGAGGCCTCCTGCTCCTGGGGCCTCTCGGGGCCTCATGTTGCCTTCCGAGGCCTCCTGGCGCTTCCTGTGGCATCCTGGGGCCTCCTGTGGCTTCCTGAAGCCTTCTGGAGCTTCCTGGGGCCTCCTGGAGCCTCTTGGGACATCCTGTGGCCTCTTGAGTCTTTCTGTGGCCTCCTGATGCCTCCTGGGACCTCATGTGGTCTCCTGGGGCCTCCTGGAGCCTGTTGGGGCCTCCTGTGGCATCCTGAAAAAAATCTGTGCCCACGAGCCTAGCCACCAAAACAGGCAAACCGATCGAGACATCCTCAAAATCTGGCCCGCCTGGGAGGTGAAAACGAGCGCCTCGCTCGAGACATCCTCCAATTCTGTTCCGAAAGCGAAGGATGTTGGGAAAGAAAACAAGCAAACCGCTCGAGACATCCCCACAAAACGGCCGCGAACGGGACAGTGAAAACACCCCTGGCGGCCCCCCTTATGGGGGGTGAAAATGAGCGCCTCGCTCGAGACATCCTCCAAATCTGCTATGAAAGCGAAGGATGTCGGGACAGAAAACAGGCAAACCGCTCGAGGCATCCCCAGAAAACGGCCGCGAACGGGGCGCGCGTGAGTCTCAGCATGAGTAAATCTGAGTAGGAGTAGGTCTGAGTATGAGTAGGCCTGAGCAAGAATAATTTTGTGTGTGTGAGTAAATCTGGGTATGAGTAAGTCTGAGTGTGAGTCAGTCTGTGTATGAGTAAGTCTGGGTATGAAGAGGAGAAGGGAGGAGAAGGAGAAGAGGAAGGAGGAGGAGTAGGAGGCGTCTAAGTAATAACAAGAACCCCATCTTAGGACATGGGAAAAAACAGGGTGCAAGCGTCGAGGGGCACACTTTGATTGAAAAAAAACGGCATGCACTGGTGAGGGGGATCAACCACAATTGTTCAGACATGAGAATTCAACAACAACAACAACAACAACAACAACAACAACAACAACAACAACAATTACTAGCACGTGGGGACACTCCGTTCTCACCAGTGCCAGGGTTTTCATACGACGCCCGCCAATACCCCCACTTTGTGGGGGGGCCGGTTCAAGCTCTACCACATTTCCAAACGACTCTTCGCCACCACCCACACCCAGCTTCCCGCCCTATGACGTTCGGACACTTCACTTCGTGGCCTGCGGACGACCGTGGCTACTACACTGGCGCATGGGTACAGTGACTTGTTGTGGTAACATTTTCTGGACGCTAGCTTAGTATACGACTTTTCCCCCTGTTCCAACACTGGACACCTGTACTGGTTTTTGGTGTAACGTGTTCCTGACGCTAGAATAGGAAACCACGGTAAACCAGTACGACGCCGGTACTGTCTGTAGGTCCGGGTAGAAAATTTGAAAATTCGTACAGATGTTTTTCGAGGACCTACGGTGCGATTCGTATGATTTTATGTTGCGCGGTGCTAAAATTCCTAAGAAACCCAATGGTTTTTGAAGATTTCGGCGTGCGCGCGCGAAGAAAAAACGAATGTGTCCCGCATGGTATTATTTGACAGGGATGATGGCCCTGGCAGGTGCGCAACCGTTGTTGGAGAAGTTCGAAGCACGTGAAAAAGTTGCTCGCAAAAGCCCGTTTGACAGAAATGTTTAAAAAGTGTTGGGTTTCCTACAAATCCGCAAGAGCGCGCGGGATGAATTTTTGACACTTTTTTTTGAAAAACCATTGCTAGTGATTGTTTTCCGGTGGTGCAATCTGATACCGAATGGATTCCGCCAAGGTTCTCGAGAGCCGTCAGACGTGCAAGACAGAAGCCAGAATACAAAAATCCGCTCCCCGTTAGGGGGTAGAAGGAGGTGAAAGGTTTGTGCACTATGTACACAGGTCCAGGGTGGCCGAGGGCGGGCAAGCTTGAGCCCAGGCAGTTATGGAAACGGGTGATAACTGCAGGGGTGCAACAGACTAAACACTCATAGCAAGACCGTGCATCGCACAACCATGCTAGTGATTGTTTTTCGGTGGTGCAATCTGATACCGAATGGATTCCGCCAAGGTTCTCGAGAGCCGTCAGACGTGCAAGACAGAAGCCAGAATACAAAAATCCAAACTCTTCGGCATAGTCGAAGTTCTCAGCGCAGCGGTACCCAGACCATTGCCGTACGGAGGTGCGGAAGGCGTCAACCCTGATGTAGCGCGAGAAAGCCTCGAAGAAACGAAGAACGCAGCACTGCACATATTACAAGTCGAGTAGGATCTTTGCGAGGAACTTTGCCAGACGATAAGGATATTGGGCGGCCCTCGAGGTCATCGTTTTACCCTCCAGAATCAAATGTTTATGACCAGGACGGAACGAGCAGAAACCATGCTTCCCGTGGCATCTGAGGCGATCCGGGAAAATGATAGCCAGGTTGCCTGACTCGGTAGGGCAGCCGATGACAATGCGCGTGGATTTCCTCCAATGAGCACCGAAAGCGCACCGATGCAGGTCTATAGCCCACGAGTGCGGAAGAACATGAGCGGCCACATTATCTTGCCACCACAAGTACGAGCCCATTGGATTCTCCATAGCATAAGGGATCTTGAAATGAACGCACAACCGAATGATGTAGACTGCGACAGATAAACATAAGTTCCCAATCTTTACTGTTTCACGATCATGGGCTCGCAATCGTGGTAGGCCCTGAGGAAACTGGGCACTCCTGACGGGGTACCTGTTCCGGGCCAGCGAGAAGGACGCGCACGGAGGCGCAATCATCACAGCACGAATGAGACCACGGCGAAAATGATCCGCGATGATGCGGAGGTTGGCAGCACTGCACACATCCTGATCAGCACCCTGCCGAAGGTCTAAGCTGATGGCAGGTACCCCCAGCTTGCGAGCCCACGCGGCGACCCCTCCACCACCGGCGAAGAGATCCAGGAGATACGGAGCCTTCTGCGCCTTGAGCACGGCGCAGGCGGCGGCCTTGCTCAGGCCGTGGGGCGCTGGGATGCTGGAACGGGTGCGGGGCGGCCGTGAAGGATGACATCCTCCATCGCCCTCAGAGCAGCCACGCAGAACGACTTCGTGAGCTCCGACAGGCCTTCCCACGACTCGTTCAGCCTGCCCGCCTTCTCGTAGCGCTTGACCGAGGTGAGTGTGGCCCAGCGCCCGCGTTTCTGGACCTCCTCTTGAGTCCGGCGGTTCGAGGCCCTGTCCAGGCTTGCCCCGGAGTGTCTCCCCTGGTAGGGCACCGCGTCGACCCCGATGTTGTGAGCCGCCCGCCTGAACAGCGCCAAGAACTGCGGGTAGGTCAGGCCGAGCAGCGGCTGAGACGACCCTCGATCGCGAAGGGCCCGGTAGATGTGATGCATCCAGGCCATCCTTCCTGAATCGATCGGGATCGAGTCGTCCGACGACCCCGTCTTGCTGCGCGCCGCGCCGCTCTCCGGGAAGAGGAGCAGCACCCAGTTGTCCACGGCGTGGCTGCAAGGTGGCAGGAACGAGTTCGACGTCAGCCCCAGCATCTCGCCGGGTCGAAGATAGCACTCCACCATGATGAGCACCATCACCCCGGCGAGAGGAGCGCCCAGCCTGGCCAACTCGACCGCGATGCCCGCCCATATCGCGAACACCAAGGGCTTCCGCGATCTTGATGGGCTGAGCCGCTTCCAACCTTTGAGAGTACGAAGGGCACGTGGCATGTAGAGGCCACCAGACTTCCCATAGTCCGGGTGGAAGAACATCATTGCAGCAATGAGCTTCTCTCCACGCCAGCTCTTGACCCCCTCGAGGAAGAGCTTGTTCATGCACTCGACCAACTTTACGTCCAGCACGGCCGACGCGGGCATGGCTGTCAGCAAGAAGCCTGCCCAGGCACAGAACGCGAGGGCGCACTCTCGGTAGGTCTCCAGCGACCTGGCCCCCACCGAGCGCTTCTCCAAGTAGCTCAGCCCCGTGTTGTGGCCGTGCCTCCAGACGTCGCCGCCGCGGGCCTGGATGGCCCTGCGGTCGCGAGCCTTGCCCCGAAGCTCGAGGTTCCGGCGCGAGGCGGTCACCACCCGCCGCTCCTCCACGTCGCTGCTCTCGTAGCTCTGTGAGGCGCCCGCGTCCACGGCCGCCGCGGGGACGCCGGCGCTTGCTGGAATCAGCTTGCCCGCCGGCGTCTCGAGGAAGGCCTCCACGGTGTCCGTCTGCGCCGGGCAGTGCGGCGGGGCGGCAGCCACGAGCCTCGCATCCAGGCCCTGGGACGCGTCCAGCACACGCGCTCGCCTCGCCGGCGGGGCCGCCGCAGAGCTGCTCGCGCCCGCCCCCGGGCTCAGGGTGCGCACTCTGCAAGGCGCATTCGCCGCCGGCTCCTGCAGGGAGCCCGCGGCCGGCGCCCGCGGCGGCAGGCTCTCGCGCTGCAGCGTCCGCTGGCGGCCCGGCGAGGCCGGCTGGGCCCCCCCCATCGCACTGCCGCGAGGAGCCTGAGGACACGGGACCCGAGGCCTGGTTTGAGCCTAAATGGGATACGAGGGTCTTGGAGCTGTCATATTCTGGATCAAACTTCCGACTGCCTTCATCGCCAGAGTTGAACTCGCTTGGTATCCATCGGACAACAAATCTGATGTTTCTCGCCAGACAGAGCGCAGCAAAACGTCGGACCTGAATTAGCAGCCGAAAATCCCTGGACCTGAAACGACAAAAACAGAGCACTACCGAGAGATTGTCCCCCAGTAGGAGGACGCGGCAGTCTTTGACTGGCTGAGAATGGGCCGCACGAGAGGCAGCCTTCACCAGTGCTCTGGCCTCAAGCCTCAGAATATCGTCAGCAAAAACCCAGCGATCTGCCATCACGGTCTTCCAGTGGGAATCGTGAAGCAGCTCATGCGGGACCTCGGGGAACCCCGGGTCGCACTCCCAGCGCTCGCTGTTGAGGATGTCCAGCAGCTCGGAGTCGAGCCGCCTCGGCGCCCCCTCGGCGTCGCGGACAACCTCGCCCGTCTCTGAGTTCAAAAGAAACCCGGCACTCTCGAAGGCGTGCTGACGAGCCAGACCAGCGCCCAAACGCCACCGACTCAGCTCCGAGATGCGGCCGACTAGAGCCACCTGGACAGAGTCGAACTCCGCCTCTGCGACGCCGTATCCGTAAAGGCTGGCGTCCGACGAGTAAACGAAAGGCATCCAGTCGCGGTCCCAGCGAGCCTCGAGCATCACCATCAATCCCAAGAAGCACTCCAGTTCCTCTCGAACAGTGGGCCAAAGGACTGAAAAGGTGTGATAGCTGCTCGTCACGAAAGCGTGCACTGCGTGAAAGATAGACAGCAGCTCGCGCCGAACCAAGGCCATGAACGTCATGTGGCCCAGCACCATCTCAAGCTGCCACCCGGCAACCTTGCGCTGCCTGAGGAGACATCGCAGGCCCTTCCGCACGGCTGCGAACCTCTCGTCCGTAGGCCGCGTGCAGAGCCTCGCTCCATCCAGGTGGCAGCCCAGTGTACGACCACCTCCCACGTGAAGTTCAACCTCATGAAACTTGAGATGGTCACGATCGAAATCGGTCTGGGCTTCGTGAAGGGCTGAGCGGACGGCGGTGTCCGACAAGCCAAGGACGCCGGCGTTGTCGACGTACATGAAGTGGCCGAGGTTCTCACTATGTGGCCCGCGGCGAAGGACAAGAGGCGGCCCTCGATCACTGAGCCGCAAGCTCTTTGCCAAGGACGGCTGCCGATCGAGCCGCGACTGGTTGGCCGCCTGCGCGAAGAAGAGCGACCATGAGAAGCCCATCGGCAAGCTCTGACTCATGGGCCACACCATCTCCGAGTCGCCAGCCGCCTGACCCTCGATGAGGGTCTCGCCTGTGGCAGAGGCTAGCAGCGGCGGCCAGCAGAAGTAGCGCCGAATGTCGCCGTCCAGCTTCATCCGATGGAAGCAGTCGGCGACGTCGCCGACCCCCAGGACAACGCGCAGCTCGCCGAGGTCCCCCTCCTTAAGCACCGGCACCTCGATGCGGCCAAGCCCTTCACCTGACAGCAAGTCGACACCAGGCGGGGGACGAAAAAGAGCATTGCTGCGTCTACAGTCCACGATGAGGCGCAGGCGCTCACCATCCTTCTTCTTTACAAAAAACAGTCCAAGAACGCTCAAAGGTCGTCGGGTCAAAGTCACGAGCCCGATCCTGAGCGCTCGTCTCACGAACTTCGCGTAGCTCCGAGGACGTTGGAGCAGCAGAGGGTCAGTATGACAACCAGGAAGTCCATGAAGCTCTCGTATTAGTGCCGCCTCACGAGGGGGAAGCAGCATCTTGGTGGAGTACTCCTCGAGAAAAATCCTCGCCTCCGCAGGTAGCATCTGGGCCAGACTGGGGGCGTCCAGGACGCAGTCCGGCAAGCTGACCCGCGAGTACTCGTAGGAGCCCATGCTGGTAGAGCCAAGGGGAGCGTAGCCCGCCTTGCCCTTCAGAAGCTTGGCCAAAGCCTCCTGCTCTGTGATGGCGCTGTCAACGTCAATCCAGCGACGAGCCGCCGAGAAGACGCGCTGCTGCACATCGGCCCTGATGAGATCCATCTTACGCTGGCTAACGCTCCCCTCGGGCGCCGTGCCACTGCGATGCTCACCACCGTGCAAGTAATTCAAGCTCTTGCAGGCTGCGTTGCCGTCTCGCAGCCAGCGGCGCCGCTGACCAGGCGTCAGGCCGTCGCACCAGTCGTCAGGGAGCGCCGCCAACGGGGCTATGGGCAGGCAGGCCGACCCACGGAGCCCCGAACTGCCCTTGGTTCTGCGGGAGACGGTCGGGCACCCGCCTCCCTCGGCCTCGGGCGTCATGTGCCCGGCGGGCGGCGGCCACGGCCCCGCCCGCCTCGACCGCGGCCCTTGCCGGCCGCATCACCTCCCTCAGCGCCGGCCGCGGCGCCGCCGGCAGCTCCAGCGGCGGGCAGGCCGCCAGAGGCGACGGCCGCGGCTGCCGCGCCCGCGCCGTCGGCTGGAGCAGCGCCGGGGACACGGGACCGCATCCGCAGCGCCTCCAGCTCCTGCTCCTCCTTGGACAGTCGGCTGGCATAGCTCCGGAGCGCGTCGGGCACCAAGTCGAGCGGGTTGGTCGTGCCGCCCAGGTGCTTCGCCGCGCCCCAGTTCGCGTTCTCGGCCCCGTGCGCGTAGGCCTCCACATACTGCAGCAGCCGCCGCGAGACCACCTCCAACGACGCCAGGGCGTCCATGTTGAGCTGGTCATAGGTGCCCGCCAGGTACAATACTTCGATCAAGGTCTGCACCTCGTGGTAGGCGCGATCCTTCCTGGTCACGCCCTGCTCCTTGCACCACTCCTGAAACCACATCTTGGGTGTGCCACCATGGCGATACATCTTACGACAAATCTCGAGGCAGGCGGGAGGCCCACGGATGCTCGAGTCCGAGAAGATCTCCTGTGTGCTCTCCTGCACGACCTTCCTCCACTCCTTGAACCTGGCACCGGTCTCGTCGGTGTCGATCCAGCACGTGCGCAAGTCCTCCCTCTCGTGAGTGGCGACGCACTCGGGGCCAAGCCCCCCGCCCTCTGGCTCTGGCGGGGGGGTGGCGGTCCCGCCAGCGCCGGCCTCGCGGCCCGGGAAGAGCCTCTCCTCTAAGGCCTCGCGGGCGGGCCGGAGCTTGTCGGCCGCCACCAGCTTATCCTCGCGCCACCGCTCCATCGCGTCGTCCGTCACGAACTCGATCGGGAACCACTCGCCCCGCGGGTCCTGGTCGACGCCATACCTGCCCCGGACGACGGCGTTCGGCGACAGTCTCACCTCAAGCCCGAAGTCGGCGCCGCCGTCGAGCGAGCTCAGCACCCAGGTGCCGGGCGGCAGCTCCTCGGGCGGCGGCGGCCGCGGCCCGGTGGCGCCAGCGGCCCCGTCGGCGTCGGCGAGCGGCGCAGCCGCCTCGGCCTCGGCGGGGCGGACCTGCTTGCCGCGCAGCCGCCGCTCGACCCTCGGCGCGTCGACCGCCATCACGTCCGGCACTGCGAGGCGGCGACCGGTCCAGGTCACACCTGTCCCGGCCCATGTGGCGGCCGCGTTGCCGTGGTCAGCGATCGCCTCACCGCGGCCCCGCTTGACGACGCTGAGGAGCTCCTCGTCAGTCAGGGGCCGGCTGAAGGCAACCACATTGGTCGTGCCAGGCGGGTACACTCGCTTGCCAGTCCACTTCACCACTGAGGTATAGTCGGCCCGCCCTTCAGGGTACAGATGGTTGCCAGCAGTATACACCATCCACTCCGAGAGGTCAGCGGCCGTGGGCCAGCACAGAACACGCTCATGCGTCCAGCCTGGATCCGTCGAATACTGCACCAGCACCCGCATGCCGGGCACGGCTCCGTCGACGAGCGACATCACGCCACGTGGATCCGCGCCTCTCCGACGGGCTCAAGCCCGCGCCGTGCCGAAACCCGGCCCTCGCACCAGCGGCAGCAGCCCCAGCCGACGAAGGCCTGCAGCACGATGACGATCGCGCTCGCCGGCACCACCGGGACCTCGACGGTCGCGGTCACGCCCTCGCCCACCACGCGCAGCGCCTCCGGGGACGCTGGGGTGGGCGCTGGTGGCGCCGGCGGCGCCGGGCAATGGATCTGCGGGTCGAAGGCGGGGCACGGTTCCCGCGTCACGCTGGTGATGGACGAGCTGGTGGAGGCGTCCTCTAGCTCGTGTCCTGGCCCGTCACGAGGCCAGTCAGGCTCAGGAACCACCGCAGGCCCGAGAAAGCCGTGGGCCGCGAAGCCGACCCAGAAGGCAACTATCGCTCCTGCCGCGGTGGTCGGAGGATGCGCAAGCATACCCGCTTCAAGCTTGAGCCCAGGCAGTTATGGAAACGGGTGATAACTGCAGGGGTGCAACAGACTAAACACTCATAGCAAGACCGTGCATCGCACATCCATGTTTTTTATGTTTTTATGTTAAAATCGCTACGAACACTAAGGTTTTGGAAGGATTTCGTCTTGCGCGCGCGAATGTCCACTTTACCTTGTTTTTTGCAAGGGATTCTTGAAGTTTGGTTATGTTAGAACAAGAAATGTCCACTTTGCCTTATTTTTTGCAAGGGAAAACCGCCCGTAACAAAACAACCGGATCCGGACCAACCCGTTTTGCCGGAGACTTCCTCACGAAAATGATGAAAACATGGCTGCGGCCTAGGCGCGGCGAGGGGGCCGCGCACCAGGGGTCCCAACAATAATTATTCTTTAGAAGTAATAATGTTCAACGACAACAGCAGCAGCAACAACAACAACAACAACAACACCAACAACCATAATAATAATTTGAAGGAGTTTCTGTGGAACTCACGTCATCCTCACCCCCGGCGCGAAGAGCACGAGCCCAGAGCGGCCTCCGGCACCGTTTCCGGACAGATCCGGCGGATCCGCGGACGAATCCCAAACCGGCGCCCTCGCTTGAGACATCCCCACAAAACGGGCCCCGGGGGAAGTGCCCACAGGAGCCCAGAGCGGCCTCCGGCACCGTTTCCGGACATCCGGCGGATCCGCGGACCGAATCCCAAACCGGCGCCCTCGCTTGAGACATCCCCACAAAACGGGCCCCGGGGGAGGTGCCCACAGGAGCCCAGAGCGGCCTCCGGCACCGTTTCCGGACAGATCCGGCGGATCCGCGGACGAATCCCAAACCGGCGCCCTCGCTTGAGACATCCCCACAAAACGGGCCCCGGGGAGGTGCCCACAGGAGCCCAGAGCGGCCTCCGGCACCGTTTCCGGACAGATCCGGCGGATCCGCGGACGAATCCCAAACCGGCGCCCTCGCTTGAGACATCCCCACAAAACGGGCCCCGGGGGAGGTGCCCACAGGAGCCCAGAGCGGCCTCCGGCACCGTTTCCGGACAGATCCGGCGGATCCGCGGACGAATCCCAAACCGGCGCCCTCGCTTGAGACATCCCCACAAAACGGGCCCCGGGGGAGGACGAATCCCAAACCGGCGCCCTCGCTTGAGACATCCCCACAAAACGGGCCCCGGGGGAGGTGCCCACAGGAGCCCAGAGCGGCCTCCGGCACCGTTTCCGGACAGATCCGGCGGATCCGCGGACGAATCCCAAACCGGCGCCCTCGCTTGAGACATCCCCACAAAACGGGCCCCGGGGGAGGTGCCCACAGGAGCCCAGAGCGGCCTCCGGCACCGTTTCCAGATCCGGCGGACACGATCCGGCGGGAGACATCCGCGGACGAGGTGCCCATCGCCCGGCGCCGCTCGGCTCGCTTGAGACATCCCCACAAAACGGGCCCCGGGGGAGGTGCCCACAGGAGCCCAGAGCGGCCTCCGGCACCGTTTCCGGACAGATCCGGCGGATCCGCGGACGAATCCCAAACCGGCGCCCTCGCTTGAGACATCCCCACAAAACGGGCCCCGGGGGAGGTGCCCACAGGAGCCCAGAGCGGCCTCCGGCACCGTTTCCGGACAGATCCGGCGGATCCGCGGACGAATCCCAAACCGGCGCCCTCGCTTGAGGCATCCCCACAAAACGGGCCCCGGGGGAGAGTTTCGGTGCCGCGTTCTGGCATCATGGCGCAGCAAAGACGGATCTGGGGAAGGGGTCGGGACGTTCTGGGGCCGCGGGGGCTGAGGATGCGGTGTGTGGAAGAGCAGGATGAGGAGGAGGAGGAGGAGGAGGAGGAGGAGGAAAAGGAGGAGGAGGCGGAGGAGGCGGAAGAGGAGGACCAGGGTGCGGGAGGAGGAGGACGATGAGCAGGAGTAGGATGAGGAGGAAGAGGATGAACAGGAGTAGGAGGAGGAGGAGGAGGAGAAGAAGGAGGATGCGGTAGGACGATGATGATGATGCTGATGATGATGATGATGATGATGATGATGATGACGATGATGATGATGATGATGATGATGGGGAGGAGGAGGAGGAAGAGGAGGTGGGCGAGGAGGAGGAGGAGGAGGAGGAGGAGGAGATTTCTCGGGGCGCGCGATTTCCGCAGACTTTTCGCCGCTGGTTCGCCCCCCCGCGAGCCTCGCCCTCCTGATGCTCACGCTCTTTCTCCTCTCGATCATTTCCCTCTCGCCCAGAAGCGCGCGCCCCTTCTTCTATATACAGAAACTCCCGATCAACCGCAGAGCGGCGGATGTTAAGTTTAAGACTGTTCGCCCTTATATGCCAGAGTGTCCAATAACGCGTATTTCCCAAACCCTCGATTCCCGCCCTCTTCGTCTTCGATCGAACCCCTTTTGGGGGGTATACCTTTCTTCCCTGCAGGCCGGGCCACGGCAAGCGGCGGGGCGGCCGCGGACCGTCGGCCTGGCCAGCGGCAGCGCTAATCGGCGGGGCGGCCGCGGACCGTCGACCCGACCCCAAAAGGGACGGACAGGGGACCGACCACAACGACGACGACGACGACGACGACGACGACGTCGAAGACGACGACGACGACGACGGCGACGACGAGCGAAAGCGAGAGCGAGAGAGAACGACAGCAGGTCCACGAAGGGCACGAAGTAGGCCACGAAGGGCGACAGCGGGGTCACGAAGGGAACGCACATGGGGCCACGAAGAGCGCGAACGAGCCAAGGCCACGAAGTGCAGATAATGCGGGGCCACAGAGGGCAACGATGGGGCCACTGAGGGTAGCAACTGGGCCACGTAGGACAATGAGGGGGACACAAATGGCGACAGTGGAGCCACGAAGGGCATGCACATGGGGCCACAACGGGCGCGACTCCTGGGTGCCTGGGTGTCGGGAGCGCGGCGCTTGGGCAAATTGCAAGAAATTCCAACACAAGGCGATTCTTCAGTAAGTTGCAAGCAAGTCTCCAGCGAGAGCGCGACTCCAGAGCGCCGGGAGAGCGATTCCTGAATAAATTGTAAGGAAGTCCCAAGCGAGAGCGCGATTCCTGAATAAAATGCGAGAAAGTCTCGGGCGGGAGCGGGGGTCCTGGCTAAATAGTAAGAAAACCTCAAGCGGGAGCCGTTGTTGTTGTAACCCGGGGGCCAGCGGCCCAGTTTGAGCATCAAGACTTCCCATGTCAAAAAACAGGGTGCGAGCGTCGAGGGGCGTGGGAGGGGATCAACAATAAATATTCTTCAGAAATGAGAATTCAACAACAACAACAACAACAACAACAACAACAACAGCAGCAGCAGCAGCAGCAGCAGCAACAACAACAACAACAACAACAACAACAACAACAACAACAACAACCACAACAACAACAACAACAACAACAGCAGCAGCAGCAATAACAACAACAACAACAACAACTACTACTACTACTACTACGACGACGACGACGACGACGACTACTACTACTACTACTACGACTACGACTACTACTATTTTCACTATTCTTACTACTACTACTACTACTACTACTACCACAACAACAACAACAACAACAGCAGCAACAGCAGCAACAACAGCAACAAAAACAACAACCATAAGAACAACAACAACAACAACAGCAACAGCAACAGCAACAGCAACAGCAACAGCAACAACAACAATTGTGTTAAAACTGTTCGCTCTTATCTGCTCGAGTGTCCGTCAACGCGTATTTCCCAAACCCTCGATACCCGCACTCTTCGTCTTCGATCGTACCCCTTTTGGAGGGTATACCTTTCTTCCCTGCAGGCCGGGCCCCGGCAAGCGGCGGGGCGGCCGCGGACCGTCGGCCTGGCCAGCGGCAGCGCTGATCAGCGGCAACCCGACCCCAAGAGGGACGGACAGGGGACCGACCACGTCGATGACGACGACGATGACGTCGACGACAACGACGGCGACGACGACGACGAGCGAAAGTGAAAGCGAGAGAGAGAACGACAGCGGGGCCACGAAGGGCACGAAGTAGGCCACGAAGGGCGACAGCGGGGACACGAAGGGAATGCGTATGGGGCCACGAAGAGCGCGAACGAGCCGGGGCCACGAAGTGCAGATAATGCGGGGCCACAGAGGGCAACGATGGGGCCACTGAGGGTAGCAACTGGGCCACGTGGGACAGCGAGGGAGCCACAAAGGGCGACAGCGGGGCCACGAAGGGCATGCACATGGGGCCACGACGGGCGCGAACGAGCTGGGGCCACGAAGGGCATACGTATATTGGGCCGCGGAGGGCTGCAACGGGGCCACTGAGGGCAGCAACGGGGCCACGAAGGGCAGCGAGGGGGCCACGAAGGGCGACAGCGGGGCCACGAAAGGCATGCACATGGGGCCACGGCGGGCGCGAACGAGAGGGGGCCACGAAGGGCATACATATATGGGGCCACGAAGGGCAGCGAGGGGGCCACGGAGGGCTGCAACGGTGCCACGGGGGGCAGCGAGGGGGCAGCGAGGAGCTGCAACGGGGCCACGAAGGGCAGCGAGGGGGCCACGAAGGGCGACAGCGAGGCCACGAAGGGCATGCACATGGGGCCACGACGGGCGCGAACGAGCGGGGAGCACGAAGGGCATACATATAGCCACGGAGGGCAGCGAGGGGGCCACGAAGGGCTGCAACGGGGCCACGAAGGGCAGCGAGGGGGCCACGCAGGTCTGCAACGGGTCCACGAAGGGCAGCGAGGGGGCCACGAAGGGCAGCGAGGGGGCAACGAAGAGCAATCCCGATTCTTAAGTAATCTGCGAGGGAGTCCTAAGCGTGAGCGTGACTCCTGGGTGCCTGAATGTCGGGAGCGCGGCGCTTGAGCAAATTGCTGGGAATTCCAACGCAAGGGCGCTATTCTTAAGTAGATTGCAAGCAAGTCTCCAGCGAGAGCGCGACTCCAGAGCGCCGAGAGAGCGATTCCTGAATAAATTGTAAGGAAGCCCCCAGCGAGAGCGCGATTCGTCAATGAAATGCGAAGAATTCTCAGGCGGGAGCGGGGGTCCTGGCTAACTTGTGAGGAAATCTCAGGCGAGAGCCGTTGTTGTTATAACCCGGGGGCCAACAACACAGTTTGAGGAAGAAGACTTTCCCTGATGAGGAGGGGCACTTCAAGTGAGAAAATACAATGTGCACCGGAGGGGGGGGGCAACAATAACTATTGCTCAGTAATGAGAATTCAACAACAACGAAAACAGAAACAGAAGAAACAACAACAACAACAACAACAACAACAACAACAACAACAACAACAACAACAACAAGTTCGGGACTGCTCGCTACGATCTGCTCACGCGCCAATGAATACGTATGTCCCAAGCCCTCTGTACCCGCCCTCGTCGCCTTCGATCGTACCCCCTTGGGGGTATATCTTCCTTACCTGCCACGTGTATTTAGTGCAGCCCCTAAAACAAGGGAAGAGAGGACGGGTGGGGGGCAAGGAGCAGAAAACAAGTGGTAGAACCAGACGGGCAGATCGGATGGGCAGACCCGTAGCGGGCAGGTCGGGAAGGCGGACCCAGGCGACGAGGTCGAGCAGGCGGGTTGCTGAAGCGTGGGTCCTGCATGAATCGCGAGGAAGTCTCGAGCGATAGCGCGATTCACAAGTAAATCGCAAGAAAAGCCAAAGCGAGAGCGTGGTTGCCGAGAGCGCATCGTCTGAATAAAAATGCGAGGAAGTCCCACGCGAGAGCGCGATGGTATGAGGAAGTCCCGCGCGAGAGCGCGATTTAGGAATAAACTGTGAGGAAGCAGGCGGGAGCCATTGTTGTTGTAACTCGGGGGCCAACAACACAGTTTGAGGAGGAAGACTTCCCCTGATAAAAAACTGTGTGCGAGCCCCGGAGGAAGCACTTCAATTGAAAAAACACTATGGTCACCGGTCTCCGGAGGGGGAATCACAAACAATTACTCTTCAGTGGTGGGAGTTCAACAACAACAACAACAACAACAAAACGAACAACAACAACAACAACAACAACAACAACAACAACAACAACAACAACAACAACAACAACAACAACCACAACCACCACAACCACAACCACAACAACAACAACAACAACAACAGCAACAACAGCAACAGCAACAACAACAACAACAACAACAACAACAACAACAACAACAACAAAAACGCGCCCCTCGACGGCACCCCGGGCGCACCCGCCCGCCCCGCGTCGGGCCCGCGGGCGGCCGCAGCGAGGCCCGGCACGCCGGGCTCCTGGGCACGACTGCGGCCGGACCCGGGGCTTCGAAGCACGCCCATTCAAGAGCACGCGGCCCAGGGCAGAAGCACGCCTTTCCAGAGCACGAGGCCCTCTGCCCCCCCCCCCCCAAGGCGGGCCAGGGGCAATTGCCCCCGGCCCGGCTTCGCGCTGCGCGCTGCGCAAAGCGCGCAGCGCGGACACCCTGGCGCTCTCTCGCGCCGCCCCCCCCAGGGGAGAAGAGGAGGATAGGGGAGGAATCGGAGCCGAATCGCGAAGCGCGAAGCGCGAGCAACTTCGGGCCCCAGGGGGCGTCCTTGGGGGGGGAGGGGGGAGGGGAGGCGGCGAGGATCGAGGAGGAGGAGAGCTCGTGCTGAGGCGAAGCATTCATCGTGCATGGGGAACACATTCAATACGTGCCTGGCAGCGGCAGGCTAAGCCTGCGGAATGTGCGTGTGGACGCTTCTTTTTGAACTGTGTGTGCTGTCACAAGTGTGAGGCGCGGCTGCGACGGCGCCAGGATCGCGAGGCCCCCAGAAGTGCGCCGCGCGCGCGCGCGTGCGTGTCACAACCGGCTCTTGGTGGAGCCAGCGGGTCGGATGGCGGCGACGCCGGTGGCCGCGCTCCCGGCCAGCAGGAGGTTGATGTCAAAGGTGCCTTCGTAGGTGTAGAAGGCCTCCATGTCGGCGAACGTTTTCGCCACGTGGAAGTGAGAGAGCATGCCGTTGCCCCCCATCAGCTCGCGCGCAAGCGCTGCGCACTCGCGCCCCCGCTGCGTGCACCACGCCTTGGCCAGGCCCGCCTCTGGCGCGCCCACCATGCCGCGCTCGTGGCGGCGGGTGACTCGCCACGCGAACAGCGCCATGGCCTGGCAGTGGCCCAGTATCGACATCAGCTTTGCCTGGACCAGCTGCGAGGCCACCAGGGGCTGACCGAACTGCTTGCGCTCTGACAAGTACTTCAGGCATACGTCGTAGAGCCCCCAGGCGGCCCCGAGCGGCTGCCATAAGACCATCACGCGACTGGCGGCCAGCGTCGCGGTCGTGCTGGCGAAGCCCGTGGCGCCTGGGAGGCGTCGCAGCTCCGGCACGAAGACGTCGGCCAGCTCGATGTCGCCGTTCTGTATGCAACGTAGGCCGATCTTCCCGCTCATCTTCGACACCCGCAGGCCCGGATCCTCCGCCTCGACCAGGAAGCCATTGACCGCGCCGGTTGCGGCGTTCCGCGCCCAGACTACGACAACCTTGGCCACGGGGGCGTTGCCGATCCACCGCTTCCTGCCCCGCAGCACCCAGCCGCCGTCCACCTCCGTGGCGGTCGTCTGCAGTGCCCCCGCATCGCTGCCCGCCTCGGGCTCGGTGAGCGCCCATGCGCCCAGCCACTCGTACCTGCACAGCGGCGCCAGGTAGCGCCTCTTCTGCTCCTCGGAGCCCAAGTTGAAGATGGTGGAGGGCACCAGGTAGCCGTGTATCATCTGGATGGCGCTGAGGCTGCAGTCCACGCGGGCCAGCTCCGCCAGCGCGAGCCCCGCCGCGGTGGCCGTGAGCCCCGCCGCGCCACACGTGCGGGGCAGCACGCCGCCGCCGATGCCGAGCCCCGCGAGCCCCGCCACCAGCTCGGACGGGTGCTCCTGCGCGTCCCACAGCGCCGCACAGGAGGGCCACACCCGGCGCTCCGCGTAGGCGCGCACGCGCGAGCGGACGGCCCGCTCTTCGTCGGAGAGGAGCTCGTCGAGCTCAAGCACGTCCGCGCGCGCCGAGGGGAAGTCGCCGAGGCCCTCGGCGCAGCCAGACTCCATGGCGGGCAGCGCCCCGGCGGCGCCTGCAAAAAAGAAGGCCGTCGTCTTGAGCCAAAACGGCTACGGAGGAGGAGGACGACGACGACGAGGACGAGGAGGAGGACGAGGACGAGGAGGAGGACGAGGACGAGGAGGGAGACGGGAGGGGTACGTAGCCACTCTGGCTCAAGCGAGAACTCGCCCCCCACTTGGGTCAGAATGCGCCCGTGGCCGTGTCAGTTCCGATCCGCGGTGCGGTCCGCGCTGCCCCATCGTATCCTGGAGCTGCGCCCGTGCCGTGGCTGGCTGGCTGGGCTCCTTTCGTGGTTAACCTGTACCCCATGATGGGCCGATTTCCTACCACCACTACCATAGGTATGAGAGAGAGGAGGAGGAGGAGGAGGAGGAGGAGGAGGAGGAGGAGGAGGAGGAGGAGGAGGACGAGGAGGACTTCCCCATCCTCCCTTCTCCCCCATCCCGCCTATGGTAGCGGTGGTGGGAAAGTGGCCCGTCACCCCATAGACATGCCGAGGATTGGCGGCGGGCATGTATCATCAAGCTCTTGGCCATGCCTTATCTGCCCAGCTGCGACAGGCTTCCATATCATGGACCACCCTGTCGACGCCTCCCTGGTTGAGCCCGACCGTCTCGGAGGCTCGATTACCTCACTCACACACGTGTTGCCTTGTAGTGGGAACGTGTGGTTACGGAGGCTTTTGGGCATAGAACACTCGGCGGCGAGCCTGGGGGGAAGTGAGAAGGGCGGGCCTTCTCAGAAGGCTCGAAAGTCCCCCAGCATTCTGAGTAAGGCTCCTAAGCCTTCCCCGCAGACGCAGAAAACCCCTCAGAAGGCGCGAGGGCTTCTGAGAAGCCCCGCCGCCTTCTGACAAGGCCTTCCCCTTCTCATCTGCCCCCCCTCGCTCGCCGCCGAGATGCGTGCTCGGTGGACATTTTGGACGCCTGGAATGGGTACGGAAAACATGGGCGCAATGCCCAACAACAAATGTTGTCCCAAACCAGCAGCGGCCGCTGTTGGACAGGCGGCCTTCTATCTCAAATGCACACAGGCCGCGGCGACACCGACAGGGAGTCCTGTTCAAAATGAGCAGGAAGCGCTGCTGGGCACTGCACCCATTCTTTCCGTACCCATGTCGCTCGTGCCGAGACATTGGAGGCCTGGAAATTGGCACCAACACCAGCACAGGGGGTTGCCTCCACATGAGGAAGATGATCCTAGATTTCGGTGTTGGTGGTAATTTTTCGGTCACCTTGGAAGCCAGAATATTACCACCATCACCAAGATTGGGATCGACATCCCTCGGAGGAGGCACACCGCCGATCTTGGTGTTGGTGTCAACCTCTAGGCACCGCAAGCGCGCCGGGCGCGCGGCTCCCCGGTGCCTGTGGCGCGGGGCTCCTGATCTGCCGGCCGCTCGCCTCCTCGGAGATGTACTTTTAGGTCGGGCATGCCCCCCATACAGGCGGAGTTTGGACGAACAAATACAAATAGTCAGACAAATAGTCTAAAATTATCCAAAAAAAAACTTATCCAAAAACACACACACACACACACACACACACACACACACAAAAACAAAAAAAACAGTGCGACCCTACCTAGGAGTTGGAGCCCATAGGAAAGCAGCATTAGTAGTAACAGTAAAGTTAAGCTAAAGCTAAGCTAATACTAAGCTAAAGCTAAGCTAAAGCTAAGCTAAGCTAAAGCTAAGCTAACGCTAAGCTGAAGCTAAGCTAAAGCTAAGCTAAAGCTAAAGCTAAAGCTAAAGCTAAGACTAAAGCTAGAGCTAAAGCTAAAACTCCCAGGGGACTGGGGGAACCGCGGGGCGGAACCTGGGGGAACCGCCCGGGGCGAGGTCCACTGCCTGGCCCTTTGAGCATACCGAGTAAGAACCCTTCTAGGCAGAGCCTAGGCAGGGAAAAATCGTCCCCATACTATTTGACTATTTTTGAACATTCCTCCTGTAGAGGGACAGGCCCGACTCAGATGTACTTGCGGCGCACGTCGATCGTGGCATCCCGGCGAGGCTGGCGAAAATGCGTTCTGGCTCTGCCGGTGTCGGGGCCGCTGGTTGCCATCGTTCTGTTCGACAGGCCTTGCATGCGGTGCGCCTGCGGTCGAGAGTTATGTTGCTCCTAACGTACTTAAGGACCACATCCCAGAAATAATTTTGAGCACCTGGAAAAGTGTCGAAACAATGTCGAAACAGTGTCGAAGCAGTGTCGGGCGAGTGTCTCCCAGGGCCCGGCACGTGAAAACCCTCGAGTTCCTGGGTACTTGTAGGCTGGAGCACCATCAGGCGAGAGCCCCTTCCTACTACCACTACTTCGGCTGCTGGCTCTCAAGCCTCCACGGCCTGTTTCCGGGGCATCTGAGGGGGCCTAAGGGGGACCCCCACCCTGCCTAGAGACTTGCAAGGCTCGAAAGAGGAGGGAGGAGGGAAGCGGGAGGACAAAGGAGGGAGGAAGTAGGAGGAGGAGGAGGAGGAGGAGGAGGAGGAGGAGGAGGAGGAGGAGGAGAGAGATCGAGTAGGGAGGATATGTAGGGGCTTGAGGGATGGAAGAGACGGGGACTGAACGTCGAGGGTCGAGGGTCGAGGGGTAGGAGGGGGGAGACAGGGAGGGAGGCAGGGAGGGAGGAAGGACGGAGAGGAGAAAGGAGGGAGGACGGAGGAGGAGGAGTAGGGAGGGTAGGAGCTTGAGGGATGGATGAGACGGGGATTGAACGTTGAAGGTCGAGGGTCGAGGTGACGGTGATGGGGGAAAACCAGGGAACAGGCGAGGGCGGGGTAAGGCTTAGAGTCACGGCGAGGGCGATCGTGAGAGCTGAGAGGGCGAGGGCCAGGAACTGAGGGAGCCTCAGGGAAGGTGCTGTCGAGGGCGAGGGCAGGGAGGAGGGAGCCAGTCGGGGGGCGATCTCGGGACAGGAGGCAGAAGGACTGAAATCTTGGCAGCACTTGGCAGCAGGGCCTAGGGCTACGAAATCTATACATATCCACTGTTCCCTGGCCAGGCCCATCCTGAACCCAGCAGCGGTGTATACGCCACGCCCTCCTGGCTTGGCCAGCAGGGTGCATACACAGCTCCTGGGTCCATGATGGGCTAGGCCAGGAGCAGTGGATATGTATAGATGTCGTCGCCCGAGGGCACGAATGGGACTAGACGTCGCTAGGAGTGATGAACAAACGGGAACCAACTGGGCGGCAGGGCCAACCAGGTGGTGTTAGACAGGGCTGGTGGCGAAAGGCCAGTGGAAAGATCCAACGGCACAGAAACATCGCAGTGAGGCATGTCGGAGCTGGTCATGGCAAGGCAGCGGAGCCAGTCGAGGTCTGTCGATGCGATCGATCAAACCGATGCCCCAGCAGCAATGCAGCGCTAGTCCGCGGGGCCTGTGGCGAGCGAACCGAAACCGCAACGGAATTGTTAGAGGCAACCCCGCTACTCTGGACCACGGGGCTACAGGCGAACTGTTTTTGCGTTGCATCCGAATCGAGACATAGAGCCGGCACCAGTATGAACCCACAAGACCGGCACGGCAAAATAACAGCAGAAAGTTGGCGACACAAGAGGCGTCACGGCCAACAAATCGAGCCGTGCGCCAAACGCAAGGTGGCAGGAGAGGAGGAGGGACAATGCAAGAAAGAGAGAAAGAGAGAGAGAGAGAGGAAGAGAGAAAGAGGGAGAGACATAGCAAGAAATGCAGAAAACCAAACCTATCAATGAGCACAGAACAGACCAGCTGGAGATAAGAAAAAACCTACAAGTGCTGATGGCCATCACTACGTCATAATAATCTCCTGGGTTGAACAATTATTCTTATCTCCACGCTTGGCTGCCTACGCGTGGCCTTGGAGGAAGACCTCCCTGGCAAAATAAATCAAGCCCGCAGCATTCTGACTCACAGTCAAGATGCCAAGCTGGAAGTTCCAGCCCTCTGTTCAGCGATTATGTGGCAGGTGAACCTGTAGCGCGCACCATGCACCGAATCCGCTCTCCATTCCCAGGCCTCTGACAGATCGATGCTTTCAAACCCCTCGTTCTTTTTCGTAGGTCCAGCCTCCCAAAGCCGCGTCTGGGCCCTAGGGCCATCAAACAAAAATCCAGGACGAGAACATGGCCCCAGGGAGGGAGTCGAGACCTCTGGGGCGCGCAGACTGAAAATCCAATCCGTCGGAACTCTGGGTTCCGCGCCCCATCAATCCAAGTATCGTCGAAATCTTCAGTCGTGTTTCTCCACCGCGTTGAAAACGTTTCGCATCGTCGGATCTAAGCGACACCGTCCAAGACTTCCGACGACTGGACTTTTCCGGCTCGCAGGCCCATGGAGCCCTCGAACCCTTCACAGGCACATACGTGTCATCCTGCTGACGGCACGCGAAACGGGGTGGCGCCAGGGTGTGGGCGTTCTAAGAAGGCGGGGGGCTCTTTAGAAGGAAGGAACCTAATTAGAAGGGCCTGGGAACTTCTGAAAAAGGCTTCGTAGACGCTGGGAGGGCGAGTAAGTTCTAAGCGGGCCCCGTCCTTCTAAAAGGCCCCCCGCAGGCTTCGAAGGCCGCCACCCTCGGGAAACGGCCCCCGGGCATACACCACGGCGAGCAAGAAAAACACGTGCGCGGCGCTTCCCTCCGGGCCGCCAGAACTCCAAGCCTCCTCCCGCGATCGTCGTCGGTGCCGCCACGAGCTCGCCACGGGGGTGCAGGGCGTTGGTGGTGCCGCCGATGGAGCGGCTCGCGCAGAGGCCCCATCTCGGCGGTAAGGTACAGCCTGCACGAAGCGCACCGGGTGCATCTTCGAGCAGGAACGGGGAGGGGGCAGGACGGGGGGGAGCGAGGAAGAGCTGGCGCGCCGAACGGGGGGGGGATGGACAGGGCGAGGGCAAGGTGCAGCCTGCACGAAGCGCACCGGGTGCCTGTTCGGGCAGGGAGGCGTGCGGGGGGGAGCAGCACGGAGGGGAACAAGGGAGAGACGGCGGCGCGCCGGAGGAGGGAGGGAGGGGCACGGCGGAGGCAAGATACAGCCGACACGAAGCACACCAGGTGCCTCTTCGGGAAGGAATCGCGCCAGTCGAAGCCAGACACACACACACACACACACACACCGCTGCAGAGACACAAACACAGTTTGCGGGATCCCGATACACGCATCGAGTAGGGGATCGACTACACAATTGCTTTACCCCAGAATTGATCTCGTCGTCGGGGTTGCGAAACATGCTAGACTGCCCCGTACATCTGCGAACCAGATCTACAGACCGACCGTACAGTCGACGAGAAAACCAAATTTTGGGGTGCACCAGTTCTATCGTCGATCCCCGACTCGAACGCAAGAGCGACCCCAGGTGCGATACCCCACTCGGCGCGCGGCTTTTCAGGGGGGGGGCGCGGCGGGGCCAACACCCGAGCGCGCGGGCCGCTGCCGCCGCATCAATGTGTCAGCGATCGGGGACCCCAGCGGACCCGCGCCGAAGGTCACTCCTCCTCCTCCTCCTCCTCCTCCTCCTCCTCCTCCTCCTCCTCCTCCTCCTCCTTTTCCTCCTCCTCCTCCTCCTCCTCCTCCTCCAAGGCCACTCTTACACGTGTAGCCGAGCCGTGGCCTTCTGGTCCTGGGCCTTGGCTTGACGGCCCCAGACCCGGGAGCGGCCTCCCAGAGGCCGGAAGCGAGGAGGGGAAGGGAGGGCAGCAACGGGGTCGAAGGGAGGAAGCGAGCAAGCCGACGGACCAGCAGGCAAGCGAGCGAGCGATCAAGCAAGCAGGTAGACGGAAAGACGGGCAGACAAACCAACAAGCAAACCAACAGAGAGACCAACAGACAGACAGACAGACAAACAAACGAACGAACGAACGAACGAGCGAACAGACAAACAAGCAAACAAAACAAACATGCACACAGACAAGAAAAAACGCAGGGGTCGTCTTCTGCCGGAGGTCGTGCAGTAGGGGAGGGGGGGGGGGGTCGGGCCGCGCGGAAGGAGGGGATCGCAGAGAGTGGGTTCAGCGAACCGGCCGCGTGCAGTCCGTTTTCCAAGGAGCCTCCCCGAGCCTGGAGCGGCCATGCGTCAGGGGAAGCGCCCGACGGCAGGGCCGAAATAAGCTGCACGCAGCAGAGTACGGGATCCCCTTTTTCCTGATCCCCTCTATTTTCCCGGACGTCCGACGTCGTGAATGTTTTTGACAACGTGGCTCCCCAAAGGTCTGGACGTCTGGACCCCTTCCCAGGGGCTAGCTTTTAATCCTGAGCAGTGTTCTGGCGGCCCCGGAGTAACAGCCTCGAGCTTAACCCTATCCATCATACTGAGAAGCAAACAGGCTATGACAATCTTAGGGGTGCGCCCCCAGAATCTGCACGAATCCTTAAGATCGGAGTCGAGATGAGGTGATGCCAATCATAGGGATAGGGATACATGTCAGGCTGGTGACGGGGCCTGGTGAGCCCCCCGAAGCCGAAAACAAGCGAAAGCCTTCCGTTGTGATCGCGTTGCGACAAGGGGGCGCCAGGGTTATCCGACCTAGAACTGGTCTGGGAGGGGGGGGAAGGGGGGAGTTGGAGAGCACAGGACCATCTGGGTTAGCACTCGAATGCGGGGCAACTGGCTCGGACTCGGCCATGCTAAGTCGGAAACTGAAGCATGTAATTACATTACCCGTGGCGGGCTGTTTTTCAATCCCAGGAGTTTTCGAGGGTCGGGGACGACGTCGGGACGGTTTGGTGTAGTCTTGTTCCCCCGTCTTCCCGGGGAAGCAACGAAACATGTATGCACCAGAATCCCGTATACACCAGGATGCGCTCTCCTGCTTGCAAAGTTCGGTGCGGGGTCAGAATAAGCATCGGTGTACAGAGTTGGGGGGCAACGATAGGGGGCGACTGGCATGGGGGGGATGCATCGACCTGGAATCGGCGATACATCGCCGATAGATCGGCGGTATGCCCCCCGTAGTGAATCCGCACCTTCATGGGCCGGTTGTGGTTATCGGGCCCCTATCGGCGATCAATGGGCGATTGGGGTTCGATGCATCCCCCCTTATGTCTATCCCCCCCTATCGTTGCCCCTGAAGGGTCGGCTCCTCGATGAGGATAGCCTCGGCCGATCATGGGGAGCGCAGCGGCGGGGCCCCACGGGTCGCTCGGTGGGCGGCTGCTTCGTGACGCAAACGACGCAAGGGGTCCTGGAGGAGAGGGGCCCTGGAGCTTCTGCGTCGCTCTCGGCCCTCCGCGGGCCCTCCGCGGGCCCCAGGACCGTCCAAGGGTGGCTCGGGAAGAGGAGGCCGGTCTTAGGTCGGGCATGTCCTCCTGCAGGCGGACTCTGGACGAAAAATAAGAAGTACCCCAAACATGCCCAAACATAATCAAAAAGAACATTGAAACATTGCCCCCTGACTTTTTTGCCATTTTTGAATATTCCTCCTGTAGAGGGACACGCCCAACTTGAGGCCGGTCCTGAGGAGCCCCCAGGTCCAATGTGGCACTGCCACTGGAGATCGCGAGGCCTAGCCGACACGAGTAGGGAGGAGGAGGAGGAGGAGGAGGAGGAGGAGGAGGAGGAGGAGGAGGGGAATGAGGAGGAGGAGGAGGAGGGGAAGGAGGAGGAAGAGGAGGAGGAGAAGGAGGAGGAGGAGAGGAGGAGGAGGAGGAGGAGGAGGAGGATGGGAGGAGAAGGAAGGGGAGGAGGAGGAGGAGGAGGAGGAGGAGGAGGAGGAGGAGGAGGAGGAGGAGGAGAAGGAGGAGGAGGAGGAGGAGGAGGAGGAGGAGACGATGAGGACAACGACGACGATGAGGACGACGACGACGACGACGACGACGTCGACGAGGGAGAGTGGGCAGCGTGGTTACCAAAAACGGCTATCACGCGCGTCGGGTGCTTCAAACCCTGGCCCAGGCCAAGAATAGAAAACCACCAGCCACATGAGGGAGAGGAGAAGAGACGGATAAGCCAGAGTGCGACTAGTACAGACTAGCCCTAAAAACGTATCGTCCCTGCGCCTGCCAAAATGTTGTGCGGCAGCCCTGTATTAAACGGCCTTAACGGCCAGAACAATACATCCAGCACAACATGAGAAAGGAGGGATCAGTTGGCAAGATCTGTACAAAGCAATCACTGTGCTCATTGCTTCTGCAGCCCCTGAATCGCAAGTCGATGGTTTTGCTTGGAAGCCCGCCTGTTCGCCTTTCCCGCGTCCTGCTCTGCTGTGCCTCAATTCGTTCCCAGCGTGTCCCGCGCGAGGCCCGACTGGCGCCTGCACCAGCTTCGACTCGCTTGCGCCCGCTGGCTCCAAGAGATTGATCTTGGAAGCAACGCTTAGGGTGCGCCAGCCAGGTCCCCCGACCAGTGCCAGATCCCGACGCCCCTGGCGTTCGAAACAAGTTGAAACTCCAGCCCGAACCCAGAGATCCGATGTCGTGATTTTTTGCCGTACGGGGCCCCCCGAAGTCTCGGCCCATTCCCCAGGACTGTTTGACAAGCCCAGGGCCTGGCGAGGGCCCCTAGAGGCTGGAAATTGCGAAAAACCTCCGTCTTGATCTTTCAAGGCGACGAATTGCAAAATTGGCAAAAACCTTCGGCCGAAGATTGCGAAGTTGGCGAAGAAATGCGGACTAAAACAATGTTTGTCAACACGTTGGATCTCTGAGAATGCCTCGCTGCGCGATTCGCCCGCGGCTCCGCCGCAGGGACACAACGACCAGCTGCTCCACAGCCCCCTGGGGCCAGCCTCCCTCCGGCCGTGGCCAGCGGGCCCCAGCAGGTCGGGCTCGTGTCAGGCCATCTGCGCGTGTCCGCGGCTCCCCTCCCGTTTGGGCAGGGACCGACCGTCCCGGCACTCCTATAGGCCCACCACGACATGTTCTTAGAACCCACAAACGTTCCAAAAACAAAAGCAATGATTCTATAACGAAAGCCCGATGTGTTCAAACAAGACAGTCCCAGCCAGAAACGTTCTAAGAACATCTTCTGCAGACAGGAAGTCCCGTGCAGAAGAAACACTCTAAAAACAGCCCCGTGCAGACAGGAAGTCCTTAGAACGTCCTCTGGTGGGCCTGCAGGCCAGCCAAGACGCTTCGCCCCTGCTTGGCCCGTGGCCCTGCCCCCGCACGACCCCTCCCGCCAGGAGACGCCCCGCTGCCTCCCGGCCCCCGCCACCCTGTGCCGCCGCCGGGGCTGCTGGCCGCCCGGAGCATCGCCGTCAGGCCCCTCCACGGCCCCTCTCTCGGGAGGCGCCGCCGGCGCCCTGGGAGAAGACGACGGAGATGGCACGGCCGCTGGGGTGCTGCCCGAACCCTCGATGCCCCCCGGCCGCCTCCACGAACTGCCTGCACACGCCCGCGTCTGCGAAGTAGACAAAGGCGAAGCCCCTGTTCAGCAGCCGGTTGCCCTTCCCAACGCGCATCGGCATGCAGAACTCGCTGACGCTGGTGAGGAAGCCAAGCCTGTCGATCACGTCGACCACTGCCTCCCCCCTGCACCTGCTGGGCAAGTTCTTGATCACCGCCATGGCCTCCCCCATGCCCTGGGGGAACAACAATTGGCGGCGCGCGCAAGGGGTTGAAGGGAGGGGGGAAGGCTTCATAGGAGACTGCTCCTTAGAAGGCGCTGGCCTTACATCCATAGATAAGGCCCGAGCCTTGGCCCTCCCCCGACCCCCCTCTGCGCGTGGCCGAAACAAGATACCGATACCGCTGCTCCCGGGAGCTCTCTCCCGGGGCGCGCTCCGATCAGGATCGCAAGGCCCAAAAGGAGGCACAGAAAAGACGGCGGCAAGGGCAGGGCATCGGTTCGAGTGCGGGATCGACTACAGAATTGATGTACCCCAGACGTGTCTTCGTCGAACCTGCACCAAGAGTACGCAGAATGCTCGAAGACCTGCGAACATCCGACGTACTCTTCGTAGACACGACGAACATGTCGCTTTGGGGGTCAATCATTTCTGTAGTCGACCTCCTCCTCGTTTGGTGTCGGCGCGTCGACGTGTCCCTTCTCAGCGGACGCCCGCCTCGCAGCCCAGGCCGTCGTGGCCGCCGGCAGAGCACTTCGCACTCGCCGCTGCCGCCGCTGCCGCCTCGGTGCTGCCCCAGAGCGGCGCGCGCCCCCGCCGCCCCTCGCCTTCGGCCCACCCGCGCCGCACGGGCAGGTACGCGACCTCACCAGGCGAGCAGAGGGCGTCGGGCTCGCGGCGCACGGGCAGGTACGCGACCTCTCGGCGGCGCGCAAGGGGAGGGGCCTTCCAAGCAGGCAGGGGGAGGGTTTGTTGTCTGCAGGCCTCGGGGGTTAGGAAGCGACTCCTGATGAGAGGCCTTCATCAGAAGGAAGGAGGAGTGGCTACGGAGCCCGATGGAGAGACCACTCGGCCGGCTCAGGCCGGAGCGAGCCTGGGGCCGAGCGGGACCGAGCGCCGGACTGCGCGGGGCTGGAAAGAACGAGACGAGACTCGCCTGCCTGGAGCTGCACCCTGACGCAAGAGGGGGGGAGGGGGAGCGAGGGGGGGCCGCCTTCCAGGAATGCAGGGGGGGCGGGGCGGAGGCGAAGGCACGAGGGCCGCCCCCCAGTGCGCGCCGCCGGGCCTCGGCGGATGGGCCCGTGCGCGACTCCGCCGGGCGCAGCTGGGAGCTGGTCCAGCCGACCCAGGCCGGGTACATGTCCTGGCGGCGGGCCATCTGACAACTACGGCCCCCCCAGGTGGCGGCGCCGTGCGCGCGCGATTCGCCGATGGGGTCCTTGGAGAGTCCTGAGCCGAAGGCCTCGAGCCAAGACGGCCACGGCGAACGGATGGAAAACACACACCAGCGCTAAGCATGTCGCCCGTTCTGGCAAGCCTGAACCCACCAAAAAAGCATCTCATGAGGACACACTTCGCATTTCCGCCAGCTTCCGACGACTGAGGCGCCGTCCGCCGGCCTTTCGCCGCCGTCCGCCGAGGAAGAAAAGGCAACCTCGCGATCCCTCGAAGGCGAGGCCCTCTCTTGGACGCCCGATATGGACGCTGCGCTGGGTTGGAGTGGGCTGATGGAAAACGGACGGGAACAATGACAGCACCAGGCAGCGGGGACAACGCGGGGACAGTCGGGGATGGTGGCGAAGCGAACGAAGCTAGTGGTGAACGCACAGACGTCCCGCGAGCACTGAGCAGTTATTTCGAGCACGAGTGCGAGCGTGAAGAATAGATCGACGTCGGCGGCGCTCAGGGAAGCGAGCGCGAGAAGCACGAGGGGATGGGATTTGGATGCCCTCCGCGGCCCCAGATCTGGCAGAGACGGGCGGCGTGCCGACCACACCGACCACAGCATGAAGCTTCTCAAGTCGTGTTCCTCGGCCGCCGCTCTCGCTACAGGGCCCTTCCTGTGCTGACGCGCAGGAAGGACCCTTCAGCGGCGAGACGGGCGCCCGAGGAGCATGACTTCGGAAGCAGGCGGGGGAGCAAGCGGGGCCGCGGTGGAGATGGCAGCTTCGCCGAGGCGCCCTGCCGCCGCGGGAGCCGCTGGGAGCCGCTGGGGGCGCGGCCCTCGCCGCCCGGGCACCCGCCAGGGCGATCCACTCCTCGCCCTCCTCCTCGTCCTCGAGGGCAAGGGCATCGACCCCCCCCTTCACCGCCACATGTGAAGTTCAGTAGCCCTGCTTGGTGGGGTTGGGGTCGGATTTCAAGCCCTCGGTCCTCCCTCTCCTCCTCCCTCAGCGTGGCTGGCACGGCGCCCCAGCTGCGGAGCCCTCTTTCCCCCCCACCCCGCACCGAGGGCGCGTGGGAGAAGCGCCGCAGCGGGACGGCCGCGGTGCGGGGCCGCAGAAAAGAGACCTCGGGGCGGAGGCGCAGGCTTCACAGCACGCGTACCCGCCAGGGCCATCCACTCCTCGCACTCCTCCTGAATCCTCCCCCCTCCTCCTCCCTCAGCGTAGCTGGCACGGCGCCCCAGCTGCGGAGCCTTGTTGTCTCCACCCTCTCCGCACCGAGGGCGGGTCCCATACCCCCGACTTCGTGATTTGCTCACCACGTCGGCCCCCAGAAGTCTGGACCCCTTCTCCGGGACTGCTTCTTCATCCTGAATAGTCCCCACATCCTGAATGGGGTTCTTATTTTCTCTGGACACCCAGCGCAGTCATATCCCACTCTTCCCTTCTCCACATCACTGCCTCCCTCCCTCCCTCACTCATTCACTCACTCACTGAGCCACACCTCACCATCATCAGCATCATCAGCATCACCGTCATCATCAACACCACGAGATCCTCATTACCATCATAACCACCATCATCACACCAACAACACCAACATCACTCCCTCATTCACTCGCCCATTCGATCGCCACTCCTCACTCACTCATTCACTCGCAACCACCCCATGTTCATCACCACCATCAGCACCACCATCAGTCACGATTTACCATCGTAATCATCAGCAGCAGCATCCTCGGCAGCAGCAACATCACCAACAGCATCATCATCAGCATCATCCTCACTTTTGGGTTCCCCTGGCCTGAAAACGGAGGAAGTCTAGAGCGGGAGCCTCGTCTATGAGTGAATTGTGAGGACATGTCAAGCGGGAGCCCCCTCTCTATGGGGCCCGCACTTCATGTTGGCATTTCGAGCGTGTCTCTCGAAAACTTGTGACTGTCGTTACTGTTGGGTTTTCATGCTTGAACAAGGAGGATGCATCAAGCGGGAACCTTCTGTGAGTGAATCGCGAAGACGTGTCCGGCAGGAACCCCCTTCACATGGGCCCACATTTCATGTTGGTACTCCGAACGGGTTCCCCGAAAAATTACAACAGTGTTAATTCTGGGGGGTCGTGATGCCTGAACATGGAGGATGCATCGAACGGGAGTTTCGTATGCGACTGATTTGTAGGCAAATCTACAGCGGGACCCCCGTCCTTGTGGAGCCCGCACTTCACGTTTGCAATACGAGCGGGTCATCCGCAGACCTGCAAAAGTTGTCACTCTTGGGGGTCCGCATGCCTGAACATGAAGGATGTATCGAGCGGGAGCTTCGCATGTGAGTGATTTGTAAGCAAATCTACAGCGGGACCCCCGTCCTTGTGGGGTCCGCACTTCACGTTTGCAATACGAGCGGGTCATCCGCAGACCTGCAAGAGTTGTCACTTCTGGGGGTCCGCATGCCTGAACCTGGAGGAAGTCACAAGCAGGAACGCCGTCTGTGAGCGAATCGCGAGGAAGTCTCAAGCGTGAACCCCTTCCTTATGGGGCCCGCATTTCACGTTGGTAATCCGAGCGGGTCATCCGCAAACCTGTAACTGTCGTCACCGTTGGCAGTCTTCATGCCTGAACATGGAGGAAATATCAAGCAGGAACGTCGTCTGTGAATGAATCACGAAGAAGTCTCAGGCCAGAGCCTTTTCCATGCGGGGCCCGCGTTTGACATTGGTAATCCGAGCGGATCGTCCGCAAACCTGCAACTGTCGTCCCCGTGGGGGGTTCTCATCCCTGTATGGAGGAAATATCGGGCGCATCAAGCGGGAACCTCGTCTGTGAATGGATCGCAAGGAAGTCTAAGGCGGAGGCCCTCTCCGTGGGGCCCGCTGATCACGTTACTTTTCCGAGCGGGTCATCCGCGGCCGCCTACGCGGGCGTTCCTGGAGCGCGGGCCGCCGGCGTCCCTGCGGAAAGCGTCCGAGGGGAACTCCATGGCTGAGGCGGAGCAGCTCGCGGCAAAGCTGGGTTTCGTGCCACCCCCGCCCGAGCGCGATCGCGTTTAGATCGAGACCTACTGGGTTGTCCCAACTGCTGGTTCTCGCGCCCCAGCGGCCCGCGGGGCTGTCCCAACGGCTTCACGATCCGGCCATCGGAGAACGCGCCCATGCCGGCCGTGGCGGCAGATGCGCCGAGGAAAATCGACTTGCCCCGGCCAGCAGGCAGGGGAGGTGCATGGGGAGAACAGGCAGGACAGTGGAGAGGATGGCGAGGATGATGAAGAGGAGGAGGAGGAGAAGAAGAACGAGGAGGAAAAGGGGCGGGAGGAGGAGGAGGAGGAGGAGGAGGAGGAGGAGGAGGAGGGGGAAGGACGAGAAGGAGGAGGAGGCGAAGGGCGAGAATAATGATGAGGGGGAGGAGGCGCAACAGAGGGCGGGAGGAGGGCGGGCATCCGCCAAGGCGAAGAGGAACAAGGGAGGGGCAAGCTAAAAGGATTATCATGTGGAGTCCCACCGTCGAAGTAATTTGTTTGACGGTCCTGGGGCCCAATACTGGCCCCCTGAGGCCGACAATAACGAAAAACAACTCCCGTCGTGATCTCCTCACAGCACGAGGGGGTCTGCGCCCCCCGCACCGAGAGCGGGTGGAGGAGCGCCGAGCCGGGACGGCCACGGTGCGACGGGCAGCAGGCGGGAGACGCCTCGAGCGCTCGTCGTCGCCGTCGTCGTCGCCAGTCAGGGTCGGCGGCACTGGCCGTACGGCCTTCGCAATACTTGCCCCGTGACGAGGCTTGGGCCTTCTGCTCGGAGCCGGGCGCGATTCACTCGCCGCCATTGGATCCGCGCAGCAATTTACCAAACCCAGGAAAACGAAGAAGGCAACGGGGAGCCAAAGGATAAGAAGGGGCAACAGGAGGAGGAAGAGGCCGGAGGAGGCGGAGAAGAGGGAGGAGGGGAGTCGCCTTGGTTCTCTCCCTCCACCCGCCATGCCCCTCCACCTCCACCCCCTCCTCCCCAGGCCCTGTTGTCCCAAATGTCCATGCCCCCTCCCCGCCCCTTTTCCCCAGCGTATCCCTCCATCACCCCCACCCAACCAACACCCCCGCCACTCTCCTGCACCCCCTGCTTTCGAGGCTGGCGACGAGCCTGCGCATGGACGGCCCTGGAGGCCCAACTGCCCCCAGCCCAGAAGCCAGAAACCAACTGGAGACTCGGAGAAGAGATGCCAGAGTAGCGTACTACCTGGCAGAACACAAGCCACGAAACCATACCCCGAAATCCCTGGCCGATTCCCTGGGCGCGGGTCAAGGGGTGAGCGAATAGCAGATCACGTTGATCGGGCTCCCTGAGGAGGAGGAGGGAGAGGTTGAGGAGAGAAAGGAGGAGGAGGAGGATGAGGAGGAGGCGGAGGGGGGAAGGGAAGGGGGTGGGAGGAGGAGGGGGAGGATGAGGCGGAGGAGGAGGAGGAGGAGGAGGAGGAGCCCTGAGCTTCTGAGAGCGCCGGAAACCTGGCGTTTCGCAGGATACTGACAATCCTCCCACTCACAAGTCTGCACGCGCGCGCGTCCCGTGTCGGACTCGAGTTCCCAAGCCAGGGGTTGGATATGCAGGGGGCTTGACTTGATCAGCCAAGGAGCTTCCGTCGATCATCTGATGCTCCTCCGCACCTCGTGTGAGAGACTGGGTGTTCCTCCTCGTCTTTGTCCGTGTTCCTGCGACTGTCACCGTTCCTCCTCCTCCTCCCCCTCCTCCTGATCCACAGCGACTCTTGCCCCTCTACAATTGCTCTCTCCTTCCCCCTCCGTCTCGACCTCCTCCTCGTCCACTGCTCTTTTCGCTTTGCTGCTGAAGCGTCCCAGGGGACCCGGGTGTTTTGAGAGGCGCTTGCGCTCTCGAAGTGGGGCGTTTGCTTTCACTGAGTGCTTCTGGGCAGGGGCACGACGGGCGCGTCTTGGGCCTGATCTGGGTTTCGTGGCACACCCTTGGGGAGCGAGGAGGGGGAGGAGGAGGGAGAGGAGGGGGAGGAGGGGCGAGGAGGAGGAGGAGGAGGAGGAGGCGGAGGAGGCGGAGGAGGAGGAGGAGGAGGAGGAGGGGAGGAAAGGGAGGAGGAGGAGGAGAAGGAGGAGGAGGAGGCACACCACAACGGCCCGCGGCCGTCCCGACGCTCTTCCCGGGGAGCGCGGGCCACTATAGAACGGCCCGCGACAGCAACAAACAAAAAAGAAAAATAATACCCCCAGTGCGGCCCTGCCTAGAAGTTGGAGCCCCTAGGAAAGCAGCAGTAGTTGCTATGCTATGTTATGCTATGCTATGCTATGCTATGCTATGCTCTGTCATGCCATGCCATGCCATGCTATGCTATGCTATGCTGCGCTATGCTATGGTATAATATGCTATGGAATGCTATGATATGATAAGCTATGATATGTCATGTTGCGCTGTGCTATGCTAAGCTATGTTATGATATGATATGCTATGCTAAATTGCGCTATGATATGCTATGTTATGCTATGATATGCTATGACATGCTATGATATGCTATGCTGTGCTGTGCTGTGCTATGCTATGCTATGCTGCGCTATGCTGTGCTATGCTGGGCTTTGCTATGATATGCTGTGCTGCGCTGTGCTGTGCTACGCTCTGCTATGCTATGCTGTGCTCTGCTATGCTAAAGCTCGGCGAAGCTAAGATGAAGGCAAGCTAAGCTAAGATAAACCTGAGCTAAGATGAAGCTAAGCTAAGCTAAGATGAAATAAGCTAAGCTAAGATGAGATAAGCAACGCTAAGCTAAGGGAACGTCACTGGGGGAACCGCCACGGGCGGGTTCCACTGCCCGGCCCCTTAAGCAAACACGGTAAGAACCCTTCTAGGCAGAGCCTAGGTAGGGACAAAAAACGCGTCCTGGGGATAGGGTCTGAGGCTCTGGGAGCACACGCCGTGAACGAAAAAGCCCTCTGTCAGAGGTCTGAAGGGGGGCGCCGCGCTGCCGCTGGAGGGCGAGGCCCCTGCACTGGCAGGGCGAGCTCCGACTCGTGGAGGCACTGGCTGTCTGCACGCCGACCCGACTTGGAAGCCGCCCAAGACGGTATACTCTCTGCCTGCATTCCCCGAGAAGAAAAGTTTTCGGGGCTGCCGCCAACGCCCCTGACGCCGACCCAGCATGACCCGGCCCAGCCTCCGCGTCCCCCATCCTTGCATGCGGCGGCGGGCACACTTTACCGCCGCCGTGGCTGACCCCAGGCCCCGAAACGCGCTCCTCGCCAGCGTGGGAATTTCAACGATTCTGCCATCATGGGACCCAGGATGGGCCTGCAACGCGTTGTAAAAACATGCGCGCCGCACGCACACACACCCCCACACACCCACACACACACACACACACACACACACACACACACACACACACACGCACACACACCCGCACACACACACACACACACTGTTTGATGTTCGCGGCCTTGCGCGCGGAGACGAGGCGAACAAGTCAAGTGCGGCGGCCGAAACCTAGGCTGGTGCCCGCGCGCGATGGCTCAGAAGGGGGCAGCACATTGCCATCTGGGCGTGGATGGCGGAGAGAAAGGAAAGCGCACTGGCCACCGTCCAAAGGAACGTCCCACATGGAAGGCATAGCGCGGACACGACGGAAAAGCAAGGAGTACAGCGACCGACCAAGACGCCAAACGATGGCCACCAGCGAGGCGCGGACGGAGGTAGCAAATTGCCATGGGACGCTACCGCCTGACCTTTCCTCCCTTGAGGACCTGGGAAGTCGTAGGAGGGACAACGTGGCCACAGACACACACACACACACACAATACACACAGTATTAGCATGAATAATTGGAGTTATACGGATAAAAGAACAATACCAGAAATAGCACTCATGATCAGCATAATGGTACTAATATGAATAATGATAATCATAGTGTTTATATTAATGCTACTGGTAATGAGAACACTACTAAAACTTGCAACAATAACCAACAACAGTAATAACAATAGTAGTACTAATCAGCATCACCATCAACAGCATCGTCATCATCATCATCATCACCACCATCCTCATCTTCAGCACCACCATCACAACCATCAACAACATCAGTAGCCAGCATACTGATAATAATCAAAAGCATAGCAAAACAACAATAGTTAGAATACTAACACAATCATAAGAAACAAGACTGCTAAGATTGACCATAATACGAATAATTACGCAGGCCGTTACTAAGGAAAAAACAACAACCACAAAAACGGCCGGATCCCTCGATCAAGCAAGTTCAGATCGTGAGGGCCCTGGCCCCTGATGCCCGCAACACGGCGAATACGCGCGTCGTGCAAGTGTTTCACGACGCCCGGATCAGAGGGAAAACGAACGCCCTTTGGCAACAGGTCAGGCCAGGTCCGGCCAGTTCAACCCTATGCGCCCGCGAAGGGAAGGGGGGGAAAATGATGAAGCACGCAAATATTCTGAATCAATCCCCCCGTCACATTATTGAGAAAGCGTGTCTTTGGCTGCTGGCTCCCCACCCACCGACCGCAACTTTACTCCACAAAAATGCAACATTGGATCTTGCTGTTGGCGATCACCCTGGAGAGTGTTCCTGGCAGGTGGCCATTCAAGAACACGCGGTCGCCATCGGCGCGCAAATTGTGGTCCGCGCCTCTCGGAAAACCTCAGTGCTCCCCTGCAGGAACACATTGGACGAACATTTGTTGCGTCCGCCCGTTTTTGCCGGCTTTCCGCTGGCGGAGCTGCCCCCGCTCCAGTGGGACGGGATGCCAAGATTCAATTGGCTCAGGACTCGCTCCAAGAATTCCGACATGTCCAACGGCCTTCGTTTCTGGAAACCCTCAACGCCTTAGAGCCTCGGAACGCGTAGCGTAGCAATATCATAAATGATTTCCGCTGGCCACTCCCGCCAGAGTTCCGCCGGAGAACACACGCCAACTCTCTGTGGCCCCTCGAAACCGAAGCCCTATCTGGAGCGCCCTGCCCAGACCTGCGACGGCGTGTTTTTTTTCGTGACGTGGGCCCCCTGAAATTTTGACCTTTTCTCTGGGACCAGCGTTTCATCCCCAGCCCTCTTCTGGCGGCCCCAGGGCCCTGCATATGGGCCCCCAGCAGGGAGGATGGAAACGAACACAAATCTCGGCATTCGTGATTTGATCGATTCGAGAAGAGCATGAACTATTGTTGCCACCAGCGTGCCTTTTTCTCACCGTACTTAATCAGCGCCACCCCCCGAGGGATGCACTGAAAAAGTGCGCAAAGTCGCGAGGAATGTGTAAGTGACTTGATTGGAGACTCCCGCTCGACTTGCGCCTGCTCATAAGGACGACTTGCGATGACCAAGGAAGCGCGTGGTCATCTGCGGCCGCCGATTGTTCGCCCCCCTTGCAAAGCCATGATGGTGAATCTCAAGACTGGGCGTCGGCGGGTCAAGCAGCCACAAAGCCTAAGTAAACTCGGACGCTCATGCCTCTGTTTCTCCGAAACCTTTGTACAGAACGCAGGCGGATCACAGAGCAAGGCTGCGCCATTCCGGCGCACTCCAGCTCAGCTCAGGCCCGTATTTTACTAGTGGAGCGCAAGCGGTAGATGCCACGACCACATGACACGCAATGCAATACATGCCAAGGGAAAACTCAACATGTCAAGCAAGCGGTGGGGTCCTGAAGCAGTCCCTTCATTTGTCCTGCCTGCCACCTTTGACCACGCACACGCGGTCACGCATGCGCTGCGGCATCTGCCTGCGTAGACCGCCGACGTCATGCTGAGCGTTGACCCACGCGGCCGCCGCCTCGAATCACCCTTCGAACTCCTCTTCGGCTTCAATCCACGGCTCTGTCCGCAAGGCAAACCGCAAACTCTCCCTCGCCCACGACGCAGCAGTCTCGCGTGGCCATAGGTCCCCAGCGCGCCCCAACTGGACACTGGCGTCGCCACCATGCGAAGCCTTGACCGCATGCCCACGCAAAGCCTGCGTGAATTCACGCGCGATGCCCCCGCCCGAGCACAAGCCACCGCCAAGGCCAACGAACGCGACGCGCGGCTGGTCGGCGCGGATCCGCGCGCGAATGGACGACCTGAGCTTGCGACTGATGTCGGGCATGCCACTGCCATGGTCGCCGGCAGCGCCAGGCGACAACAACGCGAGGCGAAACTTGGCCCGCGCGAGGACAGGCACACCATGGATCCACGTGCGTTCCTCCCCCGCGAGCACAAAGTCCTTCTTGCTGCCGCACGTGATCGCGAGCTCGCGCCCCGCACTCATCCGCGCGAGGGTTCGCGCGCTGGCCCCGCGAACGGTGGCAGGCAAAACGTCGCTGCAGATGTCCGTCCAGACACTGCACAACCGATGCCACCTGGGCGCGTGCTTCAGTGACAACACGTTATTGCCAAAGGCCACGCGCTTCGGGACTTTCTGCGGCAGCGCGGCCACCTTTGCCGGGCGCATCTGGCAAGACCACGGCGCGACGGGATCGAGGTCGCAGCAACAACTCTCCACGTTATCGCACGCGACTTGCTTCCAGATTTCGCACTCCGCGGCAAGATTGCTAGGGGCATCCGGGCACGGAGCGATGGCGCGGCCGCGCGCAGGCCCAACCCCGCGCCCTCTCATAGCCACCGCACTGGCCGCGACGACTGTTCGTGAGTCTCGTTCAGAACTGACGAACGACAGCCCAGGCCCCCACGCACTTTGCCTGGAAACCAATCTTCGCCCTCGTTCATCTTATTGGCCAGCCTGCTGATTGAACATACACGTGAATGGTGGCGCCCAGGGCCCTGAATGAAGATAAAGTCTGCGACGCGCAAGAGTTTCCGACGAAACTGGCCCCCGCGCAACTCTTCCCACGCCTCCTTCAGCCCATAAGCTGCGGCCTGCTGCCACGGGGACACGCAGTTATCTTTGCGGGCCTTTTTTCTATGACTGGGACAACTCGCGCTGCTCGCCGTCGAAAAACGTGAGCATGTTGGGCCGACGCGGAGCTGCAGCTGGCGCCGCGGCGGCAAATTGCTAAGGCAAGTTTGAAATCTGATTGAACCGAAATGGCCGTAGGTGTCGTCTTTTTGTCTGCATCTCTGCACGTATGTCGGCATGTCCGTCTGGGTTTTTGTTTTCCCGCACATCGTTTTGTCAATCTATCTCTGTCGGTATGCCTGTGAGCCAAGCAGTGTGTCAGGCCGTCAGCTTGTCGCGTTGCGGGCATGCCTCCGTCTGTCGGTCGGTCGGTCTGTCGGTCGGATGGTGTGTCGGTGTGTCGCTTGGTCTGCCTAACTGCCTGCCTATCAGACTGCATGGAAGCGCGCTGGTCTGTCGGCCAGTCGTTCCGCCGGTCGGTCGGTCGATCAGTCGGTCGGTCGCACGCGCGCGGCGCGCGCGCGCGGGCACGCAACGCGCGCGCATGCACACAGAAGACAACATACAACACAACAACACAACACACACACACAACACAACACACAACATAGAACACAACACAACACAACATTACACAACAGAACACGCTAACATACAACAGAACACAACACAACACTACAAAAACGTAAACACAAACACACAAACGCACACAAGCATACACACACATACACACACGCAAGCTAGCAAACAAGCAAGCAAGCAGCACGCACATCAACACACTAACACTCTAACGCACTAACACACGTCCACACTAACACACTAACACACGAACACACTAACACACATACACACACACACACACACACACACACACACATACACACACACACGCACGCACGCACACACACACACACACACACACACTTCGTTTGGCGTCGCGACCCCGCGCAGGCGACGAGGCGTGGACAGTCGAGCGCAAGCAGCGGAACGCGCGCGTCTACGCCCTGCCGAGCTTTCGGGAGCCTCGTGGGGTCTCGCAGACGGCAGCAGCCAAAACCATCCGGGCAAGGGCGGCGGGGAAGGGCAATGAACGGACGAAACTACGGCGCGGGTGGAAGGTGACATAAGAAAACCGGGACTGGAAGGCAGAGGGAGCGAGCAACCGAGAGTGAACCGACAGTGGAGAGCGCCACGGAAAGGCGGCGGAGAGCGAGCTGCAGGCGGCGGAGCCACACAATGCCGAAGGGCCAAGGAACACACCAGCAACACACACGCACACACTCACACGATAACGAAGAGCAGATAGACGTAAGAGAATCCCAAACAGCGGCAACAGACGACCACCTCCACCTCGGGTTCCGTTTCCACAACGCGCGCACCGATACCTTCATATCGGTTTGAGCGTCGACCAATAGAGTCAACAAGTTCGGCCACGGCAAGAGCAAAGAAATAGCGATGAAAACGAGCAAGCTGGCCCCCTCCTGATTAATCCGCCGCCTCGCTCGGGTACTCCTAGTTTGATAAAACAATTCGAAATCTGGGACAAACGCTTGGATCTCTAGCTGCGTTTCGCCAGAATGCCACGGAACTAAATCGGAAGACACACGCGCACACATACACACGCACATAAACGCACGCACGCACGCACGCACGCACACGCAGACATACACACACACACACACACACACACACACACACACACACACACACACACACACACACACACGCGCAAGTCGCCACTGAAGCGACGGATTCAAAGCATGAAATGGAGCGCGCAGCCCCCGATGATCGTCGCGCCCCCCCCCCCTCGGGCGCGGCAGCGCGAGGCGCGCGTCGGGTGCAACCAACACTGTCGCCATGAGTGACCGCGCGCGCTTACACGGGGGTCGGCGACCGAAAGGGCGGCCCCCGCGGGAAGGCGCGGAAGAGGAGAAGGGAGGAAGGCAGGGGGGGGGGGGGGGGCGAAGAGAGGGGAGGGGGGGCAGGGCCCAGGGCCGGGCGAGACCAGAGCCCAGTCTATGTCGGGCGACTCATCCTGGCTCGTCGCAGGCCTGGGCAAAAAGGACAGTAGGAAGGCACCAACTATACACCAACACCGATCCTGGCCAGGATCACCCTGGGCCAGGATCGGTGTTGGTGTATAGTTGGTGCCCTCCGAGACAGGGAATGCCGCGCACTCTGACCGTTAAAATCCAGGGGAAGCCAACCCGTGAGACGCCGTGCCATGCCGATGCCTGTCGCAAAACGGGGCAATACGATAGAAGACAAAACAGCGGCACCTCTGATCTCTGAAACGCCGCGACGCGCATCCTGGACCCAAAGACAGGTCTGACGGACAAAACAGACATAAACACTGATTACTGAAAAACACCTGATAACGGCAACTGAAAGGAGAAAGCCGCGGCAGCAAAGGCACGGGCACTGGCTCCGCTCTCACTGCTGCTGCAGTTGCAGCTGCAGACGGCGACCAGGGCGGACCACCCTGCAAGGGCTCGTCGGAACACGAGCCGTCATCCTGCAAGAAGCGGAAAAGCCAGTCGCCCATCGCCCTGGCGCTCGTCTCCACTGGCTCTCGGCGGCAACCGAGGCGGCGAGATCATTGCGTCTCTCGGCGGTGCCCTGCAAGGTGCCGACAACCTGCCCTCACGTCTGATGCCTGTCGAAAAGGCCTCCTCGAGGTCCTTAACCTCGCGCCCAATGGCACTGATGCCGACGTGGCCTAGGGTCTCGGCGTGGAGATCCCTCGCCATGGTGCGCTGAAACGCACGCCCCCCGACGCGGGCAGCTGGCGGTGCCTGCTCGCGGACTTCCCCGACCCCTCCAGGCTGAGGCGACCACGGGTCGCTCTGCTGGAACAGGGCCATGAGCGACTTGATATCCTTGCTCGTCTCGCCAGTCGTGTCCTGCACGGGCTTCGCTGTCTCCACCAGGGCGTTGGCTTCCTTCGCGAGTGCCTCTATCTCGGCCCTCAAGCGATTGAAGGCAGGCTGGCCCTCGAGAGCGCCAGTAGCACTGCGCGGCCCACCATCGTTCACGAACTCGGACATGCGCCGGCCGGTGCGCCGGAGCCGCGAGTCGCCTGTCGCGCCGCCGCCCAGCGGGGGCCGCCGGGGCGAGGTGGGACCGCCCCGAGAGACCCGGAGCATCATCGTCAGCGCCGAAGCCAACTCCTGAGTCTGTGTGCCTGGCTGGGTGACGTCGGGCCCCCGCCTGCACCCGAGGAGACCTGCTTGGCCTGGGCGGACGCCGAGGCGCTTCCCATCACCTTGTGGAACGGATCGGCGACACCCACGAGGCAGTCGCCGCCGCCCCCCCCCCCGCGTCGCGGCTGCCACGGGCCTCGTGCACCGCCGCGGCCCTTGCCGCTCCAAGAGCCGCTGCTGCCCCACGGCCGGCCGCCCATGGCCTCCGCGGGCGAAGAGGGTGACGAGGCGGGAAAGGCGCAGGGTGGAGGAAAGGTCGAAGCCGAACGCGCGCTGCAGACGATACGCAACGGCAAACGCACGCAACGGCAAACGGACGACGCAGCCTGCGAAGTCTGTCCCTGCCTCTGCGGCTGACGAGGCCAGGGCAGGATTCGCGGATCAACTGAAGGATAACCCGAACAACGCCTTGGAACTCGCTCGGGGGCTGGACTTGAGCCCCACGCTTGGAAACGAACGTGCAGGGGTAGCCCAATCGAAGATAAGCCATGATGTCGACTATGACGAAGTAGGTTATGCTGTGCATGGTGTTTGCGAAGTGTCTCCAGCGGAATAAACACGCGTTTAAGTTCGGCTCGGTGAATTTTGAAGAGTGCTCTATCTGTCTGGAAGGCGCTGGAGGGAATGGACTGCTGTGCGAGGTCCGACGGGGGACCCAGTCCATGGAAACGAGGTACAGTCTGCGAAGCCCATGTGGACCCCAGGATCTGGGGACTTCTGACGTTGGTCTTGTCATTGACAATCTCGAACGAGTCGCCCACCTTAAAATTGACAATGTTCTTGGTCGTATCATTGACAATCTCGAACGAGTCGCCCACCTCGAATTTGACAATGTTCTCGCACACATGCCATGCCACCTGGGAAACACACGAACGGCAGAGGGCGCGAAAGAACAGCCCCAATTCATCCACATAGCGGCCAGCAGCACTATGCGTTCGCCTCTTTGGGTGACCCGACACATGAGCAGTCTCTGCGCGGCTCAGGACATGCTCGAGAATGCACCCTGACAGAGAGCCCCCAATGCGGACGCCTTTGATCTGACAAGCAAAAAATCGCCGATGCGGCATAGCCGCATTCCAAGAAAGCCGATCAAACATCGGCGCGCAGACTAGATGCTGAAGACACACCTGTCGGCACCGCCTACTTCCTACCCCCAACGAATCCCGGAGCCACAACTCTTAGCAGTGATCGCGATCGCATGCGAGCGCGCGTGCCAAGGCATCTCGTCAAAGAGCTGGGCTATGGCTGTTTCGCTTTTGGTCGAGTCGAGGTCCTCCTATGCCTGGCCTGCATCAGCCACGACGATGGCAGGGTAGAGCATAGCAGTACCACGTGAGAAAGAACAGAAACCACCAGTTTGAGGGTCACGCACAGAAGGGCCTAATGCCTGGATCCGCTGGCGCAGGATGCCGAAAGCCTGGCTCACGTCCGCATGCCCCACCCTGGCGCGACGCACCTCGCGTTGCAGTGGGCGTCTCGGCCGACCCGTGGAACAAAACGTTGACCCTGCAAACGGATGAACGAGCACATGCTACGGAAGCACGAGTGCGTCTCGTCAGCGCGCCCGCGCATGCCCTGGGGGGCGCAACACTTTATTTTCATCCAGGGGCAACAGTAGCGCAGGCTCCTGACACTAAAGGCAGACTTCCCTCTGAACAACTTTCGAGGCACAGTCCAATCCAGGAGAGCCCGATACCAGACCACAATATCAGAACGTGGATCGCGATTAGATTCCAGCGGTGGGAGAGGTGGCTCATCATATTTATGTTCATAGAAATTCATTATATATCTATATACGTAACATACAAATACATCTACATAAACATATATATGTATACATATACACTGATGAAAAATACATACAGCAACTGACTCAACATGTAGAGGCTAGTCATGACCCACACGCGTTTGACGTTGTCCTCGAAAACGACACAAGTTATCTGGACCGCATCTGTGAACGCTCGCTACGCGCTCGCGGTGCGACGCGGGCAACTGACAACCGAGGATGGAGCATCATGAACAACGGGCCCCGAACGCTGGGGCTGTCCAGGTCTTTCCCAGGGTAGCCCGCGCTGTTGGAGCCAGGGACCGCGCGACTACACGGCGGCCTCGCGAGCCACTGGCGGCGCGAGCTCGTGGGGGGAAGGCCGTCGAGCGGAAGCCCAGCTACATGGTGTCCTTCAATGATTATGTTCAGGAGCTCGGGGCCCAAGTTCGCAGAACCCTCAAACCGATAAATTATCACGCGCACTTTTTTCGCTGGCCCATCGGGCCAGAGGCGTGCTAGAATCTCTGGTAACAGGTCAACAATCTGTCTAATTCGCGCGCACGTGGAGACGGCCCAAGAAGCCTCCAAGAGGGCCCCAAGACGGCCCCAGATGGCCCCCAGACAGTCCCAGAAACACCCAAGATGGCCCAAGATGGCCCCAGAACGGCTCCAAGAGAGGCCCAAGACGGGGACCAGGAACCGGGAAGTCCAGCCTCCAGCCCCAGGAGGTCCCCAGGAGGCTCCAACAGACCTGCCAAAAGGCCCCGAGAGGCACCCCAAAAAGCCCCAAGAGACCCACAAGAAGCCCCAAGAGGCCCCAGCACGGTTCCCTAGAGGCCTCAGATGCCCCCAAGAGGCCCCATCACGGCCCCCAAGCGGCGAGGCGCTATGGGCTGGCGGAATGAACGAAGCGATTAAATAATGTTCAAAATGTCATTCCTCGTCGGGCCCTGCGCTTTGGCCAGTCTTGGCATGGCTTCGGACCGGGGAAGCACCGCGGGGCAACTCGGCCACTTCTTGGCGATTGTCGCGCCGGGGCCACCAGCGCACCCGGGCCCTCCAAGCTGCCGACGGAATCAAGAGCAAACAAGATTGCGGTAAGAGGCGCCCATGACACCCAGCCGATTGCCCCACGCACGCTCGAGCGCGCAAGCGATCACGGCGGCGAGGCAGGAGACTGCAAGCCGACCAAACAATGAACACACAAATCTGCAAGGTGAAAACGACGGCGGGCAGCCCGGCCCCATTCAATCCCCCGCGGCCCGATGACAACAAGTTTACGGAGAAGTGGTGGGAAACCCTGCGCATGCACGTCAATCGGTCTGAGCGCCCCATGGGCGCGGAATTCTCGGCGCCGAAACACCCTATGCACACGCTTGAACAGGCGCCTGAGAAAAGTCTGAATGTCGCCACGGCTCCGAAGAAATGCCCGCCGAGACATATGTCGCTGACCATATCGTGTAAGGCATCGAGAGTGCCGCTCGCCACCCTGATCTCCGAAAACCCGATGGGCTAGACGAGCCCGCGCATCTACTGCTCTGTCTGCGCCTGGGGCGCTTTCGGGCTCTATGAGGTCCCTGGAGTAGCGGGATAGGTGTGTCAACGGCTTCTGGGCGACGTACATGTATGTAGGCTGACTCTGTTAATATGTATGCATGCAGATGAATGCGTTCTGCTAGAAACTGCAATGCCCAAGATTAGAACCGAAAAAGACACGCAACCATCACCTTGCAAGAGCGCGCGATGCCCTCTGGATTGCTGGCTGTATAAGTTGGCCCCATCTAAAGCAGCCACTGTCCACGCTCGAAGGCGCCAGCAGAATTCGCGGGGAAGCCGCGCATCTCGCCGCGCGCCTTAGTTTGCGAGGCCTGCCCAATATCTACTGCGAACGCCAAGCTGGCATACGGGCGCACGGCGCTCGCCCGAACGTCGAGAGTCGCCGCAAGCTCTAGAAGTCCGCACCGTGGCGAGCTCAACTAAATCCACTGCGTGGATCAAGCTGGCGGGACCCTCGCGAATTAAAAACCTTCTGGAAGCCTATGGCGAGCGCCCGCATGGCCCTGGGACACCACCAAGACTGCCGACTACTTCCCAAGAGGCCTACGCACAACCTGCACGGCAAATTACCATTAGCGAGAGCCGCCACGACACCCCACCCGAACTGCGCAAGGCGAGGGAAGGGTTGACGGAGACGCAGTAGGGGGTCACGATGTAGGAGGCCGAGCTGCCAAAGAATTCCAGACCAGAAATCTGAAAACAACTTGCCGAACTGCCTGGGCGCATGCCTGATATATAATCGCGTCGGGAAGCTGAGAACGTTTCCGAGGCCTCCGATTCGGCCAAACTACTGGCGAAGCACGCCACCGGCCACGCGACCGTTAGCAGGTGGCCGAACATGCCTTCGTCGTCGGAGCCACTCTTGGAGTTCAGCACCGCGGCAAACCTGCAGGGGGGGGCGTAGCCTCGGGCGACGAGGAAAGGCGCCCACTGCCGCCTCGGTCGCACTCGAGGGCCCGAGGCCCCTCTGCCGCGACTGAGGTCGAGCCGTGGATGCAGGACACGAAGGATGGAGAGGACGGGGGCGCGAAGGAGTCGGCGATGCGCGAATCGAACAGGCCAGCCCCAGTCAGACTCAAACACACAACGGCAAACACCAGGTAGACGTGAGAGAGCACGGGGCAACGTGAGCAGACGACCACCTCCACCGCGGGCCCCGTCTCCCACCCGCCAAGGCACTAGAGATCCCACCAGCAATCACGCAACGCCATGACCGAGAATATACTCCCACAGCGCGCTCACCGAAATCCTGATCCAGGTTTGAGCGTCGACCCAAGCCCACAAGCTCGGCCAAGGCTAGAGCAAGAAACGACGATGGAAACTAGCGAGCTGGCACCATCCTGACTCACTCCGCCATCCCGCTCGGACACTCGTAGCTTGTAAAAGCAACTCGAAAGCTGGAATAAGCGCAAGTATCTTAGGCTGAGATCTGTCAGAACACCACGAATCACACACACACACACATACACACACATACACACACACACACACACACACACACACACACACACACACACACACGCACACGCGCACACACACACATACACGCACACACTTTCTGGCGGTCGCGGCCCCGCGCGCAACAACGAAGCGGAGCTCGCGCGCGCGCACACACACACGCACGCACGCACGCACGCACGCACACACACACACACACACACACACACTCCCTCCCTCTCTTTCTCTCTTTCTTTTTTGTTCTCTCTCTCTCTCTCCTTCTCTCTCTCTCTCTCTCTCTCTTTCTCTCTCTCTCTCTCTCTTTCTCTGTCTCTCTCTCTCTCTCTCTCTTTCTCTCTCACGCAACGGGCACGCGCACGCGAGCGCGCAGGCGCGCGCGCACGCGCGCGACGGGAGGAGCTGGACCCAGTCGAAAGCCACTCAGACTCGGTTTAGGGTGGGGGGAGCCGCGGGGGGCGCGCGCGGACCCCCCACCGGGACCTCCAACCACCGGGGACCCCGCCGCCTGTCCTCGCCGCCACGGCCGCGGCGCAGGCGATCCCGAGTTGCGGGCGGCCCTGCGAAGGGTCTCGACGCGCCTTCGGCGGCACCAGGGGTAGGAGATCACGACAACACAAAAAAACAGCGAAAACGACAAAGCGCGTTACGCCACGCGCGCGCGCTTTCACCGCGGGCAGGCGCGCCGACGGCATCCGAATAGCAAGTTCCATGCCCCACGTTCTGTGCACTGGCCTGGGTAGATGCGCTGCGCGCTCGCGCCAGACAGATCGCAACGATCGCATCGCGAGGCAAAGATTGCCGCGGTCACCACAATAATCAATGCAATCCGGCCCCTTGGGTTGCCACGGGGCCCCCAGCGCAGCCACGGTGAATTTTTCTGGGCTTGCGAATTCCTGATTGCACGGAATAACACAACGCAACTAGAAGATGCCACTGCCCCCTGACCTCATCGTGACACACCCTACGCGCGGCCGCCCGCGCGAGCCAAACTGGCGGACCCCTTCTGCGCGAATCAGGGAACCGCCCCCGCATGCAATCATCAGGGGTTGGCAAGCCAAGGTGCGACCCTTAATTTTGAAGTTTCGGGCCAGGAGTGCTGCGCTCCTTGGTAGAAGAGATGGCCTTGAACTGATCCAACAATCTCACCCGCAGGGCGCCGTTTTCGTCGAGGTCTTGCTCTGTTGCCGACAGCGCCGCTCAAAGTTCGCGCACCAAGTCGCTGTTGCCGCACTGGGGGAGGCGCAGGCTCGACGGGCACTGCCCCGCGGTCGAGCAAGATCGAGGCCCATTTCGGCCGATTGGACTCGTTCGGCGCGAGCAACTGCAGCTTCACAACGAGAGGGAGGCCTGCTGCGAAGAGGCGATCGTCATCACAAACACCGATCATGACTAAGGCGGCGGTTCCGAAAGGCGCATCGCGCACGCGAAGCACCGGGGCCACTCCGCACGCAGCGTCCTTTCTAGTTGTCCCGTGCTGCCTTGAAGCGACGCCCTGCCAGGCCTGTGCAAGCAACCTTCACCTCCAGTGATATGGAGCGGCCGCAGTAAAGAAGGCCGCTTGCCAGCACCATTGCATGCTTCAACACCAGATCACGGTGGCCCTTACCTTCAGAGCGTAGCTTGTTGAAAACGGCATCCCTTACAGTGAGACCAAGCCCTGAGATCCACGTGCAGAATCGACGCATTAGGTACAACGTCAGCTGCGCACGCGCGCCTAGCAGGGCCACTGCGCAAGTCTGCGTGGCCCCCCACTCACCGTCGGCCCGCTGGCGCTGCGTCTCTCAAAAATGAGCCACCGCACAATGACCCGCGCAAACAACGCTCAAGTCGAACGGACTCTCGACAAGGAAAAAAACTCCAGCGCCAGCCCGACAAACCGGGCAGGCAGCAGCAGCTCGCCACCTTTGCGACATCCCGCGTATGCAGGCGAATCTGCCAAAGTGGCTACGCGGGGATAGCCTGAGCCATAAAGAGCAACTGTGTGATATCATGTCACATTGCCGATAACTGGGCCGATTAGAACCCCGTTTTTGCAGGATCCTTTATCAGTGCTGATAGCCGAACAAAAGCAAGTGGTAACAGCGAGAGTCCTTCAAACAGGGCACGGAGAAAACGTACGCACAATCCATTTGTGAGGCACGATGAGGACAACGCTTCATACCTGTATTCAATAATACCGAGAGCAACAGATTGGGAGTCTTCGATCCTTCAGAAGATACAGGGAAAAGCAGCGGGATCGGGCCGAGCTTTTTCCTCAAACTCAGTGCAATCCCGTTGGGGGTGTTTATGCTTATGCTACAGACTTCACCGCGTCCCAAAAACCAATCTCCGAGCCACGGTTTGATTCACCTCTACCTGGATCGGGACCCCGCTGCAAGGAAAGATTGAAAGAGGCAACGTCTTTCAACTGCAAAATCGAACGGAACCTGCCTCGAGCCCGCCAAGTGGGCAACCCTAGAACTTTGCACTGGCCTTCCGTCCTGCCTGAGTGGACAGAGAATGATCAAGAGCCGTCCGCCGCAGAGCCCTCGCAACAAGAACCCAGACATCCTCC
>CAUYUJ010021331.1:62500-80000 GCA_963575745.1 Prorocentrum cordatum
TAGTAGTAGTAGCAGCAGCATGATTATCAGTAGTATCATCATTATTAGTGTTATAAGTGTTGGTGATAATTTTGTCGTTAGTAGTGGTAGTAATAGTAGTAGTAGTAGTAGTAGTAGTAGTAGTAGCAGTAGTAGTCGAAGTAGTAGTAGCCGTATTATCTGTATTACTAATATTCTTAATAGTCTTAGTATTATCATTCCTCCTCCCCCTCCTCCTCCCCATCCTCATCCTCCTCCTCAACCTCCTCCTCCTCCTCCTCTCCTCCTCCTCCTCTTCTTCCTCCTCCTCTTCTTCCTCCTCCTGTTCCTCCACCTCCTCCTCCTCCTCCTCCTCCTCCTCCTCCTCCTCTACTCCTTCTCCTCCTCCTCCTCCTCCTCATCATCATCCTCCTCAATTTCCTCTACATCCTCCTCATCCTCCTCCTCATCATCATCCTCATCCTCATCCTCAACTTCTTCCTCATCCTCCTCCTCATCATCATCATCATCATCATCATCCTCATCATCAGCATCATCATTATCATCAGCAGCAGCATCATCATCAGCAGCATCATCATCATCCTCTTGCTCGCCCCCTCGCCTGCCGCAGGGCGGCGGGCTGACCCTGCCATCCTCTCGCCGCGGACGGGGGCAAAAAAAAAAACGTCGGAGGGTGCTGGAACATTTTCGGCACCGGGGGATCCCTGTGCCTATGAAGTCCTCTCGGCGTCACACGATCACAGCGGAGCGTGCTTGACCATCTTCGGCCTCTAGGGGCCCTCGCTAGGCCCTGGGACCGCCCCACAAACAAAACGCCCCAGGGCGGAAACCCCGCCCAAGGGAAGAGAAGTCGAGGAGCCATGCTTTGACAAAAATCGCGGCGTCGCATGTCTGGGTCGAGAGGGCCAGTCGCGGGCCTGCGCGGAGGGGGGCCCTCCTCCACGCCCGGTCACCTACCGACGCGCAGCTGGCGGCCCTTGTCGCTGGAACGGCCTCGGGGTGTGTGGCCTTTGGGGGTGGCGGCCCAGACTTCCTCTCCTGTGCTGGGCGACCTCTGGTGAGCGAGCGAAACAGAGGCGGGACTCTGAAGATTCGCCCTCCCCTGGCGCCCTCCAGCAACGACGACGGACGGCTGTGGATCATTGCGGGCCTTTGGGTGGCCCCTGCTGGGCACAGGGTCAGGAAGCACCTTCTGGGAGGTCTTCGCGAGAACGAAGTAAGGCGGAGGCGGAGAGGGAGGAAGAAGAGGAGAAGGAGGAAAAAGAAGGAAAAAGGAGGAGGAGGAGGAGGAGGAGGAGGAGGAGGAGGAGGAGGAGGAGGAGAGGGGGGAGGAGAAGAAGGAGGAGGAACGAAGTAAGGACCACTAAATCAGACTAGGCCAAATGATGCCCAAGATTGAAGCCCAGGATTAAGCTAGGTTAGATTCTGAAGGAGTACGCCCATTTCCAACCACGGATGTACTAGCGCCGATGCTGGATGCAACCTCCCCGCATCCTAAACAGGGGGCGTCGAAAAACGACACAGGACGAAAAGCCGGTCCCAGGGAAGGGGTCGAGACTTCCAGACACGATACGAAAAGTGGCGACGCGGGGGATCTGGGTCCGACGTTCCCTGAGATCCGACATAACCAACAGCGCAGCTGATCGTAAAAAGTCACAACCAGGGCCAAGGGCCACATGTTCCTGCGACATCTCGCAAGCCAAATCGGCCTGTGGGACGGCCCAGGGGCCCGACACCACGCGAGAACGCCCGATGCGAAACGATTGCGGCGCCCATCTGTCCGGGTTGAGAGATCTCCGACGGTGCCACTGAGAGAGAGCCGATCCGCGGGAGCCCTTGTCTCGCTCCGGACTCACTTCCAAGGAGGCCCTGGGGCCAGGGACGTGGCCCTCCACGCCAGCTCGTAGAGAGGTGGAGGACTCTTCCCGCGCAGCGAACCCTACTAAACTCTGAGGGCCACCAGCCGAGCTACCTGGGCCACCAGAAAAGCTACGCGGCCAAAGACCACCAGCAAAGCTCCGCGGACCATCGGCTGAACTACGAGGCAATCAAGCTGAGCCACGACGGCCACCAGTAGAGATTCTACCTCACGATTCGCACGAGACGAACGCCTAAGCGATACGAAGTGTGCCTTTGGAGACAACGGGCCCTGATCCGCCACAAAGACCACTCCGGGTACACATCTACATGTGCGTACAACCCTGAGGCTGCTACGCTACGCCGTCTACTGCGCTACCGACAAATCACGGCATGTATACCGTCACCAGCACGGTGCTACGTCACCCGCTGTACTTTGCCCCCTTGCTCTACGTGCTTCCCAGACCCCCGTCGTCATGATTTTTTTTCATAACGTCGACCCCCAGAGGTCTCGACCCATTCCCCAGGACCGGATTCTCATCCCGAGTCTTTCTTTGTTCACGGCCCCGAGGCTCGGCGAGGGCCCCCAGAGGCCGAGAACAGCGAGAAGCCTCCCGTCGTGGTTTTCTCATGACCCCAAGGAGGCCTGGGCGCCTCGGGACGCAGGACGGGCAGGAAATGCCTCGCCCTTGTCCTCCCCCCCTTCCGAACGGGAAGAATCGGGCCCCCTGGAATTCCCCGTGGTGGGGGGGGGAGAGTTCGCGCCTCTCGCCCCGCGGCGGTGCGCCAGAGGGCGCGCTGCGGCGCGGCTGTGCGCGGAGGAGGGAATCGCTGCGCAGCGTAGAGAGACGGGGGAAGAAAACAAAAAAAAAAAAAAAAAAAACAACAACAACAACAACAACAACAACAACAACAACAACAACAACAACACCAACAACAACAACAACAACAACAACAACAACAACAACAACAACAACAACAACAACAACAACAACAACAACAACAACAACAAAAACGAGAGAGGAGGCGAGGAGGCGAAGGAGGGGGGAGGAGGGGGGAAGAGGAGAAGCAGAGGAGGCACGGCGTCGGAAGGCGAGTGGCCCCATCGCCTTGCCGTCGCACTCGCCTCTTTCGACTGAGAGGCAGCTCGGCTGCCTGGAATGCCCCAGCGGCGATCGAGATGGCTTCGGAGGGGTCGAGAAATCGACCTCTGGGCCATGGCGACTTCGCTCGCAGTGGAGCAATCGGTGGAAATAGAATCGTGTTGCGACATGAGGGCCCCGAGAAGGTCTCGGAGGAGAAGCTGAGGAGGAGGAGGAGGAGGAGGAGGGAGAGCTGAGGGGGAGGAGGAGTGCCAGGCGGACGAGCAGCAAGGGAACAAGGAAGCGGAAGCAAAAAAACATCGAGAGCAGAACGGATGGGGGAGGAGGAGGAGGAGGAGGAGGAGGAGGAGGAGGAGAAGGTGACCCAGACATCCGACGATCTGATTTTCCATTGCGCCGCTCCAAAGTTCCCGACCGCTTCCTTGGTGCCAGAGATTTTCGATTGCCCTCGGGCTCGATTTCGGGCCCTGGGGGCCGAAATCAATGAAAAACGCCCGAACTGGGAAAAAAAACAGACCTTCGGAAAGCAGGGGCGAAGGGGGAGAAGCGGGGCAGAGGACCTCAGGAAGAGAAGCGGGGGCCCTGGGCCAAGACGCAAGCCCTGCACCCTACCCCACTTGGCGGCGCGCACGGCAGGGGGGAAGGGAGGGAGGGGAGAGGGCCCCTAAGGAGGAGGCTGCTTCTTGGGCGGCGACGGCCTCACATCTATAGATACGGCCCGCGCCTTCTCGGAAGCAGGGGTGCCTCGGAGAAGCCCTTCCCCCCTCCCCCCGCCCCCCTCTGCGCGTGGCCGGCCCACCCTCCCCTCCACGGGCGCAGCCAGCGGGGCGCCCACGGCCCTGGGGTCGTCGGCCGCCAGCCGCCTGGAGAGGGGCCGCCACCCCGGCTCCCGGCGCCTTCTTGGCACTCCTCTTCCTCCTCCTCCTTCTCCTCCTCCTCCTCCTCCTCCTCCTCCTCCTCCACCTCCTCCTCCTCCTCCTCCTCCTCCTCCGCTTTCTCCCCAGACCTCCTCGCGTCGCGAAAGAAGCACGACTGAAGGTCTTTGGCAATCCTGGGTATCTGGGTGCCCTCGCCAGGCCCTGGGGCCGTCAAGAAACGACTCGGGATGAAAAACCGGTCGGGGGGAATGGGTCGAGACTTCCAAAGGTCCACGTCGCGAGAAAGACAAGACGTCGGGGGGCTGGGTCCAGAGGCTTCCCCTCCTTCATTAAAGCCTGGCGTCGCATCTTTCTCAACGGGCGATTTTGCCTTGTTTCGGGCCCCAAGGCCCTCACGGATCGATCCAGCTAAAGAAAAATGCAGCAGGAAGATGGAGCCCAGGGCTCTGGCAGATGCTTTACAATGTTGCATTGGTTTCGTGACGTCGGATCTCAGGGACCGTCGCCCCTCAGCTCCTGAGGAGGAGGAGGAGGAGGAGGAGGAGGAGGAGGGTCTGGGCCGCTTTCGGTGTCTGTGTTGGCCCTTCGGGAAGCTTCTCGCCACCACGGCTGGACTCCTCCTCCTCCGCCTCCTCCTCCTCCTCCTGCTCGTCTCGTCTCCTCCTCCTCCTCCTCCTCCTCCGCCTCCTCCGCCTCCTCCTCCTCCTCCTCCTGTTCCTCCTCCTCCTCCTCCTCCCTCCTCCTCCTCCTCCTCCTCCTCCTCCTCCTCAACTTCCTCAACCTCCTCCGCCTCCTCCTCCTCCTCCTTCCCAACCCGCCGCCTTCTTTCGCCGCTTTCGCTGACAGAACGCGCCCCAGGAGAGGCCACGGTGCTGATGTTCGAGGGCGGCAGGTCTTTCACCGACGTAGGCCTCCACAGGCCGCCTCTGGGCCCCAAGGAGCAGCAACAACGGCCCAGAATGTTTGCAGACCGTCCAGGGTATAGGGGTCGAGAGGTATGCTGCCTACGCGGTGACAAAAAAAACGCGGCACCGCACGTCTGAATCCCAGACCTCCGACGCCGTGACTTGTTCCAGAACCTGGCCCCGTCGATCTCCTCCTCCTCCTTCTCGTGCTCCTCGTGCTGCTCCTCGTCCTCGTCCCCCTCCTCCTCCTCATCATCATCCTCCTCCTCCTCCTCCTCCAACCCCTCCTCCTCCTCGCGCTAGTGCTGCTCCTCCTCCTCCTCCTCGTCCTCCGGGCCAGCATTTCGTCCTGGCTCGTTCTTGACGGTCCTAGCGCCCCGTGAGGACCTGGGTCCGCCGAAAAGACCATCAAAAACCGTCCGTCGCACTTGTGTCAAACACGCGAGGGGGGCCGAGCGGTCAGGGCTTCGAAGGGCGTGGTCGGTTGTCAAAACAATCCCAGGGTTGCTCGCGCCCTGGGTGTGTTCGTACCCGACGCTGACAGACTACGCCCTGCCGCAGGCCCACAACTCTCTCCCGCGTGCAGCGCTCAGGCTGGTCCGAAGCGCCCCTCAGCGACAGCCAGGACAGGCCCGCGAACCAGCCCAGAGGCGTTCCAAGGGCTCGGCACCGTGGCGAAGTGAGGAGGTATTCAGGATGCATTGTGCGCCGCACGCACGCGAAATCAGCGACTCCTCTGGCCACCTGCTCGTTCTCTTCCTCTTTCTCATCATCGTCATCATCAGCATCATCAGCAGCATCATCATCATCAGCCTCCTCAGCAGCATCAGCATCAGCAACATCATCAGCAGCAGCATCAGCATCAGCATCAGCATCATCATCAGCATCATCAGCATCATCAGCATCATCACCAGCAACAACAACAACGACAACATGAACAACATAATTATCATAATAATCCTCATCAGCAACAGCATCACCATCATCACCAGCATCGCAATCATAATCTGACAGAGAATAACGTGAAAACCCTACTCATAATAATGAGGGTGAGAATCATAATAATGGAAAATCATGAGAACACTGATAATAATAATCATAATATTAACGAATGCGGATAATAAGCATACGAAGAATACTGGCACGAATAATACGAAGACTAAAAATAATGATAATAAGAATCACCATCCTCATCAGCATTAGCAGCATCATCTTCATCGTCACCACCACCACCATCATTATAATCACCACCATAAACAATTACATCACCATCATCCCCTCCACATCCTCCTCGTCATCGTCATCATCACCGTGCTCATCATCACCATCACCACCACCAGACTCATCATTACCACCACCATCACCATCCCATCCCCATCAAGAGCATCAGCATCGTCATCACCATCACCATCACCATCCCCCATCATCACCATCATCACAATCGTCAGCATCATCACCACATCATCCCCATTATCAGCATCAGCATCGTCAGCATGATCATCATCCGAATCACCGTCATCATCGTCGTCATCATCGACGTCATCATCAATCATCATATACATAATTGTCAGCATCCGTCATCGCCATCATCAGCATCACCGTCATCATCAGCAGCATCATCATCACCACCATCATCATCATTTTCATCACCATCATCATCTTCACAGCATCATCATCAGAATCAGCATCATCAGCATCCTCATCGTCGTTATCGTCATCATCACCACAATCAGTATCATCAGCAGCATCATCATCAGAAGCAGCATCATCGTCATTAGCATCATCAGCATCACCATCAGCAGCATCATCATCGTCGTCACAATCATCGTAATCATCGCCATCACCAACAATAGCAACATCATCATCATGATCAGTAGCATCCTCATCAGCATCATCATCAGCAGCATAACCATCATCGCCGTCACCGCTACCATCGTCATAATCAATATCACCGACAGAAACAACAACAATATCATCACTAGCAGCAGCATCATCATGTTTGCTCTTCCTTCTCCTCCCAACTCCTCATCCTACTGCCTCTCCTCCCTGGTTCGCCTCCTCCTTCTCGCCCCACCTTCTCCTCATCCTCATTCGTACCACATTATCCCCCTAATTGCCAAAATCCACCTTTTCATCCTGCCACATCCTCCTTATACTCCCTCCTCCTCATCCTCCCCCTCACCATCGTCACCATCATCATCAGCAGCATCATCATCATCAGCATCATCATCAGCACCATGATCACCACAACAAGCACCACCATCACCATCATCATCACTCTCATCCTCCCCCTCTCCCCTCTTCATCCTCTTTACGGTCCCCCCTCTTCTTCCTCCTCTTCCTCCTCCTCCTCCACCTACGGATGACGACATCCTCCCGGCTCCCTAACCGGCCCCCCAGCCCCTCCTCAGCAGGGGCTCACCAGCGCGCGTCCGCGAGCTCACCTCGGTGGACCAGGACCCGGGGCGAGCGCAGGGTAGGGAGGAGGCGGGCGGGGAGGAGGAGGAGGCGAAGGAGGAGGACGAGGACCAAAGTGACCAAAGAAGATGTGCAAGCGTTGCTGCAACACACCCTCCCGTTCCAAGTCCCCTCCTCATAAGGCCCCTCCTCATACGACCCTGATACGAGCAGCGCCCCCCTTGAACGGCCAGCACAGTTGGGCCCGCTATTTTGGCGAGGGCCCAGCTTTGAACAAGAATTGCCGTTGCATCTTCCTCGCGCGTCATGAGGAACGCGAAGAACAATGATCAGACAGTTCAACGAGGTGTCCAGCGAGATCTCAGCTTCGAAGCAGGACAGCCCCTCAATCCGTGGAACTATTGCGCAAGTTCAGAATTTTGTAGGAAAGTGGAGAAGGAATAGTGGAAGGAGGAAAAGACAAGCGAACAGGGGAGAAAAGAGAAGAAACAAGCTGGGTGGCCTCGCGACATCTGACACCTTACCTCTCCCACCTATCTCGTCCAACTGCGTGGATTGTGTCTCTATCCGCGGACGCGCGTCATAGCGGACCTGGAACGCCAAAAAAGACCCCATCCTGTTGCGCGCGATATGAGAAGGAGAGCTGCGTACATTGGAGTCGGAGGTGGAGGTGGCGGATGAGCAAGAGAAACAAGACGAGGAAGAAGGAGGACGAGGACGACCAGCAGCAGCAGGAACTGGAGTGGGAGGAGCGGAAGGAGCAAGAGGACCAGGGGAAGGCGGAGGAGGTGGGAGGGGAGCGAGAACGATGAGGAGAGAACCGGATCCAGGGAAGTAGCCCGCCCTTGGACGAGAGCGCCATTCTGAACGACGGGAGCATAGCCCCAATCCTACAACGAAGCCCACGCTGCAACGGAAACACCACTTTGAAACGCCAAAAACAATCGGATTGCAAGACGAAAACCATAAGAACAAACAAGAACAACTATTGGAATCCCGTGACAAAAATAAAACGCGGAGAGAGCCAGCTATCTCCAGGACGGAGCCAGGGGAGAGAGGAGAGTATGATTCACCATGTGTGATTGTGGAAGGGGAAGGGCGCAGGGACGAGGGATAAGAGAGAAGGCGAGAGGGCGAAGCGAGATGGGAGATAGGAAAAGGGCGCAGGGAAGAGGAATGGAGAATGGAGGAGCAGGATGAGGAGGAAAGACTCTTCCTTCTCATTCCCCTCCTCCTCTTCCTCCTCCTCCTCCTCATTATTCCTCCTCCTCCTCGCTCCCCTTCCCCTCGCGCGCACAAAAGGAGTGAGGAGGGTGAAGGGAGGCTGGAGGCGGGAGGAGTGAGCAAGGAGCAGGGGAGGAGGACGAGGAGGAGGAGAAGGCCATTGTTGCTGTGATGATTCCCGTACATGTTAAGACCCACCCATCCCACGGTGTGCGCATATGATTGGAATGCCCTGATTTCTGTCAGGCACCGACTCCCCACAGCTTGCGACGTGTGAACCACAACTATGATTGGTCTCTTGCGCGAGACAGAATGTTATGTGACAAACTGGGCATCGGTGCCTATGACGACGGTTGGGCATTACCCTGTCCGCGCCCCTGCCACGCCCCCTTGGACCCTTGTTTTTTGTGGGGGAGTATGATGGACTGTATGTTACATGGGCGCGTTTCGCCAGACCTGGGTGTATGATGAGCCACGTTTCGCATTCGTGCCCTCCTAGTCAGGACCATTACTAAATGATTCTCATATAGAAGGAGTCGCCGCGGAAATGACCACTGTCTAAGGGTTCTGAAAGTGCGTCCGCGTTAAATGGCAGTACCCGGCGATGGCTGCACATTCGTTCGTGCAGCCTCGTCGTTGACAATATTTCTAAGCAGCTTTGGGGCAAGGACTCTCCTGTTCCATTCTCGTTTCCAATGTTCTCTTATTCCCTCACTCCCGCAGGCTAGCGTTTCTTGCGCCGCAGGCAGTACCTCGTTGTTTGGGTTCGCGTGGCTGCAACGCCATGCTGCTGGCCACCAGTGCATACAGGTGCAGGCAAGAGAACGTGGCTGGTGATGCTACGCTACTGTCGCTTTGTCCCTACTGTTCACTTTCCATATCAGCAATCAGGCTTCGAGGTTTCACACTTCGACCGACCGACCGTCCGACCGAGGAGGAAGAGGAGGAGGAGGAGGAAGAGGAGAAAAAGAAGAAGGAGAAGAAAAGGTGGAGGAGCAGGAGGGAGCAAAAGGAAGGAAAGCAGAAGGGAGGATGGGGGAGGGGGGAACGGGGGGAGGGACGGAGGACGGAGCAAGGAGGGAGGAGGAAAGAGGGATATAGGAGGGGGGAAGGAAAGAAGAGGCGGGCACGAGAAAAACCCAATATGAACCAACGATACTGCAGCACACCCTCCCGTCCCAAGTCCCATCCTCATAAGTCCCTACAGGCCCTCCCTCGCACCACAAGAACCCCCTTGAAAAGCCAGCACCCTAGGGGCCTGCCAATCAGGCGACAGCCCCATGCTGAAAAGGAACTGCCCTGCGTCCCTCGACCGAACCGTACAGAATGCGAAACGGTATGATCACAAAATTCAACGAGGTGCCCGGCGAGATCCCACGCTGAAAGAGACCGCCCCTACATGTGGCCGACTCCGGAAACCCTGAACCCAAGAATGAGTTCATCTCTTGGGGGCGCATGTTGTACTTCCTTTTTGGCGCCCACTACTCCCTCTTGTCGCTGGAAGTTACGTGGTGGGCCTCATGGACAAACTCGACCGAAACGGTCGCCTCCAACGCCTCGCCAGATCGGGACCCCCGGAGGCGCAGGCAGACCGGCGATGCGACCCGCGGGCACCTCCGCCGGCCAGAAAGCTCCAAAACCCCGCCCTCAGGCACCCCCACCTCCTGTGAGGGTGGCGCGGTAAGGGCGGCCCCAGACGCCCCTCGAAGCCCCCATGGGGCCCCCCCAGCCACATTTGCAAAACAGGCTGGCCCTCTACTCCGAAGAGCCAATCTCGAGCGGACCTCGCACGAACCCCGCCAGGACGACGACGAGGACGAGGAGAAGGAGGCAAGGAGCAAAAGAACGGGATCTAAAGTGTGCAGGACAATCTTCTGGGCTATATCAAAAATTTCGGGTCCGTCGTAACAGAATTCTCTATTGCAACGGCGCCTGCTGGCCTACAAGGCTCGCGAAGCAAGCTCACATGCTTACGAAGCTCGCACCCTAGGTCGGAATGCCACTCGGCGTTCACCGCGCGCGGACCCACGCTCGCCGAACAAACAATCACAGAGATCCGTCGCCACAAAATTCTGTCGCGACGGCGCCGGGTGGCCTACAGGGCTCCCGCCGCGCACCCTTCTTCCAAGGCACTGGGCAAGCTACTGGCGGAAAATTAGAGCCCTCTTCTTCCTAACCACTGGGCAAATGCTTCCTGCTGGGTCGGAAAATCCTGCGATGCAAGACTGTCGCAAACGAGCTACCGCTTCGCCCGCTTCGGCCCCCCGCTGCGCCCCTCCCCGCCCTTGGAGAAGGCCAGGCGCTCGATCTCCTTCGCCTGCTTCGACCGCGGGGCCGCGTCGAAGGTCAGTTGCACTTCCGGGGCCTAGGGCGCCCGGTTCTGCCGGAGGACCTCCAGGGCACTCTCAATTTCCTGATGGTAGTTGGCTGCCATGATCCACTAAGCCACGTCGACGTCGTTTTCCTGCGCGAGCACCCAGAAGCACCTCGTCGCCATGTAGCGCGCCTTCGGGTCGCCCGCGCGGCTGCCCCACTCGACAAGCTCGGCCACCGCGGCCGCGGCCTCGACCGCGAACTCCCCCTGCGCCGCGGCCTGCTGCACCTTCTCTATGTCCGCCTGCAAGACCTCGGCCACCCGGTACAGCAGGGGCCGCCCGTGCGCGTCGGGCAACTTGCTCTTCGGATGCCCTCTGTAGGCGTCGCCCTTGTTCTCCTCGCGGGCCTTCTTCCCCTCGGCGTCGCAGTCCTCACCCCGGCCCCCAGGGCCCCGGCAAGGCGCCCGTCCGCCCCGAGGTTCAACGCGAAGTTCTCGTCGCGGCAATTGTTCCTCAGCGCGCCCTCGTGCTGCATCAGCAACTTGGCCATTGCCTTCTCGAGCTCCGTCGCGGTCCCGCCGTTGCCGCCCCCGGCAGCGCCCGCCGCCTCTGCCGCCTCCTCGGACCCCGGGGCCTGGCGCCTCTGGAGGGCCTGCTCCATCGGCGCAACACATCTTGAGCTGGCACATGGGGCACTGCTGTCTCCACGCCAGCGGTCGGGTCTCGAGGCGAACAAGTTACAGGGAGATGGGGGCATCGACCAGAATGGACGCGCCGCACCGAGATGTCCTTACGAGAGAAGATACTTCGGCAGCAGGGCACTCGCGTCGGGCCAAGAATGCATCAGGGACGCCGAAAAGGTTTATGAAAATACCATGCGTCAAACATCTATGGCTGGCCAGGGCCTGGGAGCCATGGAACTTGCGACCGCATTCCAGGCACTGTTGGAGATTTCGCACCTCAGCAGGCCCACCACCCCCTCGCACATTCGCAGCATCGCTGGAAGCCGAGAACGACAAGACGAACCGCAGGGCCACCTTTGGGAGCATGGCAAGCCAGGCAAGCCATGGGCGACTAAAACAAGCATCCCCCTCTGGGGCTCCCTCGCGAGCCTCGCCGGAAACCGCTTGATGGCAGGCCTGGAGGTCCTTCAGCAGCTGGGCAATCCGGCACGCCGCCTCAATCTTCCGGGGCCGCTCGAAGCTCAGCCCGCCGGAAACCACCGCGCGGACAGCCCGGGCAGGGCCACCCATGATCGATCAGGCGCGGTTCCCGGGACAGACCGGGCATAATCACCTTCCGCCACCAGCAAAGGCGTCGAAATAACAAGTGCTCTCAACTGAATGGACGTTCGCCCGCTTCCGGATCTCTGTGTCCGGTACCTTGAACAAGCGCGGGCGAGCGGAGGAGGTGGCGGAGCTTTCGGTTTTGCCGCCCCCTCATGCGCGCGGAGTCACGCGTGGCGAGGAGGGCGACCTCCAGGGCGCACAGGCCACTCGAACGGACGAGGGACCCCCAGATCAGGACCTCCGGCCTAGTGCACAAACTGACCCAGAAAGCCTTCGCATAGAGCCGGCCGCGCACCGCGCTCGCCCCCTGCAAGCGCAACCCCATCTCTTCCGACATCGAGCCGTCCTCCCTGATGCGGACTCCCACATGCTCCAGCGACTTCTGGGCATGGAATTGGATGCTAGAGCCATGCGGAACGGGAAAACGGACGTTGGTTCTCTTGTCGGCCACCTGCTTCCCGAGTTTCTCGCACCCTTGCCCAGAAACCACCATGGGCATGTCAGTTTTCCGAACGGTCACCCGCATGCCCTCCTCCTCCAGGACCCCCCGAAGAAAGCCTAAGAAATCCTGCGCCACATCTAAGTCGGAGACGATCGCCATGCCTATGAGGTCGCCCACGAACTTAAGCTGGGACACATCTAGAACCTCGTGGACGGTCGAGGATATGAGGATCCACGATGGCCTTGACACCGGTGAAACCGTCGGGCTCCATCTCCTCCTGAACCCCCCAGGTGATCATGTCGTAGAGCGCAATGAAAAGGGACGGGCCTTCCACGCTGCCCTGCCCCACCCCCTTCCCCACCACCAGTTTTCTACATGGAGAATTCGTCTTGGGATCCCGCACCATGTAGCACGTGCCGTTGTGGAGCTCCTGGATCGCGAGCGCCACCCCCCTCTCCAACGCCATGGCCCCCAGGGAGCCCCACATGCACCGCCTCGGCACAAGGTCGAAAGGTTTCGATGGACCGACGAGGGCTGCCACGAGGACTTCGGCGGACTGTTTCGCGCGAGCCCTGCTGGACCAGAAGCGGCGGACGATCTGATCAAGTATGACTATCGCATCCCGGGTGGAACGCCCGGCCAGCGCACCAAATCGCATGGACGAGAGGCGGCCAGCGAGACTGCGGAGCTGCGGCACTGAAGTCGCGTTCACGAAGACCTCGCCGACGTGGCCAATCAGGTTAATGATGCGGCAATGATCTCGCGCGCTGCCCCCGTCTCCTGTCAATTTCCGGAGGGGCACCGACTCGCCGCCCTTAAACCATTGAGCGCTCTCGGTAGACCTGGCACGCGCGGAAGACTGAAGGGGCCCTGGGACACACACAAATAAATACACACAAATAAAGCGACTCCCCATGTTTTCCCATATCTTCTGGGTTTTTGCCCTCCACCCCACTTCCCATAATTCCCCATATTTTCCGGGAGATCGACGATTAGTTGTGTTTGTGGTTTCCCCTCTTGATTTTGAGCGATCTGGGTAGCCCTCGCACGCGCGGAAGACGCCCAGCAGCGGTGGCCCCACGCGCGGGATGCCGAGCTTCCACACAGCAGCGCGACCGCCCCCTTCCGATGAGGCCTTTGGAGGTTGTCGCACCGGCGCCCCGGGGGCCTGACCGCATGAGAACTGGAGCGCTTTCGAAATTCGGCACCTGGCCAACTGCGTCTTCCAGGCCCTCCGGGATGGAGCCCGCGGGCCCAAGAGGCCCCTCTGGTGGCGCCCGCTCTCGTCGGTCTCGTCCCCGACGCGGGCCCCCGCAGTTCCCTACCAAGGAAAGATCCGCATCGTCCAGCTCCTCCTCGTCGTCCCAACAGATCGGTTTAGCCACGGGGTTCCAGACTGTCATGATGGGTGCCTGCGGTTTCGGCGTCAAGCGTTTGATAATGTTGTAGCTCTCGCGGAAGTTTTGGTTCTGGTCGGTCTTCTCGGCCGCGTCCACAAGCCTGGCCACTCGTTGTCAGTTTTCGGCCCACACGGTTTTCTTGGCCTCCTTGCATGCTGCGTCATAGCTGCCATGGAGAGACTTGAATACCAACTGAATATCTTCGGACGCGGGCCAGCATCCGTTGATCATGTTGTTTGCGTGCGATAAGGGCGAGGGTGTCTGCAGTGAACACCTGCTTGGCCTGCCTACCGGCGGGGACCGCGTACAAGTCGTAGCCAGCCTCGACACCGGCATGCTCCACGGCGTAGTCCGAGGTCGAGCTGAAGGGTCCGCCGCAAGTGCATTCGGTCTGCCAGTCGCCGGAAATGCCAACTGCACGCAATCCCGAACTGAGGCGGTCACGGAATTCCGCGACCCTCGGCGGGAGAGCTTCCCCTCCTGCGAGCCCGCGTAAGGCGGCTAAGTCCTGGATGAGCAGGTCTCGGTTCCAATGCTGCGGGGGAATGGTCCGTGGTCTGCGGCAGCACGGTCCGTCCATAATATGCGCCTCCACTGGCCGATGATCCCGATGGCCACCCATGGACACTGGAAGGTCATAGCGTGCTCGGGCCCGCAAACCTTTGCCGCCTCGGAGTTTGGCGCAGATGCAATCTTTCGTGGCCACCCGTCCGTATGGAGCCACGTGCCAGTGGCGCGGCGGCGATTGCCGAGCGTGTTGAGAGCCTGCATTCCCGTCGATTGCGGAACGGACAGGAACTTGCCTCCGTTGCCGTGGTAGCCTTCGCGGTCCAGGCCCGCTCCGCACTCATCAGTGTGCTTTGGAGGCAGCAGATGGCCACCCCCTCAGCGCCCGCAAGACGCAGAATTTCACCAAGTCGGTCAACTTGAATTAAGCTCCCGGCGCTATACGACCATACCTTGAGCACGTGCTTGGACCTGAGACGCCTAGCTCGCGGCGTCGTAGCAGACCGTGAGGGTGGGGGTGGCGACGGAGCAGAAGTACACGGAGTGGACGTGGTAAGCGAGGCGATCTCAGAGCGGTCGAAGTAGCGGCCCCTGCACCAGCAAAATCCGACCACCATTGCGAGTCGGACCGCCTTCCACAGGGCCCGTTAGCCCTGATGCCCATGCTCTGGCGTCAGGCCGCCGGCAGCCTGGATGCCGCCCAGGGAGGGCGGGCTCCCAGCCCTCGCCTCGCGAAGCAGGATCGGCTACTCGCCACCTCTGCAGCCACCGCAGCACCGGCGTGCCATGGCGAGGAGTGGTGCGGGACCGCCCGGTGGGGACTTGCGACCCCACGCTCCCCTGTGGAGAAAGAACGCTCGAGCAGCGGAGGATGTTTGTCCCAACCACCCTGTGGTGTTGGGTCCTCGTTTTGAAGAGACAGCGCCCCGCGTTCCTCCTTCTCCTCCCGCTGCCCCCTCCCTCCTCCTCCTCCTCCTCCTCCTCCTCCTACTCCTCCTCCTCCCTCCTCCTACTCCTCCTCCTCCTCCTCCTCCTCCTCCTCCTCCTCCTCATCCTCATCATCATCATCATCATCATCATCATCATCATCATCATCATCATCATCATCATCATCATCATCATCATCATCATCATCATCATCATCATCATCATCATCATCATCATCATCATCATCAGCAGCAGCAGCAGCAGCAGCATCAGCAGTAGCATCAGCATCAGCATCAGCATCATCATCATCATCAAATTCATCATCATTTTCAGTATCATCAAAATCAGCTTCGTCACCATCATCATCATCATCATCATCATCATCATCATCATCATCATCATCATCACCACCATCATCAACGTCATCATGTCAGCACACCCCTCACATGTTTCGTGGCCCTATAGGGAGCTCCACCTAAGGTCTCAAATGCGGAACTCGCATGGCGGCGCCGCCCCATCTTGGCACGCCCTGACACGTTTCGTGGCCCCATAGGGAGCTACACCTAAGGTCACAGTGGCGGAACTTGCATAGCGGCGCCGCCCCATGTTGGCACACCCCTCACAGGTTTCGTGGCCCCATAAGGAGCTCCACCGAAGGCTCCAGTGGGGATGGCCGCATGCGCATCCCATGCCTAGGACAGCGCTTCGTGGCCCCATGGAGAGCTCCACCGAAGGCCCTGGTGGGGGTGGCCGCATGCGTCTCCCACGCCCAGGACAGCCTTTCGTGGCCCCATGAGGAGCTCCACCGAAGGCCCCAGTGGGGGTGGCCGCATGCGTTTCCCACACTCCGGACAGCGCTTCGTGGCCCCATAGGGAGCTCCACCGAAGGCCCCAGTGAGGGTGGCCGCAGGCGTCTCCCACACTCAGGACAACGCTTCGTGGCCCCATAGGGAGCTCCACCGAAGGCCCCAGGTGGGGGTGGCCGCATGCGTTTCCCACGCCCAGCACAGCATTTCGTGGCCCCATGAGGAGCTCCACCGAGGGCCCCAGTGGCGGTGTCCACGTGCGTCTCTGCCACACAGCACAGCGTTTCGTGGCCCCACAGGGAGCTCCACCTTGGGCTGCAGTGGCGGTGCCCACCTGCGTCCTCCTCACCCAGCACAGCGTTTCGTGGCCCCATAAGGGGGTCTACCAAAGGTCCCAGCCGCGCAGCCCGCACGCGTCTTCCCCACCCAGTACAGCGCATCGTGGCCCCACTGGAAGCTCCATCGGAGGCCACGGTGGCGCAGCCACACCAATTTGCGCGCTTGACGCGCGCACAGCCGGGAAAGAGGGAGGAGGAGGAGGAGGAGGAGGAGGAGGAGGAGGAGGAGGAGGAGGAGGAGGAGGAGGAAGAGGAGGAAGAGGAGGAGGAGAAGGACGAGAAGGAGGAGGAGGAGGAGGAGGAGGAGGAGGAGGGGGAGGAGGGGGAAGAAAGAGCAGGGAAGGACGCCTCTGGCTCGGCCAGCCCGACCGCTTGCTCCGCACGCCCCTCACGCGGTTCGCGGCCCTCCTAGGGAACACCACCGAGGACAGTATTCACTATTGCGGTATTCTCATCTGCATGTGGTTGGGTCCTTTGCCAGGCTAATTTTTACTTCCACCTCCTTCCGCCGCCCTTCCGCCAGCTTCCGCCGCCGGCGGAGGCGGCCTCGTTTTACTTCCGCCGCCCTTCCGCCGCCCTTCCGCCGAGGAAGAGACGACAGCTCCCTCGACCCTCAGAGGCGAGGCCCTGGTTGGGACCGCCCCGTGCACGTGTAACTCCTCTGCGCGAGCCTGCACCTCGGACCGTGCACTTCGAAGAGTGTTGAGGCAAGGTCCCCGTTTTCGAGAAAGGAACCGCCCTTCATCCGCGCAGCCATTCCAAATGGTCAAGCTTCTGGTTTTGATACATAAAACACCATATAAAACACAACAGCATCAAAAAACTAAAACGAGAGCCCCATTTTGCAAACGACCCCCCACCCCGCATCCAGGATTGACTCTGCTGCGGGCGTCTAAGACGATTGCGTGCGGCGATCGAGCAAGCCTCAGTTTGAAAAAAACGCCTCCCCTCCAGCGTTGAAACTGCTGCAAGCGATTGGAACGAATGCTCGCGGAGCCCAGGCGAGAATCCCATCTCCAAAAAGAACTTCCCTCCAATCTTCAACCTGCTGCAACATGTTGAATAGAAATCGCGCGGCACTAAGCTATCCACCATCCCATATCCATCCTTGA
>CAUYUJ010021331.1:85000-94259 GCA_963575745.1 Prorocentrum cordatum
CCCTGTGCGCGCCAAATCTTCGTGGTGATTTCGGCATGAAAGGAGCGGGTCTCGGCAGAAGCACGGGGCCAGACCGCCCGAGTAGTCCTCTGACGGCCCCGGGGCGCAGGGAAGCCCTGGTGCCCGAAAACGGCCAAACACTTCCGGAACCTCCTTCCCTCGGGACCCGCTCCCAGACATCCAGAGTCTTGCACTGGTCCAGGCGGAAGCGGTGCTCCGTCCCCAGCCTCTGTGAAGGGGCCCTGGAACACACAAATAAATACACACAAGTAAAAACATTCCCCATATTTTCCCATATTCTCTGGGTTTTTGTCTTCCCTCCCACTTCCCATATTTTCCCATATTTTCTGGGGGATCGACGATTCATTGTGTCTGTGTGTTTTTTCCCCTCCTGAGTGGTGACCTGTTCGCGCGGTGACCTCGGAACCCCGAGAGTCCTCACCGCACGGTCCGCCACCGCATGGCCTGGAGACCCCGGAGGCCGTGGTCGCCCCAGCCGTCCTCGGAGAGCGGCACGAGTGCCAAGACCGTGCGGTGACCGTGGATCCCCACGGGCTCACCACGCCCAGACCCCCGACGTCGTGACTTTTTCGTACGGCGGCGAGCGAGGGGGGGAAGTGGGAGGGAGCAGGCCTTTTCAGAAGGCGGAGGGAACTCTCAGAAGCCCTTGCGCCTTCTGACAGGTTTTTTCTCTTCCTGGAAGGCTTAGAAAGCTTCTCAGAGGGCCGGGGGACTTCCGAGCCTTCTGAGAAGGCCTTCTCCTTCTCACTTCCCCCCCTCGCTCACCGCCGATTCATGACGTCGACCCCCAGAGGTCTCGACCCATTCCCCGGGACCAGATTCTCATCCCGAGACGTTATTGACAGTCCCGAGGCCCGGTGAGGGCCCCCAAGGGCCGAAAATAGCGACAAACCTCCCGTCACGATGTTTCCAGGACCCGAGGGGGTCTGGGCACGGTGCCGTCACCACACCGCCTAGGGGGCCCCCGGCAGCCCTCTGGGCCCCCCTCGTGGCTAGGCAAGCGCATCCCACTACTCGCAAAGTCACTACTCGCAAGTGGCCTGCATCCGCCGTGGGAGATCTACGATGTCTCAGATCGAGGCGACGACAGTTGGTTTGTTTGTTCGGACGTTTGCGAGTGGGCACCCTGCGAGTAGGGGAACGCGCTCGGCGGGCGGCGATGAGACGACGGGGGCCCTGCCCCCTCCCAACATGTTCGAAAAACAAAAACAATGTTTTAAGAACATAGAGCCGACGTGCTAAAACAAGACAATCTCAGCCAAAAACATTCTAAGAATATTTCGTGCAGGCCACAAAAGCTTCTTCGGACATTCCCGGGTGGGCCTACAGGCGAGCCAGGAAGCTTCGCCACTGCTTGATGGGGGCCCCCGACAACCCTCCAGGCCTCCCTCGGGGGCGCGCAAACATGGATTAGCGAAGCGGCCGGTGCCGCCTCGCTGGGCGGCGGAAATCCGCGATGTCCCGTGGAAACGAGACCCGTCGCTAATCCACGCCCCCTTGATCCATGTTTGCGATCGCCAGCCTCCCTCATGGCGATGCAGCGACTGGGGCCCTGCCCCCTCCCGGAGCCTCGGGCTGCCGGGAGAGGAGCGCACCCCCCCCTGGGCCGCGGGCGCGCGCGCACACCGTAGGGGCGCACGGCGGCAGACCGCGCCAGGCGCAGGCGCCAGTCGGGCAGTCTCGCGTGCGACATCCCGGACCTCCGAGGAAGAGGACGATTTCGGAAACACGGAGCCCGAAAACGTTTTCATCTCTTTCGGGGGGCACATCTTCTGAGTTCTTTTTGTCATAACACCGTGCCCAAGCACGCTGAATCGGACGCTTCGTGTGGGGCCTAACTGAAACCAACCGAATTCGGCGCATGATACGCATTTCCATATCATGGGGTGTACGTCCGACCTCCGAGGACGGGGACGACTTTTCGCAAACCCTGAGCCCAAAGGCGGGGAGACGCAAGACTCGGGTTCGGGGGACTCGGGTTGCCCTGATAGGGGTCATCATGAAAGTGACGGGACCCGATCCGAAATTTGACGCGAGCTCCTGCTGCAAACATCCCAGGATAGGGGACGATTTCGGAAACCCTGAGCCCCAAAACATGTCCATCTCCTGGGGGCACATCTTCCACGTCCGCCGCCGCCCGCCGAGCTTCCGCCGGCTGCCGCCGAGCTGATACTGGCCTCGTTTTGCTTCCGCCGACCCTCTGCCGCCCTTCCGCCGCCTTCGGTCTGGGGGCGCTCTCGTCGCCACCGCTGGACTCCCAGGGAAACCCCCTCCACAACGCATCCCAGCACGGGCCCGAGAGCCCCCGACCCCCGACGTCATGAGTTGTTCATGGCGTCGACCCCCAGAGGTCTGGACCCCTTCCCCGGGACCGGTTTTTCATCCTGAGTCGTTTTCGTCGACGGCCCCGAGGCCCAGTAGGGGCCCCCAGAGGCCGAAAATATGGCAGAACCTCCCGTCGTGATTTGTTCATGACTCGAGGGGGTCTGGGGCCGATGTCCGACCCCGTCCCCGGGATCTCCGGGCGCCGCGGAGTCGCGGGCAGCGTCGGGGAAGGGCTCGCTCGTGTGCTCGCGGCCTGGGCCTCCATGGGGCCGCTGTCGGGCCCCTTCGAAGCATCAGCCGGAGGGCCCGCGACGGAGCAGATCTGCCCCCGGGGTCCGTGGTCGAGGGCCGCAGGGAGCCCGCATCGTGCGAGGATCGCCACGCCGGAGGTCTGGGTGCCGCATCTTCGAGCCCCAGGCGGGGAGCGGCGAGCGGGGGCCCTCGGCGTGTGCGAGGCGGCCAGCCAGCAGCGCCAGGGGCCACTCCTTCCTGCACGCCGAGGGCCCCTCCCCTCCTGCACGGCAGGCTGGCGCCGTGCCGACTTCGACGCTGGTTTACGACACCACGTCAACCGCTCCACCTTTTGACAGGCCGGCGGCTCCTCGGTCGCCAGGCCCCTCCACAGTGGCCGATTCTAGCCACTGGCGGCGTTCAACGTTGAACGCCCGCAACGGGGTCGCCGCTGGTCGACACGACGCGAAGCCTCGCGCCACAGCGACGCTGTCCCACGGCCTTCCGCCTCCTTCAGCGGAGGCCCTGGAGAGCAGCGGGCAGCGCGCGGTCAGACCGCCCACCGCGTGCTCGTGCAATCGCTCGAAGTGGCTCCAGGTCCGACGACCGAAGTTCCTTCACTCGATCCTCCTCCGTCCCCGGCGCCGCCCTCGCTCCTCCCCGCGCTGCGCGCGGCTGGCTGCGGCGGTGTTCGCCGCCTCCAGCGCTCGCCAGCTGGCGCGCCCCGCCAGAGGTGAGGGGGAACGTCAGGGAGGGACCTGCTCCGGGGGGGGGGGGCGGGGGGCATGTCGACCTTGAATCGGAGATGCATGGCCGATAGACCGACGACAGGCCCCCGATAGCGAATCCGCACCTTCCTGGGCGGGTTGGGGCTACCACGGGCCCCTGTCGGCGATCCATGGGCGGTTGGGGGTCGCTGCATCCCCCCGGAGCTTGGCCCGTTCCCCTCGAACGTTGCCCCTGAAGAGGGCGCCCCACAGAGAGACAGTGATACCAGCAGACGTCACAGGCGGCGGGCGCGAGCGCCGGCAGGTCAGGGGCAGCGGCGCCAGTACACATGCGAGAACGCAGGCCGTCAGGCGAAGTTGTCGTTCCCGCTGGCGCTCATCTGGGCGATCGCGACGGTCTGCACGGCTCCCGTGCCCTTGAAGTTGCCCTTGGAGATGCCGCCGGGCGGCCTGTAGTTCTCTGGGAGGCACGGGCCGCGCCACTTGATCTTCCCCAGGGCGGGGAGCTCGCCCATCGCGGCGCTCCGTGCGACGAAGGCCGGGTCGTTCTCGTCCAGCAGCTTCTGGGCGTGCTCCGGCTGCGCCATGATCGACTTGATGGCCGCCTCCGCGCGCTGGAACTCCAGGTGCTGCTTCTTCGCCAGGTCCACCTGAGCGACGATCAAAAGCGGGTCTTACGCGAGATGACGTCGCGACCTTACGCGGTGGCTTGCGCGGGCCGCCGGCGCGGCGCGCTGCAGTGGAGACGAGGGCGCTCACGCGCGACCTCACGCGAGCAGCTGACGCGCCAGCGTCGGCGCAGACGACCCCGCTTTGCTGTGTCGTCCGCCTTGAGGTTCTTGTTCCTCTGGATCAGCCGCTGGGAGTCCATCTGCCGGTGCCGGATCTGCTCGCCGCGGTCCCGCTGGATGCGCTTCAGGAGCGCCGCGAGGGCCTTGGACTGCTGCTGGCGGAGGCGCTGCTCCTGGCGCCGGGCACTCTCGCCCACCTGCGACGCCTGCCGCGCCAGCTCCCACTCCTGGAGGAACACAAAAAATAAAGGGGCCCAGGGGCACACAAATAAATAGACACAAGTTCCAGGATCCCCCCTAGTGTCCCATTGGGTTTGCGTCTTCCCCCCCACGTCCCGTATGTTCCCGCGTTTTCCTGGGAACCGACGATCCATTGTACCTGTGTGTCTCCCCTCCTGGGAAAAGAAGCACGGAGGTCCGCGCGGATTTTGCTCCGATCGGCGCTGGACCCCCAGAGGCGGCGCCGTGCTCCGCCAGGGGGGCCCGGCGCCGATTCGAGAGATCCGCGCGGAGCTCTAAGGGTGTGTGTTTGCGCAGCGTGTTGTCGTCCGAACTCCTCGAGCTGATCGGCGTCCTCCTTGATCTTGAAGGCCTCCTCGTACTTGCCCATCTTGGCCAGCGCCTCCTGCTTCCTGCGCAGCTCGAGCAGCTCCCGGGAGGCCTTGGACTTTGGGATCTGGGACCGCAGCTTCTCCTGGAAAGCGGCGAACTCCTTCCCGTGCTGCTCCTTCAGCCTCTCCAGGCTCATGTACGCCGTGGACTCGTAGTCCGCCATGTACTTGTCCCAGGCCTCGAGGGGCCGCAAACGGCGCAAGCATAAAGTTACGGAGCTCCGCGCGGACTTCTCGGTTCGGCGGCCCCGCTCCCTGGCGCACGGCGCGCGCCAGGGGGAGGCGCCAGAGGCGCCGACAGGGGGCCCAGCGCAGATCCAAGAGATCCGCGCGGAGCTCCGAACATCTATGTTTGCGCCGTTTGCTTGCCATGGCTCGGAGGTCCATTCCCCGTGCATCTGTCGGTTTCGTTTTCGTTTCCTACGCGAGATGATCCAAGGTGCTCCTCGGCGGCCCTCGGCGAGGCAAAATGCACACGCTCGAGCGATGCCAAGCTTGCTGTTCTCCGAGAGCCGCGGAGAAGCCGAGGAACTGCTGCTTCTGGGCCTGCTCCACCTCGTTCATCTCGTGCTGCTGCGCCTGGTCCACGAGCCTCCGCTGGCGCTCCTCCTCCTTCGCGCGGAGCTCCTCGTACTTGCGCCTCGCCCGCTGCGCCTCCACGTACTCGCCGTTGGCCTCGCACTTCTTCCGGTAGGCGTGCAGCCGCTTCAGCAGCGTGAGGGGCGTCGTGGACTCCTCCTCCTGCTCCTCTTGCGCAGGGGGGCGCCCCCTGCACGCCCGTACACCGAGCCTGGGCGGGCCCCACCCTGCTCGCCCAGGATCGGCGTCTGCCCCGTGCCAGGGGCCGGCCCAGCCAGGATCGGTGCAGGAGTACAGCCGGTGCCCGCCGACGAGGGGGGGGAAGGGCGAGGCGGGGCGGCCCCCCAAGAAGAGCCTCCTCCCCCCCTTCTGCCGAGGTGGCTCTCGGGAGCCCCTGCGCGCGGTGGCCGACCCCCCTCTGGGAAGCTCCCTGCCTTCTCGGGAGGCCCCCCCCTCGCCCGCGCCCCGCGAGCCCAGAACGACGCTCAAATGGAGGAGGAGGAGGAGGAGGAGGAGGAGGCCGAGGAGTTGGAGAAAGGTGAGGAGGAGGAGGAGGAGGAGGAGGAGTGGGAGGAGGGAGGAGGAGGAGTCGGAGAAAGGTACAGAGGAGGAGGAGGAGGAGGAGGAGGAGGAGGAGAGAACGAGAACGACGCTCAAAACGCCTGGTCTCCTGGCCCAACCAAGCATCCATCCCTGGCCAGCTGCTCAAGCTGCGCCCGGCCGTGGCGACGAGGGGCTCTCTCTCTCTCTCTCTGGAGAGGAGAGCGACGAGCCTCCTCCTCCTCCTCCTCCTCCTCCTCCTCCTCCTCCTCCTCCTCCTCCTCCTCCTCCTCTTCCTCCTCCTCCTCCTCCTCCTCCTCCTCCTCCTCCTCCTCCTCCTTAGAACGAAGCAGGAGGACCAGACATCCGACGTCGTGCTTCTTCATTCACCACGTGGCACCCCAAAGGAGCAACCAAAAAAGGACCCTCACCCTTTGGGAGGGGACCTGGAAGTATCGAACCAAACCGCCCACATCGATTGTCCCAAATGCAAAGACGGGGACCTCAGCGAGGCCACGTCTTCAGTGTTATTAGGGTTATGGGTTCTTTCGTTCTCGATGACCAAAGGTCTGGACCCCTTCCTCGGGACTGGCTTCTCGTCCTGAGCCGTGGTTCACGGTCCTGGGGCTCCGCGAGGGCCCCCAGAGGCCGAAAATCTGCAACACAGCTCCGTGGTCATTCTCTCATAGCGACAGGATGTCAGCGGGAAGGCACGTGCTGCGAGCCGACGACGACGACGACGACGACGACGACGACGACGACGACGACGACGACGACGACGACGACAGCGACGACGACGACAGCGACGACGGCGACAGCGACGACGACGACAGCGACGACGGCGACGACGACCAACAGAACAAAAGAGCAAGCCCGAGGTGGACGGAGAATGACGGCGACGACGACGACGACGACGGCGACGGCGGCGGCGGCGACGACGACGACGACGACGAGGTCGGGGGTGAGCGGCGAGGCGCGGCGCCGAGCTCCGTCGTCCCGTCCATCGCTTCCTCCTCGACCCTCCTCAGCTGCTGCACGACGGCCTCGAAGGAGACGAGGTCCACGCCCCCATCGCCGCTGAGCTGCTCCGCGACCCGGCGGCCGAGCCCGATGTCCCTGCCCAGGGAGACCACGAGGTCGGGCACCCTCTCCACCTTCGCCTGGCCGGTGCCCTCGTGGTCGTACCTGAAGACGGAGCCGGGACGAGGACAGAATCTGGTGAGGATGAATCGAGAACCTCTGACTCTGAGATCCGGCGGCTCTGGAGAATGTCTTGGGCGCCGCGGCATTCTCAGAGCGTTCCGGAACGCTCTGGAACGGATCTGTCTCCGTCCTAGCCCCGCCCGATGCAGATCTCCCACGACCTGATGTTTTCCATCCGACTCTTTTCCTCAAAAATGGATCCTGGACTCAGAACTACTGGGGTAGGGGTCGGAATCTCTGAGGCCGCAGATTGAAAAAACAGATCGGAAGCTGTCTGGATCCCCAGGCCGCCGACATCGTGGCTTCTTCGGTCTGGGCGGCTTCTCGCCCATCTCATCTCCCGGGAGTCCCGTCTCTGGGAGGGCCGCGGGGCCGTCAACAAAGGCACCTTGGCTGAAGAACCCACGGGAAAGACACTCACACACAAACAAACAAAAACAGACGTTTCCTCCCCACGCTCTGACGACGGCAGTCCGCAGGTCAAGATGGCGAAGGCAGAGGGGCAGGAGGTTGGAGGAGGAGGCCGACAGAGGAAGAGGAAGAGAAGAACGGATCAGGAGGAGGAGGAGGACAAGAGCAAGCCCAGGATTCCTCAGCAAGGCTCCAACACAGCCTCCCGTCCCACGTCCCCTCCTCGGTGAATCCTTGCAAGCATGCCCTTTCACTGCGGGAAGCGCCTCCCCTCAAGGACGAGGGCCCCATAGGGCCTGCCATCCGGACGACGGCCCCGTCTCGACGAGAATGCAACGTTGACGAGAACCCGAAAGCTAAAACGAGAACCCGCCTCCTCCTCCTCCTCCTCCTCCTCCTCCTCCTCCTCCTCCTCCTCCTCATCCTCATCCTCCTCCTCCTCCTCCTCTCCTCCTCCTCCTCCTCCTCCTCCTCCCCTCCTCCCCCCCTCCCCCGCCTCCTCCCCCTCCCTCCCCTTCCTCCCCCTCCCTCCTCCTCCTCCTCCTCCTCCTCCTTCTCCTCCTCCTCCTCCTCCTCCTCCTCCTCCTCCTCTTCCCCCTCCTCATCCTCCATCTACAAAGAACACCGAGGCTGGAGTGTAAAGTTCAAGGAGGTGTCCAGCGAGAGCCTTTCTTTTTTGCGTTTAGCGCACAAGTCCACCATCCGTCTAGCTGCTGCACATGTTGGGAATCATTGGACTTTGTGCCTGATTGAAAAAAGAACCCTCCTCCGTTCGCGAAGAGATTGCGCGTTACGTGCGTAACCTGTTGGCCATCGATCTTGAACACGTTTCAGGCGGTCTTGTTTCTTGCCACGGAAAAAAGCGCCCCCCCTTCCCCCCTCCCCCATCCGTCTTCATGCGCACGGCGCGTTGGCGAACGCCACACTCTGGAAACGTACCGCCTTCCACCCGTGCAACTCTGGAAACTGGTTTCGAACGAACGTGAGCGGCGCTACGGCGAGAGCCACAGTTTCAGTACGAGTCGCCCTCCTATGGCCCTGGCGAACATCAAACGAAGGCGAAAAGCCCAAACAAGCCCAGACCGCCCTATCAGGGCGTCTGGCAGGGAGGAGTTATATGCTACTTGTAGAGAAGAGGGGGGAGGGAAGAGTGAGAAACAGGTGTCCTAGAGCCAAGAGTACCTCTGAGCAATGATGCTGGACCTCTCCTGGGGCGCTGTCCAATCAGGGTTCCGAAGCGGACCCAACAGTGACGACGAGGGCCCACCCACAAGGAGGCCAACAAGTAAAACAAGCATCAAGATCCTCAACTCACCCTTCTCCGCCCTCCAGTTGGCCATTCGCGCCACCTACAAAAACGGCCATCCGCTCGGGGCGATCCAAGCCTCACCCGAAGGCGCTAACCGATGCGCATACGCGGGAGGGCACCCGATGGCCCCAACGCCTACGACAAACCCACCAAGAATTTCACAGGTTGTTCTCTCCCCCAACCGATTGATCCATCCTGCTCCTCCTCCCCATCCTCCTCGTGCCACTTCTCCGCCCTCCTCCCCTATTCGCCTCCTCCTGCTCCTCCTCCTCCTCATGTGACGAGAACCCGAAAGCTAGGACGAGAACCTTCCTCGTCCTCCTCCTCCTCCTCCTCCTCCTCCTCCTCCTCCGCCTCCTCCTCCTCCTCCTCCTCCTCCTCCTCCTCCTCCTCCTCCTCCTCCTCCCTCCTCCTCCCTCCTCCTCTCTCCTCCTCCCTCGTCATCCCTCCTCGCTCCTCCTCTTCCGCCTCCTCCGCCTCCTCCTCATCCTCCGCCTCCTCCTCCTCCTC
>CAUYUJ010021331.1:94359-104359 GCA_963575745.1 Prorocentrum cordatum
GCATCATCATAACCATCAGCATAATCATCATCATCATCATCATCATCATCATCATCAGCATCATCATCATCATCATCATCATCATCATCATCATCATCATCATCATCATCATCATCATCATCATCATCATCATCATCATCATCATCATAATCATCATCATCACCATCATCATCATCATCATCAGCAGCAGCAGCAGCATCATCATCCTCCTCCGCCTCCTCCTCCGCCTTCTCCTCTTCCCTCCTCCTGCCTCCCCCTTCGGACCCGCGATGATCGATCCCCGATCGGCGAAGGCGGCAGGCCGCGGCTGTGACGAGGGCCGGCTGGCCTCGGGCGACTGGCCGCCGCCGGCGCTCATCGCCTCCGCAGGCTTGAGAGGGGCCCGCGGCGCCCTGGCCGCGGCGGCCCTCGCTGCTTGGGCGCTCGAGGGAGAGGAGGAGAGAGAAGGAGCAGGAGCAGGAGCAGGAGCAGGAGGAGGAGGAGGAGGAGGAGAAGGACAGTCAAGGAGAAGGAGGAGGAGGAGGAAGACAGAGGAGGAAGACAGAGGAGGAGGAGGAGGAGGAGGAGGAGGAGGAGGAGGAGGAGGAGGAGGAGGGAGAGGAGCAGGAGGACAGAGAAGGAGGAGGACAGAGGAGGAGGACAGAGAAGGAGGAGGGGGAAGAGGGCGAAGTTGCTGCTCATTATCTGCGCTGGGCAACGCTGCAACATGTGGACCTGATGCATTCGAAGATTTTGCACTGCATTCCAGAGCCAGGATCCGAGCGCCTCTTGAAAGGTGTTCCCTGACAATAAGTATCACCTGGCAGGGACCAGAATAAAAGCCAGGACAGAAAAGAATGAGGAGAAGGAGGCGGAGGCGCGTGGCAGCATCCAACGGATTTACATGTCATCATCAATCATGCGGAGGCGGCGGGGGACGCCGTGGAGGCGCGAGTGCGAACGCGAGAAAACGGCGGAAGAAGGGCACAAGAGGAGAAGAAGGAGGAGAAGGAGGACGACGACGAGCGACCGTAGCATAGACGACAATGTAAAATGCCCACCGCGGCCGCGGCGGGGCGCGGGCTCATGACATGGGCCTGTCCCTGGCGGTGATATGCACGATCTTATGCTTGCCGTAGTCGCAGGAGACGCCCATCTTCTTGGCCTCCAGGAAATGTTAGTCAGCGAAGACGATGGAGGGAACAGCTGCGGTCATCGAACGCTCCGAGTCCCAGCGCGAGCCTCTCCAGCACGGCGGCGTGAGATGCTGGCGCAGCTGGGCCGCCCAGTGCAGGAGCCGCAAACACTGCGAGTGATGGTGGACCTCGTCGTTGGCACCCACGCAGCCCCAGAGACACGGAAACCGCAGAGGGAGCACATGCATGCGACAACTCGTGTGCCGCCCGCCCGCGCGGGCGCGCACCGTGGCCCACCGCCACGCAGGGGGGGGGGGGGGGCATCTTCAGCAGCACCAGCTTCAGCGCCTGCCACCTCTGGAGCAGGTCTGCAGGTACCGCTTCGGCCCCGAGCCACGTCGTCGGCCCCGTCCTGATGGCGCGGTGGAAGCTGTCTGGGCACCGCCCTGCTTGGAGCTGTGCGGGAAAGCATCCCCCGAGGGCGAGGTCGCCGACCAGCGTCCAACGACGCCGCAACCGCACGCTCAGCAGTGCCTGCGCAAACCTCAAGGTCATGAAGAAATCGAGCAGGGGCGTCGATCGGCTTGGCGTTGACCGCCTGGAAATAGCGCTGAACGAGTGAGTCTTGAGCGCGCCCAATTTGCGGGCTCCACTCAGTGGCAGCAAAGGCTAGGCAGCCCTATATTCTCTGCGGCATGGTGATCGAGCCTCTCGTAGGCGTCGCCCCACGATGAAGTCGTGAACTTGGACGCCCTCCTCGTTGAGCCTGCCGCCATGGCACGCATCGATTTGACCGCTGCAGTTGGGAACCAGGAGTCCAGGGAGAGGAAGTCCGAGGGCTAGAGCGTCGCAGGCGGAAGCCGCAGCACTTTGCGGAACGCAGGGAGCTCCGCCATAGCGAGATTCTTGGGAAGCGGGAATAACTGCATGAGGCATGACAGCACCGAGAGGCAGCTGGCGCCGCGGGGCCGCGCGTCGACGTCGACGGGAGCGGCCGACTGTCCAGCGCGCACCACTCGATGCCACCGCTTCTCCAACGCCATCGAGCTTCGGGAGGCGCGCCTGGGCCAAGCTGCGCGCCCAGGTACTTGCCCACCTCTTTGACCTGGACGCCTTTCCATTGCGGGGGGCAACACGGAAATAATCGACTCGTCATGAACGCCGCTCATCGAGGGCCCCATCGACTCGGAGATCGGCCGCTCGCCGAGAGCCTGCCAAAAGGGAATGCGAAAGCTCTTTTCTTCGGCCGCAGTCTGAGGTTGCCCAGCTCGCGCGCCACGTCGAGGGCCGCGGCAATCTTCGGCCGGGTCTGAACGCCGAGGTCGACCGCGCCCACGTCGTCGGCACAGGCACCAACGGTCGCGTCTGCTTGGGATGGTAGGATGTCGGCGATGGCGCGCAGGATGGGACCCATCGCCACGGCCCTGGCCGAACCCGATGAGGGGCAACCCCGGGCAACGCCACTGCCGATGTCACAGAGGCGGCGGCGGGCGCCTCCTAGCAGGGCCGGGCCCCCAGCCCCGCCGCCGAGGCCGTGGACCGCGTCGACGAGGCCCCATGGGAACCCGATGCGCCCGAGAGCTCCAAACGACCGTTGTCTGCACAGGGATGGGAAGGCGGCTGCCACGTCGAGGAGGAAGACCACGGGGGGTCGGCACGTCGCGCGCCCGCCCACGGGCCCGCGACGCGCGCTTCGCCGCCGAGCTGGGCGATGTCACGGCACGAGTTCGCGTCTCTGGTCAAGCCTTGCCGAACTACATGGGCACGCGAGGCAAGCTGCCTAGCCATCTGGCGGTCGACCGCCGACGCGACGATCTTGGGGCCCGCGCCCTTGCACGCGATCGGGCGGAGAGCGCCCGCTTCCCGATCGCAGCGCGCCAGGTCGCCAGGCCCCGACCCTGTCGGGGCGAAGTTGAAGAGCGAGCGGTCGACGCTTTCGGGGGCGAAGCCGAATTCGAAGAGGCCCCAGGCGACGCCCTCAGGCAGGTCGAAGCTTTCCTCTATCGCCACCCAGGACGCGCACGGGGGCTGACCAGGGGCAGCGGCCTTGGGCCGAGGTGTGAGCTCACACCATTCAATACCGTGGGTGTGGGCAAGCTGCGTCACCCACTGAAAACTCTCAGGGATGTCGCTTCGCCTACAGTTCTTACAATTCAGGGCACTGTCGGAAGTCACCCTGAACCGCAAACATCGCTTGCACTGCCACCTGGAGGGCCCGACAGGGACGAACTCGTGAGCGATCATGCAGGCTTGCGCACGGCCAGTGTGCGGCCGCATGAGGTCCTCCCATTCATCCTGAGGGGCTGGTCCCGACTCGAGCACACGGGAGGCGGCATACAAGAACTTCATAAAAATGAGAAGCTGGTCTTCCAGGCTGGCCGTGACCTGGCCCGATATAGGGAGCAGCTTGCAAGCTAGCTTGTCGGCCTGGTCGGCCTGGTCATTAAGCCAGGCACGCCAGCCTGCCTCCGAAACAGGGCTGGTCGGGACCTCGACGTGGGCCTTTCGCTTAAAGAGCGCAGAAAGATGAGGATGTTGATGAGAGAAGAGGAAGAAGAGGAGGAGGAAGAGGAGGAGGAGGTGGAGGAGGTGGGCGCGAGGCCGGCACATTCCCTCACCCATCCTCCTCAAACATCCTCCCTCCTCCCTCGTTTTTATCCTGCCTCTCTTTCCTTTAGGCCAAGGAGGCCGTTCTGGATTCTTGTACTTAGCTCAGCTTTCAACGTTCTCGTCCTCCTCTTCCTCCCCCTCCTTCTCCTTCATCCCGCTCCTCTCACTCATCATCCCATCATTTTCATTAGCATGCTCCTCCATATCCATATCCTCCTCCTCCTCCTCCTCCTTCTCCTCCTCCTCCTCCTCCTCCTCCCCTTCCGGCTCTTCCTGCTGCGCTTCCTCCTCCTCCTCCTCCTCCTCTTCCTCCTCCTCCTTGTCCTTCTCCTCCTCCTCCTCCTCCTCCTCCTCCTCCTTCTCCTCCTCCTCCTTCCTCCGCCTTACCCTTCTCAGACCTCATCTTAACTGTCATCATTTTTCCTCCTCCGCCTCCTCCCCCGCATCCTCCTCCTCCTCCTCCTCCTCATCATCATCATCATCATCATCATCATCAGCATCATCATCATCATCATCATCATCATCATCATCATCATCCATCATCATCATCATCATTATCCTCCTCCTCCTCCTCCTCCTCCTCCTCCTCCTGCTCCTCATCCTCCTCATCCTCCGTCCTCCTCCCCTTCTGTTCCTCCCCGTCCTCCTTCCTTCTCCTCATCCCCATCAACAACAACAGCATCATCATCGTCATTAAAAACAAAAATCCACACCATAATCAGCATCATCATCAGCAGCATCATCAGCATCGTCATCACCATCAGCAGCAGCATCAGCATCAGCATCAGCAGCAGCATCATCGTCATCATCATCAGCAGCAGCATCATAACCATCATCAGTTAGCATCGTCAGCAGCAGCAGCAGCAGAAGTGGCCGCAGCAGCCACATCAGCATTTGCATCAGCATCAGCATCAGCATCACCGTCGTCACCTGCATCAGTATCATCATCACCATCATCAGCATCATCAGTATCATCATCAGCAGCCGCAGCAGCCTTCTCCTCCTCCTCCTGCTCATCCTCCTCGTCCCCCCTTGTTTCCTCATGCATCAGACATGTCGGTAGAGCGGGCCAGGCGTTTCGCGTGAGAGTTCCCCCCATGCCTGCGTCTCAAGCTTAAAATCTGCTACAGGTTCAAGGATGGAGCCCAGGTCAGTGTTTAAATGCGCTCTCGCCTCATCGCCGCGCACACTCGCCTTCAAAACTTTCAACAGCTTGTAAGTTGGATCACCCGTCATTCTAAGAATGCGACTCTCGCCTTCGCGCCGTGCACGCTCGTCATACAAAACCTGTATCAGCTTCAAGGATTGATGGGGTGGCTTTCAAAATGGGGTTTTCGCCTTAGCGCCGCGCACTCTCGTTTCAGAAGGTTGCAACAGCTTCAACTATGGAGAGCAGGCCGATGTCAATATGGGGGTATCGCATTAGCTCCGCGCACATTCGTCCGAAAAGCTTGCAAGAGGTTCAAAGAAGGAGGGAGGTTGGTGTCACAGTGGGGCCCTCGCCTTGGTGCTGCGCAAACTCGTCTTGAAAGTTTGCAAGGAATAGAGGGCGTTGTCTTTTCAAGCTGAGACTTTCGCACTAGCTTTCATTAGCATCCCCCTCCTTCCCCACATCCTCCCCTCCTCCGCCCCCTCCTCCTCCTCCTCCTCCTCCTCCTCCTCCTCCTCCTCCTCCTCCTCCTCCCCCGCCTCCTCATCGTCCTCCTCCTCCATATCCCTCTCCTCCTCCTCCTCGTCAATATCCTCCTCCAGAAACTTGAACACGTGTAACAGTCAGCACGGCTGGAAGGCGATGCTTCTTCAAATCCGGGCTCTCGCTGAAGACTGCCTCGAGGTGGATGGCCAGAAGTGGAAGCTCGTGCAGCAGCTACGCGGGCGGGGTGGTCATTGCTCAATGCGGTCGTGTGGGCGGATACCTCGTGGTGTTGCACGGGCACAACTTCGCCAATCCCGCATTTCCCCCAGAAGGATGCAAGGCGGCGCCATATCAAGACTGGGCGCTCGCATGCATGGCAGGCCCATGGGGTGCTGTTCGTTCAAAGGGTGGCCTGCTTGTAGTCAAAGGGAGGACCATAGAGAGTTATTGAGAGGGGGCTTGGGACACGAGGGTGCATGGCAGTATCGATGATGCATTTAGGGATCACTCTGGCACTTCTCCTCCTCCTCCTCCTCCTCATCCTCCTCCTCCTCCTCCTCCTCCTCCTCCTCCTCCTCATCATCATCATCATCATCATCATCATCATCATCATCATCATCATCCTTCTCCTCGTGCTCCTCTTCCTTCTCATCCTTCTCCTCCTCCGCCTACTCCTCCTCGTCGTCTCACTGTCATCGTCACCACCACCACCACCACCACAATCATCAGCATCGTCGTCACCATCACCACCACCTCCACCACACCATCACCATCCCACCACCATCGTCGTCGTCATCATCAGCGTCATCATCAACATCATCATCAGCAGCATCACCATCTCACCAGCACCACCACCACCAATAACAACAGCACCAGCATTATCATCGCCATCAGCATAATCGTCATCATTATAATCCACCTCATCATCATCATCATCATCAGCATCATCATCATCATCAGCGTCACCATCAGCATCAGCATCATCATTATCAACATGATCAGCATCGCCGTCATCGTCAGCATCATCATCATCATCATCATCATCATCATCATCATCATCATCAGCATCATCGTCGTCATCCTTATTATCAGCAGCAGCATCTCCATCAGCAGCAGCATTAGCATCAGCATCATCAGCATCATCAGCATCTGCATCATCATCGTCTTCGTCGGCGCCATCATTGTAACCATCATCATCATGATCCTCAGCAGCAGCTTCAGCATCAGCATCGTCAGCATAATCGGCATCATCAACATCATGATCCTCATCATCATCAACATCATCAGCAGCATCCCCATCATCATCATCATCACCATCATCATCATCAACAGCAGCACCATCAACATCATCATCGTCGCCGTCACTATCATGATCATCATCCTCTGCCATTATTCCACTACCTTCTCCTCCTCCTTCTCCTCCTCCTCTTCCTCTGTGCAATGTACCCTGGCCTCTGTCCTCCGTCCTCTGTCCTCTGCACTCTGTCATCCTACTAATACTCCTCCTCATCATCCTGCAGCCCGCCCTCCCTCCCCTCCTCCTCGCCTTCTCTCCTCGTTCATCCTCATGCGCCACCCGTCATCTCTCACCTCATCCTGATCCGACTGCCCCCCCACCCCCCTTGTCATCCCCACCACTCCTCCTCTTCCTCTTCCGCCTCCTCATTATCCTCCTCTTCCTCCTCCTCCTCATCAACACCATCTCATCATCACCATCATCAACAACAATAACATTATCACCATCATCAACAACATCATCATCGCATCATCAGCAGCAGCATCAGCATCATCATCATCATCATCAGCAGCATCAGCATCATCATCATCACCATCATCAGCATCAGCATCGTCAACATCATCGTTATCATAATAGTCGTCGTCGTAATCATCATCATCACCGTCATCATCATCATCATCATCATCATCATCATCATCATCATCATCATCATCATCATCATCATCATCGCCGTCATCATCACCACCACCTTCACCAGAGCCATCATCATCCTCATCTCATCGACGTCATCAAGAACATCATCATGGTATCATCATACACATCATCAACATTATCATCATCACCATCATAATCGTCGCCATCGTCATCGTCATTACAATCATTGTCATCATCGTTGTCGTCATTGTCATGTCCCTCATCCTCATCCTTATCCTCATCGTCATCATCGTCATCATCATCAGCGTCATCATCACCATCATCATCACCATTATCATCATCCCCTTCCTCCGCATCCTCCAGCCCCCCATCTGGCCCGTCCGCGGAGTGGTCTGGCCTCCTACACTCCGTTGCCATGCCCACTCGCTGGCAAAATGCCTCTCCTTCCCTTTCCGATTGATATTGGCGGCACGCATAAGGGGGTAAAGGACGGGGAGAAGGCTTCCTAGAAGGAGGCCGCTTCTTTGAAGGCGCTGGCCCTACATCTATAGACAAGGCTCGTGCCTTCCAAGAAGCAGGGGTGCTTCTAAGAAGCCTGCCCAAATCCCCCAACCCCCCTCCCTCTGCGCGTGATCGATACTCAGCATAACCTACCCTTCCCCAGGCCTCCCAAACAGGGTCAGCGCAGACGGGGCCCGAGGAGATCGCCCCGCACCGCCGATGCCCGGGCAACTCGGACCGCGACCCGGAGCCCGACTTCCTGCATCCCAACCTCGTAGATGCGTCGCCGAAGCATCGGCGATGCGGTGCGATCCTCCGTCTCGTTCACTCCGCGGGAGGGGCCATGGCTTCTTCCAAGGAGACTGCTCCTTAGACGGCGCGGGCCTCACATCTACAGCTAAGGCCCGCGCCTTCTTTTTTTTATATTATTATTATATTTTTTTTTTTTAGCTAAGGCCCGCGCCTTCTGAGAAGCAGCCTCCTTCTAAGAAGACCTCCTCCCTACCCCTACCACCCTCCGCGCGTGGCCGACTCGCTACCTCTCCGGCCTCCCTCGGGAGTCCGCGGCATCCCGGCGACAATGCCAAGAGGGCTGGGCGACAGCGACCGGGGCCTGCGCGGGCCTCCGAGGGGCCCCCGGCGAGCCTCCGACGGGCCTCTGGCCCCACCGACGGCATCCGCCGCTCTCCTCCTCCTCCGCCGCATCCTCCTCCTCCTCCTCCTCCTCCTCCTCCTCCTCCTCCTCCTCCTCCTCCTCCTCCTCCTCCTGCTCCTCCTCCGCTTCCTCCCCCCACTCCTCCGACGGCGTCCGCCGCAGTGATTTTTCTTCTTCGCCACGTGGCGCCCAGGAGGTATGGACTCCTTGCCTCGCACGGGCTTTTTCCAGCCGGAGTGGCTTGTGGGCGGTCTCCCGGGGCCCGGCCAGGGCCCCCCGAGACGGAAGATGGACTAAAACGTTCCGACGCCTTCTTTTTCACGGAGGGAGGATATGCACGGGCGGGGACGACGACGACGACGACGATGACGACAACGACGACGACGACGACGACAATGGACGACAACGATGACGATGACGACGTGTCCGACGGGCCGCCGCCGGGCCGCCAGAGGGCAGCCGAGGCGACGCCGCAGAGGCAGATGAGGCGCCCACCCAGCCCTCGGCGCCGCTGGGCAGGAGGACCCTGCCGCGGCGGCCTCTGCCCACCTCGAGGACCTGACGTCGAGGGGGTCGTCGTCGTCGTCGTTGTCGTCGTCGTGGTTGTCATTGTGGCCGTCGCCCATCGTCGTCGCCGTCGTCGTCGTCGATCTTCGAAGTCGTCCATCGTCGTCGTCGTCGCCCATCGTCGTCATCGTCCACCGTCGTCGTCGTCGTCCATCGTCGTCGTCGTCCGTCGTCGTCGTCGTCCGTCGTCGTTCGTCGTCGTCGTCCGTCGTCTCCGTCGTCGTCGTCTGTCGTCGTCGTCGTCGTCATCGTCCATCGTGGTCGTCGCCAATCGTCGTCGTCGTCGAGGGGGTCGTCGTCATCTGTCGTCGTCGTCTTCGTCGTCAACGTCCAACGTCGTCGTCGTCGTCCATCGTCGTCGTCGTCGTCATCAATCGTCGTCGTCGTCGTCCATCGTCGGCGTCGTCGTCGTCCATTGTCGTCGTCGTCGTCTGTCTTCGTCGTCGTCCGTCGTCGTCGTCGTCGTTGACGCCGTCAGCCGTCGTCGTCGTGCATCGTCGACGTCTTCCAGCGTCGTCGTTGTCGTCGTCGTCATCGTCCATCGTCGTCGTCGTCTATCGTCGTCTTCGTCCATCGTCGTCGTCGTCGTCGAGGCCGTCGTCGTCGTCGTCGTCGCCGTCGTCGTCGTCGTCATCGTCGTCGTCGTCCGTCGTCGTCGTCTTCATCGTCGTCCATTGTCGTCGTTGTCGTCGTCGTCATCCATCGTCGTCGTCGTCCATCGTCGTCGTCATCGTATCCGTCCATTGTCGTCGTCGTCCATCGTCGTCGTCGTCTGTCGTCGTCGTCCATCGTCGTCGTCGTCGTCCATTGTCGTCGCCGTCTGTCGTCGTCGTCTTCGTCTTCGTCGTCCCGAGGAGGCCTCTCTGGGCGGACGTCGCTCGGCTCCCTTCGGGCCTCCGGGAAGGGGTCCTCGTCGCCATGGCCGAGCTCCGCAGTCGTAGTTGTCGTCGTCGTGGTTGTCGGCGGGGCTGTTTGTCGTCGTCGTTGCCGCCACCGTCGCCGTCACCGTCGTCGTCACCGTCGCC
>CAUYUJ010021331.1:116859-141000 GCA_963575745.1 Prorocentrum cordatum
CTTGGTCGTGGCCCCCGTGACGTTTCCCTCGGCACCCTCGGCTTCCTCGGCCGTCCCCGGCCGCCACGCGCTCACGGGGCCGACCTCGGGGGCCGTCCGAAGCGGCTCGGGGCGGGGCCTCGCGGGCCCAAGCCTTCGGTCGGGCACATCCTCCTGCGGGCGGGCTCTGGAAGAGAGCCGCAACGGTCCAGAGGGCTGAAAAAAAGGGCCAAAAAAAGTCGAGGAGGGACGTGGACGACTTAACCCAAGCCTGTGGAAGAACGACGACGTCAGGGGTCGGGCCCCTGGAGCTCTGGGCGCTTTCCCAGAGGGGCAGGTTTCTATCTCCGAGTCGCTCCCACCCTGGCTGCTCGGCACTGCGGGCAGTGAGCAGCGGCTCCCGCACGCGCCGATCGGATTCCTCTCAGGCGCTGGGGTGGCAGGGATCACCCGGTGAGTAGGCGAGTACCAGCTGACATGTACCCTCCACCTCTCCCTCGTCTTGCTCCTCCTCTTCCTCCTTCTCCTCCTCCTCCTCCTTCTCCTCCTCCTTCCCCCTCCGCGAGAAATCGACTCCTGTGATCCCCACAGTATTTACCACCAGCAGACCTAATTGCGTTCAAGACATCCCCCTCACCCTCTTCCTTTTCCGTTTGTCATGCACCTCCCTCATCCTACTCCTCCTCTCTTCTCTCCTCCTCCCAATCTCCCCTTCCATCCTCCCTCCTTCTCCATCTCCTCTTCTCCCCCTTGTCCTCCTCGTCCCGCCCTCCTCCTCCCACGTCCTCATCCCCTCCCCCCTTCTCTCCTCTTCCCCTCCCCCCTCCCCCTTCACCCCCTCCACCTCCCCCGGTGCACTTGGAGGAGGACAACGTCGACGTCGAGCGGCGAGGACGAGCGGCGGCGGCGGCGGCGACGACGACGACGACGATGACGACGACGTCGACGACTACGACGACGACGACGACGATGACCAAGACAACGACGACGAACAAAACGATAGCGACATCGACAAGGACGACGAAGACGACGATAGCGACGACGACGACGACGAGGACCATCACCACGGCGACGACGACGACGACGACATCGACGACGATGACGACGACGACAGCGACGACGACGACGGCGGCGGTGACGACGACGACGAAGACGACGACGAAGGCGACAATAATTAGCGACGACAACGACGACCACCAACACCACCACGGCGACGGCGACGACGAGGACGACGATGACGACGACGAAGACGACGACGACGCCGACGACCATCACCACGGCGACGACGACGACGACGACGAGGACGACGACGACGACGACCATCACCACGGCGACGACGACGGCGGCGACGACGACGACAACGACGACGACGACGGCGGCGGCGGCGGCGACGAAAGACGACGACGAAGACGACGCCGAAGGCGACGATCGCGACGACGCCGACGACGCCGACGACGACCACGGCGACGGCGACGACGACGACGACGACGACGACGGCGACGACGACGACGACGGCCAATGCGGCGCTCCCTGCCCAGGGCGCGCGCGGGTGCCAGCTCCGACGCCGCAGACGAGGCCAGCGAGGCCGCCGGCCCACCCGGCAGGGCAAGCGCGCGGTCGCGGCTCGTCGTCGGCCCCGGCGGCCCGCGCCGTCGTCGTCGTCGTCGTCGTCGTCGTCATCGTCGTGGTCGTCGTCGTCGTCGTGGTCGTCGTCGTTGCCGTCGTCGTCGCCGTCGTCGTCGCCATCGCCGTCGCCGTCGCCGTCGCCATCGCCGTCGCCATCGCCGTCGCCGTCGCCGTCGCCATCGCCGTCGCCGTCGTCGTCGTCGTCGTCGTCGTCCGTCGTCGTCTTCGTCGCCGTCGCCGTCGTCGTCGCTGTCGCTGTCGCCGTCGTCGTCGCCGTCGCCGTCGTCGAAGGCGGGGGCAGTTGTCGCGGCCTGGACGCCGTCGTCGTCGTCGCGACCGCCGCCGTACCAGGATCGAGGAGCGAGGAAGGGGCCCTCCGAGAGACCCCCAAAAAGCCTGCAGGACGTCTCTGGCCCACGACCTGGGCACAGCTGCTGGATGGGCCGAGGGGCACTGCTCAGTCTAGGATACATGAGGATTTTCTGCCATAGCGCTCGCTCACTCACCCGCTCGATCGGGCATATTGAACATGCTAATCCGATCTTCTTCACAGCACCCATGGCGCATCCCACAGAGGCTGCTGGAACCGCCTCACGGTGTGCACAATGCTTCCATGATAGATGTGAGAAAGATCTGAGCGCCAAGGTCGCTAGGCACTGGCAACAAAAGGCTGCGGGCATGCTGAGGACCATTCATCGAAAGGCGGCCCTGGGGCAACCATGCACTGGGAGAGGACGTTCAGACCCTGGGTCGCCGAAAACAATTTCGGGGACTCACTCCCCTGGGTAAATGCAGACCCGGGCTAGTTGGGCCGTGCAGAATCCTGTAGAATCCTGCAGGATGCTGTAGGATCCTGCACCCAAGCCCGGGCCCCCGACCCCCCGGACCCCCGACGTCCTGATTTTCCATGACGTCAACCCCCAGAGGTCCCGACCCTTTCCCCACGACCGGCCTTTCATCCTGAGTCATTTTTTGACGCTCCCGAGGCCCGACAGGGGCCCTCAGAGGCCAAAAATACAGAAAAAACTCCCGTCGCGATTTTTCCATCACTCGAGGGGGTCTGGGCCCCCGTCTCTTGAGCCCCCGTGGCCGCTGCCGTCGCCGCCTCCGCCGGCCCGAAGCAGCGCGCCCCGGCCGCGGCGTCGGCCCGAGGCGGGCGGGGCGCCCGCGGCGGAAGGGCACCAGCCCGGAGGGATGATGCGACGACGTGCGCTCCGAGTAGGGCTGCTCCCCGGAGAGGCAGCGGCTCGATTCGCAGTCCTCCTGTTGGCGGCGAGCGAGGGGGGGAAGTGAGAGGGAGAATCGTGGGCAGAGCTCCCACATCCATAATATAATGATCACCCCGGCACGCGAAGCCGTTCAGTAAACGCACCGACTGCAGGGATCGAACAGGGCAGGGCCGTTCGGTAAACGGCAAATATCGGGTCTGGGTGATTTTTCAACCCCTGGAGAGAAGGCCTTCTGAGAAAGCGGCGGGACTTCTCAGAAGCCCTCGCGCCTTCTGAGAGGTCTCCTGTGTCTTCGGGGAGGGCCTAGAAGACTTCACAGAAGGCCAGGGGACGTCCGAGCCTTCTGAGAAGGCCTTCTCCTTCTCGGTTCCCCCCAGGGCTCGCAGCCGATCCTGGCCGCACACTGAAGATGAGCAAGCCGCCCGCCCCTGAGGAAGACTCCACCCCCGAAAGCACACAACGTCTGAGAATACCCTTCCAGAGAGACACGAATAACGCCATTTCACGTGCTCTTGTGAACCGTGTTGCGAGGGTGAATTAAACAGAAGAATCACACGCATCCATCCTCCAGAGCTGCGGAAAAATAGTCCTCCAACGAACAATCCGCATACAAATCTTGGCGACAATGCCACGTAAGGCTCCGGATGCGCGGGAGCCGGTGCACGATGCGAGCACTATGGGAACCGCAGCTTGAACTGCACGCAAAAATCCTAGCCCAAAACGCCAACAAACCATGGACCAAGGAAAACTTGGATCTCCTTTCCGAGACGAGGGCTCTTGCGCTGTGCCATGGCTGTGACGAGCGGGCCCTGTATACAATCTGGAATCGGAGCCCGCTCATCTAGATCGAGCAGCGGCACTGAAACCGAGTTGTCTTGCAGCCTGTCGAAATACTGCACTGCGTCCTTCTTTGACATCGCAAACATACACTCGGGCAGTTCCTCAGTATCCCACGCTCCGCAGAAGATTTGTCACACATGCCCAGGGATGCCAAGCACCATCGCATGTTAATGTCGCCTGTGACGTCCCCATCTGGCCGCAAACAGGAAGCCCGATTTGACAGTTTGAGGCCGACGGGACATTTAGCAGAGGAGCGAGGAAACAGAGAGACACAAAGCTGGAAACATACAGGCAAAGAGAGACAGGCTCAGGGCAGACACAGTCGGACAAACAAACAAAGAGAACACTGCCCTCTTGGCACACACACAAGCAGAAACTCTTGGGCAGCGGACCCCGCCAGAGTCTGGGTCGGGCGAGCAGAACCAGGCCATGCAACAGAAAGCAAAGAAGAAGAGCGCGGCCGCAGAGAGGAGGAGGAGGAGGAGGAGGAGGAGGAGGAGGAGGGGGAGGAGGAGGAGGAGGAGGAGGAGGAGGGAAGAGGAGGAGGAGGGAGAGGAGGAGGAGGAGGAGGAGAGGAGGAGGAGGAGGAGGAGGAGGAGGAGGGAGGAGGGAAAGGGAGGAAAGGAGGAGGAGGAAGAGGAGGAGGACGACGAGGAGAAGGAGGAAAGGGGGAGGAGGAGGGGGAGGAGGAGGAGAAGGAAGAGATGAGGAGAAGAAGGAAGAGGTGGAGGAGGAGAAGGGGGAGGAGGAGGGGGAGGAGGAGGAGAAGGAGAAGAGAGGAGGAGGAGGAGGAGAGGAGGAGGAGGAGGAGGACGACGACGACGAGAGGAGGAGGAGGAGAAAGAGGAGGAGGAGGAGGACGAGGAGGAGGAGGAAGAGGAGGAGGAGGAAAAGGAGGAGGAGGATGAGGGGGGCGGAGGAAGAGGAGGAGGAGGAGGAGGAGGATGAGGAGGAGGAGGAGGAGGAGGAGGACGACGAGGAGAAGGAGGAAAGGGAGGAGGAGGAGGGGGAGGAGGAGGAGAAGGAAGAGATGAGGAGAAGAAGGAAGAGGTGGAGGAGGAGAAGGAGGAGGAGGAGGAGGAGGGGGAGGAGGAGGAGAAGGAAGAGAGGAGGAGGAGGAGGAGGAGGAGGAGGACGACGACGAGGAGGAGGAGGAGGAGAAAGAGGAGGAGGAGGAGGACGAGGAGGAGGAGGAAGAGGAGGAGGAGGAAAAGGAGGAGGATGAGGGGGGCGGAGGAAGAGGAGGAGGAGGAGGAGGAGGAGGAGGAGGAGGAGGAGAAGGAGGAGGAGGAGTACGAGGAGGAGGAGGAGGAGGAGGGGGAGCAGGAGGTCGAGGAGGAGGAGGGGGTGGAGGAGAAGGAGGAGGAGGAGGAGGAGGGGGAGGAGGAGGAGGAGGAAGCGAGGAGAAGGAGGAGGAAGAGGAGGAGGAGGAAGAGGAGGAGGAGGAGGAGGAGGAGTGTAAACCAAAGAGTCATCAGCGATGTTGGAAGTAACTCTCCCTCCAAGCTCCCTCTTCACAGGCCCCTACAACAGTTCATTTCAATTAAGGGAACTGTCTCGTTGGAAGACACCCTCGACCCTGAAGCATGCCAACGATATCAACGCATGTAGGAAGCATGCATGCCAAGGACCCTGACGCATGCCAACGACCCTGAAGCATGCCACCCTGAAGACCCTGAACATTGTTTCCTGGATTTCAACGCAACGAATCAACCTGACTGCTGCGTCTTGACAGTCTGGAACCGTGCCAGAACCCCATTCTTGGGACTTCAACACCGCGAAACAACATGACTGCTGCACCCGCATAATCCAGAATCCTTCCAAACACACAACTTCTGGTTCGTAACTCTTCCAATTTTGATGAACGAATGTGCGCAGGGTTAAAGCGAGAGTCACATTTTGAAATGGAACCGCCCTCAATCCGTGAAACTCTTGCAAATGTTTAAAACGAATGTGCGCGGCGCTAGGGCGAGAACCACATTTTGAAAACCACCAACTCTCAATCCGTGAATCTTTTGCAAATGTGGAAAACGAGTGTGCGCGGCGCTAAGGCGAGAACCACATGTTGAAACCACCCACCCTCAATCGGTGAAACTCTTGCAACTTGTCAAAACGAATGTGCGCGGCGTTAAAGCGAGAGCCACATTTTGAACCCCCCCTCAATCCGTGAAACTCTGGCAAAGTTTGAAATCGAATGTGCGCGGCGCTAGGGCGAGATCCACATGTTGAAAGCCACCCGCCCTCCATCTGTGAAAGTGTTGCCAGTTTCAAGCTTCAGGGTCATAAATGGTGAGGAAGTCTCAAGCGAAACGACCGGCCCGCCCTAAAAACTGGCCTCGGGGTGCGACATTGCAAAATTCGGTATAAGGAAAGGAGTGCAGGATGAGGAAGAGGAGGAGGAGGAGGAGGAGGAGGAGGAAAGGGAGGAGAAGGGCAAGGGAGGAGTAGGAGGAAGAGGAGGAAAGGGAGGAGAAGGGCAAGGAGGAGGAGGAGGAGGAGGAGGAGGAGGAGGAGGAGGAGGAGAGGAGGAGGAAGGAGAAGGAGAGGCGGAGGAGGAATAAGAGGAGGAGGGGGGACGAGAAGGAGGAGGAGGAGGAGAAGGAGGAGGAGCAGGAGGAGGAGTAAGAGGGGAGGGGGGAGCAGGAGGAGGAGGAGGAGGAGGAGGAGGAGGAGGCCAGGCGCGCGCGGCCAGCCGGCGCGCGGAGGCGCGCTGGAAAGGCGCGCGCCTCCGTGCGGGAAGGCCTGGCACTCCGCGGGCACCCCGCGAGCAGAAGCGCGGAAGGGCGGGGAAGCGCCTCGGGCAGGTCGTGCTTTGGGGGTGACACAATTTTTTTTTGGGGGGGGGGGACTAAGGAGCCTCTAGGGTTCTCTTTCCTCAAAGAGGCGATGGGACCAAGGCGGTCGCCCCGCAGGACGAGCAGTTCGCTCTCCAAGGTAGCCTTGGCTCTAGCCCCCTGGGGGGTGACCCAAATTGGGTGGTGAAACAAAGGGCCCCTTCAGGGCCCTTTCCTTCACCCCCTCTTTGGGCACCAACTGGCTCCAAAAGGGGCCCCCAGGGCCCCCCTTAGAGCGCCCTGTTCCTCCCCCCCCGGTTGGGCCACCCCCCATGACCGCCCGCCCGGGCGCCGAGACGGAGGTCTTCCGGCCCCCGTCCGCGCGCCGCGTGCCGGCTCGCGCCGCGGAAAGAGTGGCCCCCAGCCCTGGAGCGGGGCGCCCGCGCGGCGGGCCACGGCGCGGCGAGGTGCCCCTCGGCCCCGGAGGGGCTCGCGGCCGGGTCGGCTGCCAGGCCACCTCGCGGGCTCGGCAGGCTCAGGCTGGCCCCATGCCGGCGCGGGGAGCAGCCCGGCAGTCAGAGCTGCCCCGAGCCTCACGGCGCGGTGCCCTGCGAGGACGACGCGAGGCCGCGGCGGTCTGGCACCATGCTGCCGTGCACAACGGGAGGGCGAAGGCCAGCGATGCGTTTCCCCGCAAGCATAAGGCAAGAGAGAAGCAATGGACAAAGCGAGAGAGAGAGAGAGGGAAAGAGAGAGAGAGAGAGATGCACATATTTAGTTGGTGCTCAGAGAAATCTATCATCGAGGGAAATGATTGCGCACCGACGGTGCAAGACACCACAGTTTTGGGGAGACGTAAGACTCGGATACGGGGGACGCGGGTTGGCCTGACGGGGTCCATCATAAAAATGACGAGACGCAATGAAATTTGACGCGAGCTCCCACTGCAAACATCCCACGAAAACTCGACCGTCAAAATTCAGGGAAAAAACGAACTGGCGCAAGGCAGCCAAAAAAACTGCCCAGTTGGATCGTGGAAGCAACAAGTCCGAACGGCCGAGGGTCGTGAAACCACCTCACGCACGCTCATAGCTGAACCAGGGCCAGCCTGGCAAGCGAATGGCCATAGGCGCGGCGCACCTGCCACCGCCAAGCGCTTGCTGCGCTGGAGCAGGAACCTGCGGAGCCATGAGCACGTCGATGTCACAGCGTGCGCTGATGGCTGCGGCCCACAAGGGTCTGCACCGCCGCCAGCCGTGGCGACCCGCGTCGCGCGCCTTCGACCAAGGCCGCGCCCACCGCTTGCGCGCCAAAGCATGCAGGCGGACAGCGGGGCAGCCTAGGGCGAAGGCGGAACCGGAACGGCGACAGGCTCCGGCGCCGGCTCGCCACTCCCGACGGTAAACACTGGAGCGCGTGGATTGAACCGCCAGCCTCAACAGACGATGCTGAGGAGCTCGGGGCTAAGGCCGTCGAGATCCCGAGCGAGGCGTCTTGGGAGGTCGGGCGGAGTGGGGGGGGCGAGCTCAGGTGCGAACCCGCTCGGGAAAAAGACAATCACGGCGAGCCGACGCCGCTGCCAGTGCCACCGCCCGAGGGGGCACGGACAGCGCAGAGCCCGCAAGGGCGGGCCCGTCCGCAGGGTCTCTGCCGGGCTGCGGCGGGCTCTCGCGCCGTAACTCGCGCCTCCATGGGTCATTCGGGTCCAAGAAGGGGGCCCTCGGAACGCCCTCGACGAAGCGCGGAGCATCCCGAGGCGAGAAGGTCTCCAAGGACCGGCGAGCAGGCCCGAACCCCCTCAAGGGCGACCACAACAAGAACCGCAAGGACCTCCCAGCCCGAGGGGTCGCACCGAACTGGCGCATGGGTGGTATTCTCAGCCCTCCCGGCGGCCAGCGGGACCCCGGGGCCCCGTGGCGCACGCAGGGCGCCTCCTGCCGAAAGACGGGGGGGGGCTCGCGCCACACCAGGGGCAGCAGGCGGGCGGGCACCGGCGCCGTCGGGGCCGGCATGGACGAGACCTGCCCGGGTGGCACGAGGAGGGCGAGCCCGAGCGCGGCGAGCCCGAGCCGATCCCGTCGGCTTCGAGCCCGCATGCCTGAGCGCGGCGCGCAGGCCACCCCGCGGCGCCACAGCCTTCGCCCGCTGCCCCGCCACCACGGTCGTCTGCGTCTGACGACGACGACGACGACGACGACGACGACGACGACGACGACGACGACGAGCACGACGCCCGGCGACGCCTCCGAGGGCCGTGTCCACAGCAGCCGCGCGAGCTCCGTTCTGCTGCGGCGGTTTTTCGCGGAGGGGGCGCGCCCAGCGCTGCTTCGGGCCGACTTCGCGCGAGGGGCGGGGGCCCGCGTGCGCCCGTGGCAAGAAGGGCCGTGGGGCTCCCCCTGAGCGACGGCAGTGGCCCTCGAAGAAGCCAGCGCAACCGTCGGGGCCTCGAAAGCCACGGCAGGCACCCTGGCCTGGGCAGGGCGGATCGCAGCAGCCGCCCGGCTGGCCGCAAACGGGCTGCCCTCGTCTTGTCCAGTGTCTCGCCCGCGAGAGCGCCGCAGTCGTCCACGGACCGGACGCAGCGCGTCGGCCTGCTTTGGCGCTGCTTGCCAGTGGAGCGCTGCACGAAACCGGCAGTGAGCGGCATGGTTCCAGCGTCCTGGGGGGGCAGGCGCGGGTTCAGGGCAGACAGCTCCAGCCGCAGGTGCCGGCGCAGGATTGCTTCTGAAAGAGACGGCATCATCCTCGAGCTCTGACTATCACCACAGAAGTGCTTCGCCGCAGCGTGAGACAGAGGAGAGCATGGTGGCTGTTGACTCTTTCGTTGCACGGGCCCATGCGCAGCATTCGCAACCATGCCGTGAAGCGCGAACCCAGGGCCACGAACGAGGACCCGAAGGGGGGACCCAAAAGACAGAGACGTGGGGAAACTGAGAGGCAGAGATGCTGACAGGCAGTCAAGAGACAGAGAGGCAGACGAGGCAAAGCAGGTGAGGGGCCATACCACTTGAGGGGCATGAGAAACTGAGAACTGAGAGACCGAGGATCGACGATTTAAGCTGTGAGCAGAATGACAGATCACAGCATGAGTGGAGTTCAGGCAGGCGCTGGGGCGACGTAGGACGCCACCGCCGATCGATGGATCTCAGCTACTACTGATTGCCCGTGTGCCCTCACCCCTCCCTCCTCTTGCTCGCGGTCCTGAGTATCTGGCGACCCGCGCTCCAGCCAGACCTCGCTGCGGGCGCGATGCGAGCGGCAGCCGACGGGCGAGTGGCCGACTGCCACCCGCCTCCCGCGCCGCGGCCGCACGCGGCCCCAATCTCCGACGGCAAAAAGACTTTTTCACCACGTGGGCCCCCAGGGCTCCGGGCACCATCCCCGAGACCAGGCGCCCCGCTGTGGAAAAGTGTGTGTGGCGGCCCTCGGGCCCCCGAAGTGGGACCCCGAAGAAGACCCAGCTACCTCGACTTGCACGTGACGACGGAAGCCTGGGCACACCGTGACTGTGCAGATCCTGGGACGTTCGGCAGGACAACAATCACGTCAGGACAGTGACGGCGACGACGACGACGACGACGACGACGACGACGAAGACGAAGGCGACGAAGACGAAGACGAAGACGACGACGAAGACGACGACGACGACGACGACGACGGCGACGACGATGGCGACGGCGACGGCGACGGCGACGGCGGCGGCGGCAGCAACAGCGATGGCGAAGGCGACGGCAACGGCGGCGGCGACGACAACAGAAGCGCGACTCTCTCGAACTCCGTCCGAGATTGAGTCCGACCCCGTCGTGCACGAAAACGCCCGCAGGCAGAAAAGGGCGGATCACGGTGGACCGACCTCAGCATGACCCGCACTGATTCTGATCGAACCCACCATTCCTGCACCTCCACATGCTCCTCATATTCCTTATCAGCACCTTCTTTCTCAAACTCTTTGTCCAACTCCTACCTTTATTCCTCATTAATATATACCCCCACTCTGTCACCTAGCCAGCCGATAGGGACCAAATCCGGGACCTTCCATCCGACTTGTTAAAAGCAATTCACAATCTACGGTTTTCGTTCCAACATGAGCATTACGTCGACCATGCTGCAAAATCATGGGGGAATTGGACTGGCGCACATCCCGCGCGAAAGGCCGAAATGTAGTTTTCGCCTCCGCACCGCGCTTACTTCCCTAGAGAAATGAGCTCCCGCTGGGGCGCGGCACCAATTTTCCGAACGTAATCATTCTCGTCTCGGCGCCGCGCAGATTCCGCCTGAAAGGGGCGTCCCCGCCTAGGCGCGCCATGTTTGTCACTCGCCAATGTTTAGAGGCCCGCGCGAGCGAGCGCCCTCGCTCAAGTTCCATGCGCATTCGGCTCGCAAGTGGCGCCCCTGTGCGGCCGCTTAGTCATCTCTTCGCCTTGCGAGTGAACGTGGCAATGCTGTGCCATCGCAGCGCATGTTTCAGACTCGCCGCATCCATCCGAAGGTTTGCCGCTCCCGCCCCTGCGCGGCCGCGTAGTTCTCTCTTCGCCTTGCGAGTGAACGTGGCAATCCTGTGCCAGCGCGGCGCATGCTTCGTTTCCGCCTTGCCCACCCGAAGGTTTGTCGCTCCCGCCCCTGCGCGGCCGCGTAGTTCTCTCTTCGCCTTGCGAGTGAACGTGGCAATGGTTTGCCAGCGCAGAGCATGCTTCGTCTTCGCCACGCCCATCCGAAGGTTTGCCGCTCCCACTCCCGCGCGGCCGCGTAGTCTTCTCTTCGCCTTGCGAGTGAACGTGGCAATGCTGTGCCAGCGCGGAGCATGCTTCGTCTTCGCCGCGCCCATCCGAAGGTTTGCCGCTCCCGCTCCCGCGCGGCCGCGTAGTCTTCTCTTCGCCTTGCGAGTGAACGTGGCAATGCTGTGCCAGCGCGGAGCATGCTTCGTCTTCGCCGCGCCCACCCGAAGGTTTGCCGCTCCCGCCCCTGCGCGGCCGCGTAGTCTTCTCTTCGCCTTGCGAGTGAACGTGGCAATGCTGTGCCAGCGCGGAGCATGCCTCGTCTTCGCCACGCCCATTCTAAAGTTGGCCGCTGCCGCCCCTGCGCGGCCGCGTGATCTTCTCCTCGCCTTGCGAAGGAACGTGGCACTGCTGTGCCAGCGCGGCGCATGCTTCGTTTTCGCCGCGCCCATCCGAAGGTTTGCCCCTCCCGCCCCTGCGCGGCCGCGTAGTTCTCTCTTCGCCTCGTGAGTGAACGTGGCACTGCTGTGCCAGCGCGGCGCATGCTTCGTCTTCGCCGCGCCCATCCGAAGGATTGCCGCTCCAGCGCTGCGCGGCCGTGTACATAGTTTTGTCTTCGCCAAGCCGTTTGAAGCGGGACCGCGCGCCAGCCCTTCCCCCGTGTGCGAGAGGGAAGCGCGCTCCAATCCCGATAGAAAGATGTGTCCCACTTGATTGTTATGTTGCGGGAGCGTTCGTGGGAGTACGTAGGCGGGACCCTGTGACACGCGCGACCTGGCGAACTTGACTCCTCCTCCTCCTCCTCCTCCTCCTCCTCCTCCTCCTCCTCCTCCTCCTCCTCCTCCTCCTCCTCCTCCTCCTCCTCCTCCCCCTCCTTCTCTACCACCCTCCCTGCCAGCCCTGCCCACTTCCCTCCTTCTACTCTCCACAATATGATACGTGTGTGTTCTTCCCTCCTCCATCTGTATTCCCCCTCCTCCTCCTCATCCTCCTCTCCTCCCAACTCCTCCTCCTCCTCCTCCTCCTCCTCCTCCTCCTCCTCCTCCTCCTCATCATCATCATCATCATCAATCATCATCATCATCATCATCATCATCATCATCATCATCATCGGCATCGCAGCAGCGCAGCAACAGCATCAGCATCAGCATCAGCATCATCATCATCAGCATCATCATCATCATCATCAGCATCAGCATCATCATCCTCATCATCGTCATCATCAGCATCAGCACCAGCATCATCATCATCATCATCATCATCATCATCATCATCATCATCATCATCATCATCATCATCATCATCATCATCATCATCATCATCATCATCATTACCATCCTAATCATCCTACCCCTCCTCCACATCCTGCTGTTCCTGTTCCTCGCTGTTCCTCCTCCACCTCCTGCGCCTCCTGCTCATCGCTTTTGCTCCTCCTCCTCCTCCTCCTCCTCCGCCTCCTCCTCCTCCACTGTCTGCTCCTCCTGCTCCTCGCTCTTGCTTCTTCTCATCCTTCTCTTCTTCCTCCTCCTCCTCCTCCTTCTCCTCCTCCCTCTCATCCTCCTCCTCCTCCGCCTGCTCCTCCTCCTCCTCCTCCTCCTCCGCTCCTCCTCCTCCTCCTCTCCTCCTCCTCCTCCTCCTCCTCCTCCTCCTCCTCCTCCTCCTCCTCCTCCTCCTCCTCCTCCTCCTCCTCCTCCTCCTCCTCCTCCTCCGCCTACCCATCCGCATCCTCCTGCCTCTCCACAGCTCTTTCTGACGCGCGAGGGGCACTGCGCATGCCCCGGCCGCGGCGTAGCCGTCCTCCTCCCCGGAGTCCTCCTCGCCGAGGAGGATCGCCGCGAGGGACGCGGCCGCGGCAGCGTCCAGCCCTCGGGCGGAGTCCGTGCGGACAAAGTGCTGCCGGAACACGGCCCTCATCATGCTCTCCGAGCCCGCCTTCTCCAGCGGAGCCAGACTGCCGGACGGCGGCAGCTGCCACACGCCGACATAGGCCCTGCCTCCCCCGCCTCCTCCTCCTCCTCCTCCTCCTCTCCTCCTCCTCCTCCCTCCTCCCCTCCTCCTCCTCCTCCTCCTCCTCCTCCTCCTCCTCCTCCTCCTCCTCCTCCTCCTCCTCCTCCTGGCCTGGCCAGGCCCTGAGATCCTCTCGCTGCGAGCGGCGAGCGCTTCTTGCCCCGTCTCGGCCCCGGGGGTGTCCCTCGCTTCGAGCCCCAGGGCCGTCCAACAGAAAAACGGCCCGGGATGGAGAGCCAGCCCCGTGGGAGGGGGGGCCCAGACTTCTGGGGAGCCACGCTGTGGAAACAATGCGACGTCGGATCTCTGGGGAGGACGCCCTCCTGGACCAGGCCAGGGCGGGCGCGTCCACCGATCCGATGGGCCCGGGAGGCCTGGGCGAGACCGGCTCTGGCGGTGCAGCGAGCGCCCTCCGAAGCTCGTCGTCGTCGACGGCCGCCCACGAGGCGACGTTGTGCGCGGCCGCCACAAAGGCGAGGATCTGGTCTACGCGGGCGCCCTCCCCGCCCGCGGTCGTCGTCCACTCGCTGAAGCTCAGCCCGAAGGGGGCCAGGCCCTCCGCCAGGAAGTCTCGCGCGTGCTCGAATCGCCGCCACGAGGAGCTCAGCACGAGCCTCGCGCCGGAGACCTGGACGAGCCACTGCAGCTGCTCCATGCAGCCGCGCTCGAAGCAGTGCGAGCTGTCCATCCTGTTGGGCCAGAAGACAAACGACACCACCCAGCCTACGGCTGCACGGGACTCGCTCGGACGTCCATTTCCCGTGCTTTTTTCGATTTCGCGCGTGTTTTTTTTGCTCGATGGTCCAGGATGGTCCTCGATGGTTCTCGCCGAGAAAAAAATGCACACGTCCGAGCGATGCCAAGACTCGGCGTACACCAGCAGGTCTGGCGTGGGCATCTGCGTGGCATGGTCTACGCTGCGGGCCCCGATCGGCCGTGGAGCCGCGTGGAGGGCCCTCTTGGGTGGGGTGCCGCCGCCGGCTTCTTGGCCGACCTGTGGGAGGAGCTCAGCACGCGCGTCTGCAGCGGGTGCAGCACCCCGTCCACGTCCAGAAACAGGAGCCGCCGCGGGGCCTCCGCCGCCGCCGGCGGCCCGCGCGCCGCCCCGCGGGCGCCGCCGCCGCGCTGCTCGGCCGCGGGCGCGCGGGGGCGCGGCGCGCCCGGGGCGGGCGGCGGGCCCTCGCGGCCGACGCAGTCCAGCCCGATGCCCCGCAGGTGCGCGCGGTCCATGGCTGCCCGCCGAGGGGCGCACGACGGGGCCCAGACCCCCTCGGGCAACGAAAGGTAGGGGCAAACGAACCTAACTCGCTTTTGACCACCCTCGCTTCCAAGAGCTACCAAGCGATGCCAAACTGACGAGAGAGCGTGATCCACCGCAGTTTTGCTGTGGAAAATTGCCGCCCTTTTCCTCCGGAACCCGGGGGTCCCCCCCCCCCTTCCGAAAATCCCCCCCCCTGCTGGAACCCCCCCCCGGCCCCCGCAAAACCCCCCCCCCCCCCCTCCCCTAACCCCCCCTTCTCGAACTCGAAAACCGGGGGGGGTCACTACCGGTTCGAACCCCCCCCCCCCCTCGAAAACCGGAGGGGGGGGTCACTACCGGTTCGAACCCCTCCCCACCCCCCCCTCTCACCTCCAGCAAACGACTCCCGGTCCCTACCACCGTCCTCACCACATCCCCCACTGTTGTTCCCAGCACCACTGTCCTCACCACCACTGTCCCCACTGGTTCCACCACCGCCCCTACTGTCCCCACCAGTGCCACCACCACTGTCGCACTGTCCCCACTGTCCCCACCACTGTTCCCACCACGGTTCCACTCTCCCAACTTTCTCCACGACTATCCCCACTGTCCCCACTGTCCCACTGACTCCTCCGCTGTCCCACTGAGCTGTCCCACTGTTCCCACCACTGTCCCCACTGTCCCCACCACTGTCCCCACTGCACCTCTGTCCCATTGTCCCACCGCCATCCTCGCCAACGCCTTCACCACTGTCCCCACCACCACTGTACCCTGCACTGTCCTACTGTTTCCACCACATTCCCACTGTCCCCACACCACTGTCCCCACGACCACCGTCCCCACCACTGTCCCACTGTCCCCACTGTTCCCACCATTGTCCTCACCTTTTTTCCCTCCACTACCGTCCCCACCTCTGTCCCACTGTCCCCACCACTGTCCCGCTGTCCCCTCACCACTGTCCCCACCACCACCGTCCCCACCACTGTCCGCACCGCCCCTCGGTTTTCGAGGTGGGGGGGGGGTTCGAACCGGTAGTGAGCCCCCCCGGTTTTCGAGTTCGAGGGGGGGGGGGGGTTCGAACCAAGTGACCCCCCCCCTTTTCATGATGAACTGGGAGGGGGGGGGGAGGGGTTCGAACCGGTAGTGAGCCCCCCCGGTTTTCCAGAGGGGGGGGGGAGGGGTTCGAACCGGTAGTGACCCCCCCCGGTTTTCCGCCAGCAGCGGTAGAACACGCTCTTTCCAAACTACGGCACGCACTGGTCAGGCCACTCGACGGGGAGGCGCGTGGTATGACTTGGTTTTGCCTGGAAGCGAAAGCGGGGTAGGTAATTCACGCTCTGATTTCCTGATTTTCTTCCTCTGGAGGCCCGTACGGGAGCCTCAAAAAGCGGCCCAGGATGGAGCACCGGTCCAGGGGAACGGGTCGAGACCTCTGAGGGTCGGCGTCAGGAAAAAATCGTGACATCGGGGGTCTGGGGGGGGGGGGAACCAAAAGGTACCGACACCCCAATATTCCACAGATGCCCCCCAATGCTTCGCACGGGCTGCAGAAGAACGAGCGCCGCTGGATATCCTGGAGCTCCTGCAGCGCATCCTGAGCCAGTCGTGCCATGACAGCGTTCTTGTCCTGGGGAGGGCGAATCCACCAGCCCTCGAGGATATCAAACGGTGCCGACACTGCCATGTACTCCCCAGGACCTCTCCCCGGGGCGCGCTCTGGCCAAGTCTCCGGCCACCGCCCAAGCGGCAGGGCGGGGCGACGAAGCGCCCGCGGGCGCGCAGCGCGCCGGGGCCCGCACGGGGCGCCACCGCGGGGGCGCCCCAAGAGGCCCCCGTCTTGCGCGCGCCTGGGGCCAGCAGCCGCTCGACTGTCCCGACCGACTCCCGCCCGAGGCGTGCCCGGGGGCGCGGACGAGGCGTCCCTGCCCGCTTGGCGTCGGAGCCCGTGCGGCCGCCGGGTGCGCCTACACCATATGTGCACCGGGAAAACAAGCCAAGCAGCAGCAAGATCCCCGGGCGACCCCCCCAAACAACCCAGACGACCCCTGCGGAGGGATGGCGACAAGACGGCCTACCCCTGGCAGTCCCGTGGACAACCCAGCGGGGTTCCCCACAACCCCACTGGAGCAGCTCCCCTTGGGCAAGCCTCCCATGGATTTTCTTCCACTAGATATGACAGGATCGGGCCAAATCTTCTCTCGAACGAGCCAGGTCGACGCTCGGCCTGCCCATCCGGCGGCCGAGTGTACTCAGACGCCAGACGGGCTCACAATGGAGCTCCAGGGTCTGGTTTTCATTTGGGGGGTGGAACCCGTCGAGGCACGCAGTCGTCAACCCGACCAAGTGTTGCGCCTATCGTGTAAGTCTCTAGGCGAAGAGATGCAACCAATTACACAGGCAGACATGAGGTGAGATACCTGCTACTTGCATTATGTCAAAGACTGCGCCTCGCTGTGCGGCCAAGGCGCACGCATGAACACCCTCGCAACTTCTGACCCCCTCCCTGGGACCTGACCGCAGGGGCCCCGATGGCCAATCTAGCCCCAGATCGCTGCTCCGAGCGGCGACCTTGCATCCAGAAGCGGACAGCGCATGGAACTGGCTGTGCAATTGTGCCAACACAGGCGGGACGCGGCACCTGCAGCTTGCATTCCGTGAAACCTCCCATGGGCCGCTTGCACAATCTCACTGGTAGGAAAGATTTACAGATGTCAATGTCCAGAGCTCTGGCTGCCCAAGATAAGCCGCGAATCCCATCCACAGGATTGTGTTGCTAAGTAGTGTCCCAGCCAGCCAGACCCATTCGTGGCCCCACGAGGTCAGAACGGCACAACCACGATTCACTCAGAGAAAAATATCCGAGCAACTTTTGTCATGCCATGAATGTTAGTGAACTCTGGGAAAACTGATCGATTGTAGTGAGCATGCGAGGCCAAAGTGGATCAGTACTCAATAAACGGTGCCGTGGACGATACCACCCACGATCCCAGACATCATCACAACCTTCACCATCGCAATACCTGCAAAGACGTTTGCCATCGTGCTCGAAACGTTCCCTGCGACGTTCGCGGCACTCATCTTCATCCCTCTTCTGAGCAGCGCCCTCTCCGGCACTGAAAATGCGCTGCATCCGACCATCGTGCTGTATCGGGATCCCGTGTCATAGGATGCCTTCGCCAAGTGCCTGGTCATGCAACTTCTGGAACGCTGTACTGTCCACCTCGAGGGATTCAAACCTAAACACGCTCTTCGCTACGCACGCCTCAATAAGTGGGGCGAGGGGGTCCGTCATCTCCGCGCCCTCTGCTCGAAAAACGGAACCTTTTCTTCTCAAGTACGAACTCCAGGCCAGAGCCTCCACCACATGGAGGACAGTCACCTTTTCCACCCAACTTGAATGGATATGCAAGTCTCCTGCCTGGAGGACAACGAACATTGCCCAATCTGAACCAAGGCTTGCATTGCAAGCCATTGGTTGACCCATGGCAAAACTGAGAGGGACTGGACATGACCGACGCTGGAACTGACCCCCAAACATTTCAGAATCATTATACGATCAGTGGCCCTCGTGGCCTTCTCCTGCAGCCGCAGGCTCAAGGAAAGATGTCTGGCACCCGCGACACATGCGATGTAGTGAGGGATGGACTTACCATGGTACGGCTAAAGATCTTCAGCAATATCTTCTGTTGCGCAGATCACTGCTTCATCGAGCTCTGCTTCAGTCCTGCCTGCCGCGCTGTACACTATTGAAGTGTTTGCACGGACGTGAAGATCAGAGGGCGAGCGACCTCAACCTACCGAAAATGAGGTGCATACAAGCCGAAGTGACTGAACTGCCGCTGCTTGAGCCCGACTGAGCGACCGAAGCTCTTTTGCGGACGAGGGGGGGGGGGCGGGCATGCTCGCTCTGGGTGGGCAGTGCAGACGGGGTGACCCACTGCACCCACCGCCCCAGGGAGGCCGTCTGGGGGGGGGCCTTGCCGCCAGGCGTGGGCTGTCCGAGTGGGCGTGCAGGCACCGTGGAAGCACATGGGAACCTCTGGAGGACTCCGACGAGGTCTCTGGGAGGCTCCGGGGAAGGCGGGAGGGAGGCAGCGAGAAGGCAAGGAGGGAAGGGGGGAAGCTTTATCAAGCAGGCATGGGTCCTCACGCACATCCCGAGGGTGCTGAGAAGCCCCCAAGAGGTCCCAGAGTTGATGCTGGCGATCAGGATGGCATGCTCCTCGAGCCAACCCGACAAAGCGCGGCGGGGCCGACGCTTCGGCGCTCCCACACACCAGCGCCAACACCACGCCCGTCCACGCCCGATGGATGCCTCTGCGACGTCGGTGCGATCATCGGCCTCGGAGGGCATGTCTCGGCACCTCCAGCGTGCGTACCCGATACGCCGTATCTGCGCCCAGCTCGACGATGCCTCGCACATCCTCCCCCTGCAGCTCGAGGAAATGAGACTTACAACGATAGACCTGACGCCAACGAACAACGATCGCGATGATCCGAAAGATGGTGTTGGGGCAACAAGAATCGATCCGTGATCTTAGTAAGTCATGGGTGCGTTCTCTCGCATCGACTCGACGGGAGAGTACCGTTCGACACGGCCACGAAGGTAATTAACTTGCACACGAAATGCTCCAAGAGGGCCGCGGGACACTCGGCTGAGGAACCACTGACTGCCAGGTCCAAAGAGCAAAACACACACGCTGTGGACCCGCGGGGGGGGCCGATGCCTCTGATCTTCGGTCCGACCCTGTCGGCGTCGTGACTGAATGTGCCAGCCGGTGCCTCTGCCCGGACTCTGGCCAGGGAGGCACAGGTCCCCACAGTCGCCAGGCTCCTTGGCCCTGGCGCCCCCAGAACCCGCGCCCACGAGCCCAGGGATCTGGCTCCTGGCGAGGGCCTGGGTCACGCCGACGCATGCCTCTGTGACACGGTGCGTCATCCAGGGCGTCCGCGCGCCGGACCTCGGAGGGGAGCTCGGAGGCCAAGACGGAGGGCGGAACGCTCAGCCTGGAATTCCGCCGGCCCGTGCGCCCAAGAGCGCAGCTCCAAACAGCAGCTGTTGACGGCGACGCGACGGAGCAGACGACCCCGTTTGTGCCCTCAGCGTGCGGCCCAAGCCTCCGACGTCGAGCACCCTACCGAGCCTGAGGGCGTCTCGTCCAGCGGGCCCGCGCCTACTGCGCTCCACGGCGGCCTGAGAGCACGAAGCAGCCCGCACAGTCCGACGCAGTCCGACCAGCCACACTCAGGGAAGCTGTGCTCCCTACAGGGCAGTTTTTAATACATAGGAGTTTAAAACATAACATATTTTAAAAAAAACATGATTAATTTACGAATGAATTGATGCATGAACTCATCGTTGTTTTTAGTACCAAATCCCCGCATTTTTTATACATGATCCGCACGCGGAGCATGTATTAAAAACGGCACTGCACCCTGGAAGAAGAAAGAACGGCCTAAGGGAAGCTGTCCTCCCTACCCTGGGCGCGGAGCGCGCCAGGGGCGGCGCTGGAGGCGCCGCTGGAGGCGCCGCCGGAGGCGCCGCCGGGGGGCCCAGCGCGGATCCGAGAAATCCGCGCGGAGCGCCAAGCTCATGTTTATGCCGTTTTTTCTTCTTCGGTCCCTGTACCGCCCCCGCCCACCTTGAGGAACCCGTCGCATCGACGACCTCCCGAGAGAGCTGTCGGAAAAGATGGGCCCCTCGGGGGAGAGCCAGGACCACAGCTCCCCCGGCTGCGGCTGGTCTGGCATGTGGCACCGCTGCGCAACCGACCAGCTACCACACTCACGGCGCACCGCCCCTGCCAGAGTGTCAGCCGGAGCGCCGCCGGGGCGAGTGCCACCGCAGAGTCGCGGCCGCGAGCGACCCACCCTTCCTCCCCCCTTCCCCTCCTCCTCCTCCTCCTCCTCCTCCTCCTCCTCCTCCTCCTCCTCCTCCTCCTCCTCCTCCTCCTCCTCCTCCTCCTCCTCCTCGGATGCTGCTGGAGGTGTCCCTGGCCCAAGGTGTCCCCAGGATCTCCAGGGAGGCCCCCACGGGCCTCCAGAGCACCCCTCACGGAGCGCAGGGGGCCCCAGGGGGCGCCAAGAGGGAGCGAGAAGCCGGGGGCACCTTGGGCCAGGACCACGTCTAGCAACACCCCGATGCCCCGCTGCCCTCTCCACCGCCCAAGAGATAAACAGATGCTCGTCGCCGAGCCCCCGGCTGAGTGCAGGCCGCTCTGGCCTCCACTCGTCAGAAAAAACAACTACACCGCGCAGCGGCACGGCACCCTGCCCGATTGCCGCTGCAATCCCACGCGGCAGGCGCCAGACGTGCCCCAGCAGGCCAGGCGAGCTCAGGACAGAGAGGAGAGACCAGGAGGGAGAAGCTGCGGTTGGGAGCACAGCACCTCAACCACACAGGGAAAGCCTGCCCGCTCAGGCCGACGGGACCATGAACTTGACCTTCGTCTTCTCGGGGTTCCTGCAGAGGACGTTGATGCTCTCCCAGTTGTCGATCGCCTCCGAGACCATCTCTTGGTCCAGAGCCTTGTGCCCCGCCATGCTGACGACGTGCGCAATGTCCACCCAGCCGTCGTCACCGTCGGCGCGCCTGGAGAGGTCTGCAACGATGTCGTACACGAGGTCGACAGGGTTGACGCCGCGCTTGGCCGGCGCGCTCAGCTCGACGCTCTCCTTCGAGGCCTTCATCAGCCGCATCGCCTCGTCGAAGTCCTGCCTCTCCACCTTGTTCGAGAAGCGCACCCTTGCGTGCGCCTGCGACAGCCGCAGGATGGCCAGCAGCGTGCGCGGCGTGGTGTAGGACTTACGGCTGTCGATGTCGGAGCGCTTCTCATCCTCCCGCATCTGGACGTAGGCGTCCTGGATGTCACGCATCAGCTCGTCAGTGACCAGCGGCTCAAAGGACTTGGCCCTGCGAACGAACGCCCTCATGAACGTGGCGTCGAAGGGCTTGAAGCCCAGGTTCAGCACGTCGGCGTCGTCGTCGCCAGGCCCGCCAGGGGCGCCGACCTTCTCCTCGGCGTCCGCCTTCTGCATTTCGTAACAGCTGTGGACCTTCGTCACGTGCATCGACAGCATCTTGTCCTTGTCTGGGTCCACCGTGTCCAGCAGCAGGAAGAGTAGGTCGAAGCGGGACAGCAGGGCCGCGGGGAGGTCGATGTTCTCCACAGGTGACTTGAAAGGGTTGTAGCGGCCGTACACTGGATTGGCGGCGGCGATGATGGTCGTCCTCGTGTTGAGCGTGGTGGTGATGCCCGCCTTGGCCACGGACACGGACTGCTGCTCCATCACCTCGTGGATGGCCGTGCGGTCGCCCTCCTCCATCTTGTCGAACTCGTCGATGCAGCAGACGCCCATATCTGCGAGCACCAGCGCCCCGCCCTCGAGGGTCACCTCGCCAGTCTGCTGGTCGCGGATGACGGCGGCGGTCAGGCCGACGCCGCTGGATCCCTTTCCGGTGGTGTACACCGAGCGCGGGGCTATGTTGACGACCTGCTTGAGCAGCTGGCTCTTGGCCACCCCAGGGTCGCCCATGAAGAGCGTGTGGATGTCTCCCCGGATCTTCATCCCGTCCTTCATGGTCTTCGTGAAGGAACCCACGAGGGAGAGGAGCAGGGCCTTCTTCATGTCCAGCATCCCGTAGATCTCGGGCCCGATGGACTTGGCGCTCTCCTCGTACATGTTGCCCCGCTTCTGGGCCTCGTCGATCTGCCCGAAGAGGTCCGTCATGTCCGCATTGTCGTCGTTGTAGCCGTGCTTGTGCTTCCTGATGTGGTGGGCGTCCAGGTACATCGACTGCGTGGTCCTGGGGGAACCAGAAGCTGCACAAAAATAACCTTGCTGAGCTACGCGCGGATTTCTTCGATCGGCGCTGGACCCCCCTGGCAGCGCCTCTGGCGCCGCCCAGGGCGCGCTCCGCGCGCCAGGAAGGGGGGTCTAGCGCCGATCGAAGAAATCCGCGCGGAGCTCAGCAAATATGTTTATGCCGTTTCTTGTTCCTCGAAGTCCTTCCCTGCTTGCGGGCGACGTAGAATGGCAACACGCTGGGCTGGTATACGCCGGTGACCGTGATCGCGTCTCCGGGTAGCACCGTCCTGGTGAGGTCGCCGGTCAGGATCACGTCGAGGGACCTTGGCACCCGGCCGACAGGGACGTGCTCGGACATCTCCTGAACCTTCATTTCCTGGTGCTTGCCGAACTGGCAGGTCCGGACGTTGCAGCGGAGCTTGCCGGTCTGGCGGTTCTGCTTGCACCTCTCCGAGGGGCACTCGGTCGGCGGCGTGTAGCGGTCCGATTCCACGGTCTGGAAGATCTCGGCGTCGCAGACCTCGCAGTGGTAGGTGGCCACCTCCACTTTCGGCTTCACCGACCCCACGCGCACCACCAGGCAGTCCAGCTGCACCAGCGCTCCCACGCTCTCCGCGGTCAGCTCGTTGATCTTCAGGGACTTGTTGGTCGAGCGCGGCACGAAGCGCACGTCGAAGGCGTTCTTCAGCCTCAGCGGCATGGGCGGCGGGCCTGCTGCGGCGCCCTCCCGCCGCTGCTGGGCCATCTTGCTCTCGCGCCACCTCTTGATCGCGTCCTTGGCCTCGCAGTCCGCGTTGAAGTCCGCGTCGCGCTCCGGCATCTCCGCGTCCGCCGCCTCGTAGAAGAACCTCATATACCGCAGCGTGTTCTTCTCGATGCTCTGGAGCAGGTTCTCGAGGGACTGCTGTCGGTCCGGGTCCGCTCCGGTATTGGCGAGCTCCTGCCGGCAAAACTCCTCCACCTGGGGCGGGGGAAATGGGATCCGGCCCCAGTGGGGAAACCAAAAGGCACCGGTACCGCTACCCCCCTGGACCTCTCATGGGGTGCGTTCTGACCAGAATGTCGAAACGAATCCCGCCCTGGCGACGAGGGCCTCCCAGGAGGTCCAAGGAGGGAAAGACGAGGGAAGAGTAGCGGTATGGGTACCTTCTCCTCCTGTGGCCCAGGGCCTTAGGCCCACGGGCCAGCTTCTCCCGGGCCGTGCGTCTGGCGGTCCCGGGGCCCCGTCGAGGGGCCCAGCGGCGAAGGCAAGCTCCAGGGCCGCTCTCCTCCACAACCCCCCCAGTCTCCATGGCCATCCACGTCGTCCAGCTCCACGAACACGGTCTCCTGTCGGTGGTTCGCCGCCTTCTGCATGATCGCCTTGTACTTGGCCAGGCCGTACCTCGTGTCCGCCGGGCCGCTCTGCGACGTGAAGGCCCGGAAGAAGAGCCTGCAGAGCTCCTTGTCCTCGGGGTAGCGCTTCACCGCCTCCTGTGGGGGGGGCCAAATACTACCCTGGGCCGCCCAGCTTCGCGCGTCGCGCCCCGCGATGCGCGACGCGCGGCCATCCTAGCGCCCTCGCGCAGATCCCTGGAGAAGGCCAGCTCGGCGGCCGCGACCGCGACGCCCGAAGCGTGCTTATTTCCGTGCCTGCGGGTGTGACCCAGGATATGTTTTTTGCTTGTGTTGTTGGTCGGTCCAGCGGGTACGAGGAGGACGAGGAGGAGGAGGAGGTGGAGGAGAAGGAGCAGGCGGGCGGAGGAGGGCAACGGCATCGGCATCCTGGGGTGACCCAGGATCCCGATGCCGCTGCTCGTTGGACCGAAAAAACCCGAGATGCAGGCGCCGCAGTTCCTTCGCACCAGGCATTTCCGCTCGGTACCTCCAGACCAGAGGAGGAGGAGGAGGAGGAGGAGGAGGAGAAGGAGGAGGAGGAGGAG
>CAUYUJ010021332.1:9589-54684 GCA_963575745.1 Prorocentrum cordatum
CTCCCTCTGTATGGTGTTTTAGCGCGGCGTTTTAGTGTGGTGCTTTAGTGTGGTGCTTAGGTTTGGTGCCTTAGTATGGCGCCTTATAAGATGGTGCCTTAGTGTGGTGCCTTACCATGGTGCCTTAGGATGGTGCCTTGGCATGGTGCCTTGGGGTCCTTTAGTGCGGTGCGGTGGTTGCGTTTAATAACCGCCCCCGCGGGTGCGACTGAGATGCGGCGACGACGTCAGCGCTTCGGCGACGACGAGGGCGAAGGCGACGCCGACGATGCGTTCGACGCGGCGGGCGCCCTTCTCTGACCCCTTTCCCGACCGCGGCGCGCGAGGTGCCAGAGAAGACGGCGCTGCTGGAGGTGATCGCTGCCAAGCCCGTGACGGACATTGACAGCCCCCACGTCAAGAGTAAAAAAGTGGCTGCTCAGGCGAAGGCTCTTTCCGAAGAGCCCACTTTTTCATCGGATAAGGTGAAGGCGATCGGCGACGTGCCCACCGCTTGGCTGTGGACTTTGATCGTCGGCACCTCCACTGTGCCCGCCCCGCCGAACGCCAGCGAGGTGGTGTGTGGAAAGGGCTCGGTTCTCTTGAAGCAGGCGACCACCTTCCTCACGGGACTGCGGCGGGGGCCAGCGCCGAAACGCCACCGCTCACGCGGCGGGGCAGCAGGGGGCCCGTGGCACGTCGGATGGGGGATGGCGGACAGGCCGCGAGGATTGGGGTGAAAGGGCGGCGTTGCACGGGGGGGGCAGGAGTCGGACGTAAGTTGGGGGTGGGGGTGGGGGCGGGGAGGCCCAAGGAGGAGGGCGCGCAGTGGAGGGGGGGTGGCGGCAACGGGCGAGAGGCGATGGGGAGGAGGAGCAGGAGAAGGTGAATGAGAAGTTGCCAGCTTTTGATTCCATGGTGGGCGCTACACCCCCTCCTCCCTCCACGCTGGTCGCCACCCGCCGAACGCAGGACTCCCCCCGACATTCGCGATCAGCGGGGACCTCTTACACAAGGACACGCTTGCCACATTTTTGCGCAAGCTGATCAGAGACCGAGGTCTTCTGGATGCTTGCGGCGGGTTCTTCAAGGGCGCCATCAAAGACGACAAGCTAGTCTTCGCCCCGCCGCACTCCGTGTGGGACGTCAAGAGAGCGACGGCTGCGGCTGGCTCGGCGGGTGGCAGCGGCGGTCAGGGCCCTTGGGATTCGCGCCGCGTATTTTTCACTGGCCCTCTTTTTGCAAGTGCGAGTCCGCCCCGCCCGTTTTGTTCGCCCTCTTGCGCCTCGCTCGCCGCCGCCCTGCGCGCCAATGTTGCCGTTGCTCTTGCCATCGTCGTCGCACGTGTCGGCCACGTCGGCGTCGTCGCGGTCGTCGTCGCAGCGGCCGTCACCACCTTTACCATCGTCATCGTCGGGGCCACCAGCGTCGGCAACCCCTCCCGAGGACAGTGCCCCTGTCGGGTGCCCCAGGGGGGACTGGGCCACGTCGGCCCGCGCGCGCGCGCCGCGCCGTTTCGGCGAGGCCCCTCGCGTGGACGGCTGCCGCGTAAAGGCGCCCGTCGACGGCTCAGTGAGCAGACCGCGCGCGGTATCGGGCCGCGGTGGGGGGTTTTCAGGGTCGCCGCGCCGCCGGGGCACCGCGCGCGCGGACTGGCAGGGGGCCCTCGCGGGCGCCTTGCCATGTCGGCGCGCTTTTCGTGCAGATCTAGGCACCGTAAGTGGGTCCACTGACGACTCAATCACGGGGCGGTCACGCGCGGGTGGCATGCGTTTGGCGCACCCCCCGCTCGGATCTGACCACCGCCCCCCCCTTCCCTTCTAGATTGGAGCCCCGCCGACGACGTCAGCTGCGTGGTTCTCTCGCGGGCGCCGCGCTGTTTCAGCGGACTTCTCGCGTGGATCGCGCCCCCCGTTTGGAGCTCCAGATGCGCGCGGTCGGATGCTTGACCAGTGTAGTTTTTTTTGTTCGGCGGAGGCTGCGGGCCGAGGCGGCTCCTCCAGTTTCGGTTTGTTCTGTTCGTGGCCGACTCTGGGCCATATGTTGCTCGCGCTCTGCCGTCGCTTCTCGGCGCGGGCCAGCGCGTGCCAGCGGATGGTGGATGGGGGGGGGGGGGGGGGGTCGCATCGGCAGCGGAGGAGAGAGGCGCGGGCGTGGGCGACCAAGCGGCGATCGGCGGAGGAGGAGGGCGGAGCGCGCGAGGGAGGGGGGCGAGGAGCGGGATAACGCGCAGCAGCAGCAGCAGGAAGAGGAGCGCGAGGATGAAGGAGGATGGGGATGCCGATGAGGAGGGGGAGGGGTGAAGATGAAGCAGGTGGGCATGAGTAAGAGGAGGGTTCGGGGGAATACGGTGAGGGGGGGGAGGATGGGGATGATGGGGGTGACATGCGTTTCGCCGTCTTCGGCCGCTGTCGTCGCCTGCCGATTGAAAGCAGCGGACATCAGGACACGGTCGTTAACATGATCACTAAGCAGGAGTACTTGTTGAAGGAGCGCTTCCCTGCAGGCGCCTTTTCTTCTTTCGATCTCATCCGTTCCAACGGCGGTCGTTCCTCATTTCGCACTATCGTTGGTCGCCCTATGCGTTGTTTGATGAACCGTGTGGTGCAGTGCAGGGTACGTTCTGTTGGCAGCATGGGGCGATGTTGGCGGGGAGGTGTCGTCGGTGAGATGGGGGGGGGGGGGGGGGGGCGGGGCCGCCGCATGGAGGGCGTTGTCGTGGTGATGCGGGGGGAGGGGGGGGGGGGGGGGGTGATTGTGAGAGCGTTTGGACGAAGCGCAAACCGCCCGCTCCCCCACCCACCGCTGCGTGGCCTCTGCAGGCAAGATCATCGACAACAACTATGACCAGTTCGCCGCGTCCGTGTGGCTCAGCGGCGCGAAGGCCCCGTTGACGAAGCTGTTCGCTCAGAACCTGAAGCGCGCGAAGAACGAGGGCGCTGACCAGGCGCTCAAGGATTTCAGGGACCAGAACAAGCAGAAGAAGATCGAGTCGCTCGTCGCGGTGGACGAGCAGGCCGTGCTCGGCACCCGCCGCAAGCGCCCCCGCGTGGTGAAGCCTTTGGCGGAGCCAGCGGCACCTCCTCCTGTTGCGGCTGATGCGCACGAGCCAGAGTAAGCGCGGCAGGGTGTTTCTTCCACCAGGGGCTGCAAACTTCCAGAGCGCCGTCGGGCTCCTGGGGGCCATGGCGGGATGTGCCTCGGGGTCGGGCGCTCCCTCGGGTAGTTTGGTTTTCATGAGGTTTGAAGTTTTCGGCCCCGCTCATTTTTTTTCGGCCAGACGGGTGCATGGGAAATCCGCGTCCGACGGCCGTGGTCGGCGCCGAGAGCTTGCCCGTGCTTTAGCTCGACCAGGTCGGGTCGGGGCTCGTCCGTCGGTTGGACGCGTGGACGTTCAGCGATCATGGCGCGCGCAGCGCCCGTTGATTTGGGCGGTGGCGGAGGGGGAGTTGATTCGGTTGGACGGGGGGCAGGTGGGGGAGGAGGGCAGGCAGGGGGGCGTCCGATGGGCGGTCGGGCAGGATCGAGCTCGTCGCGGAGAGCAGGTTGGCAGATGGGGAGGATTGCAGGCGGAGGCTGGATGTGTAGTTCTTGGCGTTGTATCTCGCTAGTGTTGCGTCATGCCGTCAGGCCTGACCTCGGCCTAGGCGGCGCACCGCCGCCCTCGCGCCGAGGACTCGGGGCGATGGGGCGCGCCCGTAAAACTATATAAAACGCAGTTGAGCGAAGGGCCCATCCATATGCACGCGGGGGCGTGACCGAAGTCGGTGGTCGTTTTCGCTTCTCCGTGCCATGCTGTTTGCGGTGCAGTGCCGCGTAGGTTGGCCATTGCATTCTGTGGGGGTTCGTGGACCCGCGCCAGCCCACCCAGAGACGATGCCACTTCGGGTTGTTCTGGGCACTTGCGCACATCCGCATGGGTGGCAGAGGGGGGAGGGCAGCGCACGCGTCTTCGGGGCGCGGTGACCTAAACATATGCAGGGGGCACGTCGCTAGAAGAGGGCTTTCGAGACGTCTCGGGGCCAGTCCACGGGCGGCTTCGCCACCGTCGCTTCTTGATGAACAGGGCCTGTGTTCCCCAGGACTCGGAGGGTAGGGGGGTAGGGGTGGGTGCGGTTTTTGCTGCGTCGTAGGGCTTGGCGGCGCGCTGCAGGTTCGTTCGAGCATCGGCGGGCAGTTTGCGATTTTGGCAACGGCTTCGGGCCGCGTGGTTCCATATCGAGGCCGCGTGCGGCCTTGCCCCCCTTACCCTCTGGAGCGTTGGAGGTTGTTTCAACGCCGCGCGGGAGTGCGGGCGGCGGGGTCGGGGTCAGTGTATGAGCTGTGATCGCAGGGGCGGGCTAGGCGTCGCGGTGCGAGGTTGTCGATTGATGTATTGCGTTGGGTCGTCTTGGGGATTGGCAGCCATCCAGCGTGCGACAGGGGGGGCGGGGGCGTCGCGCGCACTACACATGCGCGCGGCAGGCCTCCGCGCGCAGTCACCCCGAGCACCCACCCACCTTCCCTACAACAGCCATGCTCGCCTTAACTTGCGCCCCCCCCCCTCCGATCGCCGAGCGCCTGGCGCCACATGTCCGCCCTCCCCCCGGATGATGCAATTCAGTCCGAGCTCCACCCCCTCCGTTTGCCTTCTAGAGATAGCCCTCGTTGGCCTCCCGCGGCATAGCACCATCCCCCATGTCTCAGGCAGTGCCCAGCTCGCGGCTGTCGAGGTCTCGCATCATAGCGGCGGGGGGGGGGGGGGGGGGGTGCGTTCAACGGAGGGCGCAGTCGACAGGCCATTTTGGCACGAGCCCTTTGAGGCTTCAGGCCCATGGCGGCCTTGCACTTACACGCCAGCGCAGCGGAGTTTGAGCTTCTCCGCGACGAGCGCGCCCGAGGGGTTACCGCGCAGATCTTGGCTCACAAGGTCACTGGTGAATATGCGACGCTGGACTCGGGCAAGGAGACGCGATCCCCGCTGTTGCTGCAATGTCCCCGCTCCTTTTCGTGCGCATGGCTTCGCGGCATCCCTTCTTTCTTTCTTTGCCCCCACCTTCCCCCGCTCCCCCTCCCTTTCCGATGCGCCGCCACGCTACCTTCACCATGTCTCCTTGGCCGTCGATTCGCTACGTTCTCGCTCTGCGAATCAACATGTCCCCGCCTCTTCCCCGCCCTCCTCTGCATCGCTCGCCGTGCCCCTTCTCCCCCCTTCTCGCCCTGCCCCTCCACGACGCGCCCCTCCATCCCCATAGTTATCGAAGAGCTGCCCCTTCGCGCCCGCCAGCCACCCCCATCGCCCCCTGCGCGTCGTCTACAGATCCCCCCCTCCGAACCGCCCGTGCCGCCCAGGAGTGGGATATCTGGACCGACCCCGACCAGCCGTTGGAGCCTGCGCTGGTCGTCCCGTTGGATGAGGCGGACGACAGTGAGGGCAGTTTCTGTCAGAGTTACATGTCGGCTGGCGTTTGCTCCAAGAAGCGCCCTGGGAGTGGTGCGACCATTTCAGATCTCGTGGCCGTCGCCCGTGATCGTGAATCCATCCCTGTCCATCGGCTCCGTGCTGCCCACCAGGAAGGGACGTTCTGCTTGGCCCCAGCGTGCCCTGGTTCCCAACGCATCGACGTCCAAGGGGCGGTGTTTCAGGCCACGTCCCCCAGCGGCCGCTTGTGGCTCAACATCGCCGACCTGTCTTCTACATTGACGCTGGAGGGCCCGCAGAAGAATGGCTCTGAGTGGTTCCACAACAAGCGGAAGCGCTGGGTGGCGCATTGCCAGATGCTCGGCGGCGGCATCGGTTGCTTGAGGCCGTCGCAGCCGTTCGGCACGGGGCTGGTTGACGACCAGCCAGACAGGTGCCTCTTGTACCCGTCAGTGAGTTTACACTGGCTGTTCACATTGTCGTTGAGGTGCTGTCGGTCGATTACGAGTCGCCATGGCCTACTGGACAGCGCCTTGAACAGGAACGCGTTTGACAAGGTCTTCCAGGCGCTGTTGAAGCGGACGCCTGCGTCCTTCGACATCCCCGTCAGGATGGATTGCAGTGCCAGGAAGGTCGGCGCGGGGGCGGGGATATCGATGGGGGAGAGGCGGGGGGCATCTAGGTTGTTTTGTTTGTTTGTGTGTGTGTGTTTTTCCGACGCGCCCCCCTCCCAACCCTCCGCCCCGCGCCGTCCGCGCTTTTGTGCCTCTTCACCTCCGTCTCTTGCCGAGGGCCTTCTTCCGCCATCTCCGCTTCTTCTTCTCCCCCCCTCGCCCCTTCCCACGCTATGTCCTTCCAACATATGCTTGTCATCGCCCGCCCCGTGTTCTCAGCGTTGTATGTCGCGTTCCCATGTCTGCCATCCGCCCTTCGACTCCCCGTCGCCTCTCTGCCGCGTCCACGCCCGCGCCCTCCGGTCCGCGCACCCTCGCGCCGTCCGCGTGCCCATCCTCTGCTTCCGCCCCTCGCTTGCTGTCCGCGTGGGGCGGGGCTATCTCTCTGGAGGTCGGCGACATGTTCGTCGGCGCGTGCCCGTGCACCATTGAGGTCCGCGGCGGGTTTGTCGATTACAGCGACCTCGTGGAGGCTCGCGCTGCTGACCTCGTCCCTGCGTGCAACTTCTTGGCCAGCCAGATGGCGCGACTTGCCGAGCTCCCCACAGCTTGTCTGGAGGATTTACTGGTAAGCCTGCACAACGCCGCTTGCCAAGACCGCTCTGGTCTGCTTCGTTCCATATGTGGCCAGGCGACCTCGCGCGCGTTAGGTCGTCAGTCGCCGATCGGTCGCCGATTCGCTTCGCCGTCGGGCGCACCAGCGGGGGCCCAATGTCACCCCCTTGCCAGCATTTCACGCACCCCCACCCGCTCCCATTTCGAAGGGTCAGTCCGACGGGCGCACGCGCGCCCAGTGGCGGGGTTTCATCGGGCCGCGCCAGGGCGCCGACAGCGACGCGATCTGTCGGATGTCGAGGAGGGCGCAGGCAAGGGGAGTGAGTTGTGGGTGATGCGGGGCGGGGGGTCTGCGATGATGGGTACGGGGCTGGGGCCCGTGGAGGAGGAAGATGGCGATGCACGTGAGGGGGAGAGCATGCGTGCATGTGGTACCGCGTGGGGCTTTCATTACATGTTACGTGCGTGCGCGCATTTGTTCGCGCGGCGCGCGTGCGCGTTGCAGCGCCGTGGCGCAACGTGGAGCGTTGATGGGGGGCGCGTGTGATGTTGAGGGCGGGGTGGGGGGGGGGGGGGGTGTGATAGGCGAGCTTCGGTGTAGCTATAGTGGGGTAGTGTTATGGAGTGCGGGGAACGTGTCGGCAAGTCAATGGGGGCGCGGCGGTGAGGGGCCATGAAATATCATTTTCGTGGGTGCCAGTAGCGATTGAAGGCGGGTGGATGGAAGAGTGGGCGCACAGCGCTGGTCGCAAGGAGGCGTGCGTTGGGGGTGGTGCTCTGACAGGTGGCGCGCGAGTTGTGCAGCGCGGTTCGCCCGCTGTGATTTACTCGCCGCGGATCGCCCTCCTCCGTCCGCGCTTGTGCGCCGCCCCGAATGGCGCCCGTCTGCGGGCTGTCCGTCGGCCTAGCCCCTCCCAGCCACTGCCCTTGTCAACCATCGCCACACCTAGCCCGTTCTACCCACCCCCTTCGGGCAGGGCCACAGCCGACGGGCCGTGACCGTCCTTATTTCTGGTTTCGTGGTGGTCGGGTGTGGCGCGGGGGAGGCGGGGGGCAGGATGGGCGCGGAGGTGGAGGTTCGGGCGCAGGTTCGTTCGCGGCGGTCTGGGCTCGCTATTTGGAAATCGCACCCGCCCTTGTTGCCTTTTTTACCTGCCTGTCGCGCCAGCCAGGTGATGTTCACTGTGACGCGTCACATCGAGGCGGAGCTCATCGTCGGGTTCCCCATCCGCGGGTCCGACCTGGTCGCCGTCGAGTCGCCGCTTCCTGTCGCCCAGCCTAGGATGTTGATCTACGGCGCGTCGAACTACAGACTGACGCAGCGCAGGTTGTGCCAGCACGTTGCGGCCACGCAGACGGCATTCGAGGCCCCGAATGTTCTGCACTTTCGGGGTTTGTTTCCAGCGGGCTGGGTCGGCACGAGCCAGCGAACGGCGCAACCGTCCTCGCGGCTTCGCCGCCACGCCAAGAACGGCGGGGTGGGCGGGCGTTGCGATGTGCGCTGCGATAGATGCGATTGGCAGCGGGGCAGGGCAAAGCAGGGGCGCGCGTTACGATCGGAAGGGGGCGCGGAAGCGGGCGGCTGACGATCTGGCGGTGAGCAGTTGAGCGGGCAGTGGCGGGAGCGAACGTAGGAGAGGGCGTGGGTGGGGGATTGAGGTGAGTAGCAGACAGCGGCGGGTGGTTTGGGGCATTTCGGGCGAGTTGAGCCGATGGGCGGTGGATCGTCCGCCTTCTCAAGTTCGTAGCGTTGCCGTCCGCTTCGTCGCTTCTAGCTCCCACCCCGCCTCCCCCGCCTTGCGCAGGGCGCCACCTGCATCTCGCTCTCGGGGCCAGGCGCCACGAAGCTGGGCACCGACTTGGGTCTGTGCATGAGCGTGGCCATGAACCAGCGCACGGGGGTCTGCGCGATGTTGGCACCGCAGGACTTAGTTTGGACAGTCCCCGCGCGGCGTTGGAACGGCGACGGCGACAGCGGCGTCTTGGGGGCCACGAATCGCCAGGAGGGCCCCGAGAGGGCTTAGGGCTCCAAGAGAGGCTAAATGGGGTTGTCACGAAAAGGGGCCTCTTCGTGACAACCCCTGTTGGCTTCTCTGGGGCCTTCGGTGGGGCCTTCCTCGAGCCCGATGCGAGGCCCTCTTGGGGTCCTCTTGGCGCCCGCGAAGCCCCAGAAGGGCTCCGCGACGGCCCCTGGAGGGCTCCAAGAGAGGCCGACTGGGGTTGTCACGAGGAGGGCTCCCTTCGTGACAGCCCCATTTGGCATGTATTGGAGCCTTCTTGGGGCCTTCCTGCGTCATTCTTGGCGCCCTCCTGGCGCCCGATCGGGGTCCCAATGCGTTTCCAAGATGCTTCCAAGATGACCCCAAGAGGGCCCGAACACACGCGCTCAAAAAAACGCAAGTGGGGCTCTCAGCCGGAAGTCATCCTGAGCATGTTTCGTGATTTGGGGACGGGGGGGCGCTTAGAGGCTCCCTGGTGCCCACTCGGGGCCCTCTTTGAGCCCGCGAAGCTCCCGGGGGGTGCCGAGAGGGCCCCCAGAGGGTTCCAAAAGATGCCAAATGGGGTTGACCCGATGGGGGCCCTCTTCGTGACTTCCCTTTTGGCATCTCTTGCAGCCCTCTTGGGGCCTTCCTGGAGATCTCATGGTGCCCTCTTGGGCCCCAGCTTTGGGGCCTCTCGGGGCCCGCGAAGCCCCGATGGGGGCCCCGAGAGGGCCCGTGGGAATGGGGTGCATGCGATGGCCCGACCAGCCCCCGTAGGAATTGATTTCGATTTGTTTTACCGCCCACCTCCATCGGGGCACGTGTACGTGCTGGTTCGCACATCCCCCTGCGCGTGCATTGTTTGATGTTCCCACCGCCTCCCCTGGGACTGGACATGCATTTCCCCCCCCCGCCCGTCCGCCGTCTCTTCCCTTTTCCCTCCTCCCTCGTCCCCATACCATCCTGTTCCTCACTATCATCCTCTTACTTCTCCTCCTTCTCCGCCTACTCTTCCCCCTCTCTCCCTCCCCCTCCCTGCCATCTCCCTCCTCCTCCTCCTGCGCCATGCCCCCCCCTCCTTACCTCCCCATCCTCCTCCTCCGCCCCCCCATCCCCCTCCCCCTATTCCAAGGTGGATGACGAGTGGGAGGCGGCGAGGAGCAAGAGGGGGAGCAGGGCACCTCCAGTAATATCTCATGTCCTGCACTTGTGTCATGGGGCCTGTCGAGCCTTGTAAAGACCACCACGAAAGCCCAACGGCGGCCAGACACATGTTGTGACATGGCCCCGATTGATCTCGACCCGCTTCGTGGGGTCAGTAAGGCCGCGCCCCGCCAGCTCACGAGTGCCCGCGTAGTCAGAGGAGCTCATTCAGCTAAGTCCTTCTTCCTCCACCCCCTCATCCATCGTCTCGCCTTCATGATCTCCCTCTCTCCCTCTCTCTCTCTCTCTCTCTCTCTCTCTCTCTCTCTCTCTCTCTCTCTCTCTCTTCTCTCTCTGCGGACTCTCCCTCTCTCTATATCTCTGCATATATCTTTCTTTTTTTTTCTCTCTCTCTCTCTCTCTCTCTCTCTCCTCTCTCCTCTCTCTCTCTCTCTCTCTCTCTCTCTCTCTCTTCTCTCTCTCTCTCTCTCTCTCTCTCTCTCTCTCTCTCTCTCTCTCTCTCTCTCTCTCTCTCTCTCTCTCTCTCTCTCTCTCTCTCTCTCTCTCTCTCTCTCTCTCTCTCTCTCTCTCTCTCTCTCTCTCTCTCTCTCTCTCCCCCTCTCGCACCCGCCCCACCCCGCCCTTTCATATCCCGCCAGTTCCTCCGATCCCCGCGCATCCCATCCGCTCCCTCCTCCTGGTCCTCCTCTTCAGCCCTCCCGCCTGATCCAGTCCCTGGTTCCGTTGTTCATGGGGTTCCCGCGGGGCCTCCCAGGCGCTGACTGAAACTTCGTGTGATCGGTCTGGGCACCCTGGAAGTGCGGCGGCCCTGTTGGCGTTTTCGGGCCACCTCTGCCTCCCCAGGGCTTGTGAAACAGGGCTCTCGGCGCCCCCTCGCAACTGCCAAGTGCTCCCAGGCGCTCGCAAGCATGGGGGCGCTTCGGAGCGCTTGGCAGCGCTTGAGAGCGCCTGGGAGCGCTTAGGAGCGCCTGGGAGCGCTTGAGAACGCTTGGGTGCGCCTGGGATCGCCCGGGAGCGCCTGGGGGCGCGTGGGAGCGCCTCGGTCGCAGGCTCGCGGGGGGATGGAAGGCGCCCCCCCCCCGCGGCCGTGACATCCGACCCTCGGGGGCCTGGAATCGCGCTGCCGGGACCGGTTCCGGGGGGGGGATTTCGGGGGTCCCCGCCGCCCCCGCTCGAGCGGGAGCCCCTCCGCCACAACCCACAACCAGTTACGTCAGCTCCCCGCGGGCCCTGGCATCCTGACCCTGGGGGCCCTGGTTCACCTCCCCCCCGCGCCGCCTCAGGGGCCGCCCCAGCACCTCGCGGGCGCCTGCTTCGTGGAGGACGAGGCGATGCTGGGCGAGTTGCAAGAGCGGCACCGCCAGCATTTCAGGATGCGACCGCAGCCGCGAACCCGACAGGGCGGGGATGGGCACAGGGTCTCGGATGGAAAGATTTAGGTGCTCTGTTCTGGAGGGGCGTCTCGCAGGTTTTCCCGCCCGCATCTGCCTCGCGGCGCCTCCCTCGCATGGGCAGGCGGCCAGGCGACGCCAATCGTGCCGCCCTCGTCCCCCTCTCTCCCTTCGCCCACCCCCCCCTCCGCCCCCCCGCCCCCCCCGCCGCCGTTTCCAATTTATCTTGGGGGTCTTTACGCCCTCCGCCTCGCCACCCCGCCACCCGCCCGCCACCCCGCCGCCCTCCCGCCCGCGCACCTTCCGCTTCTCCACCCCCCCACCCAACCCACCACGTCTTTACGTCCTCCGCCCCCCTACCCCGCCCCGCCCCCGCCTTCCCCCGCCCCCCCGACCCGCCACCTTCCCGCCCTCCCACCGCCGTCTGGGCCCCCCCCCCTCTCTCAGCATCGGGAGAATGGCGATGCCGCCCTCAGGGGTGATCGCGTGCCTTTGGGGGGGGGGGGGGGGGGGGGGGGGTCTGATGGAAGTTACATGGGGCTGATTGGGGGCGTCGGGGGCCAGGGGCAGCCGAGGTATGGGCGGCGGGGGGATATTCGGTCGGACTCCTTGGCGTCTCTCGGGATCTTCCTGGCTACCTGGGGCGGTTCGGCGTGTCCAGGGGTCAGGGGGTTCAGGTCCAGGGCGGGGCCAGTGGAGGGCGAGGGGGCCTCCGAAGGGAATCGTCGGGCATCATTGAGGGCCCCTGCTTGTTCGAACCCTGGGCTGCTGACGTGACTTTCGGCGCCTGGCGCGCCGTTGCCAGCTATGCCAGAGACGATTCGGAGGCGCCCTGCCATCGTCGGGGGGGGGCTCTGCGCCAGGCGCGTCGCGCCGATGATCTGGAGTGATTGACCTCCCCCCCGCCCAGCGCTCTCTGGAAGTAGGAGGCGGCATGCGGCGGGAGTGGATCGGCGGCGCGGGGTGCGGAGAGACGCCGTCCTTGCCATTGGACGCGCCCGCATTCATCCGTAGCGATTTCGGCTCAAGCAGTTGTAGCTTTTCGTTTCGCTCTGCGGATTCACGTTTTCACGCTCTATACATCGCAGCCATGCCGCCGAAGCGGCCTCGCGGCCGAGGCGCGCCCAAGCCCAGGGCAGCCCCGAAGCCCAGGGCCAACCCCAAGGCCGCGGCGAAGCCGATGGCGGGGGGAGGGCCACGTGCCGAGCAGCTCCAGACGCGCAACGCCGACTTGAAGCAAAAGCTGTCCGCTGCACGGGCGCAGTTGAGGGCGAGGGACAAGGCGATGAACCATGCGGCCGACGCTATGGAGATCGCCGCCAAGACGCTCAGGATGCAGGCGGCGAAGGGCAAGACGCAATACGACGAGCAGGTCGCCCAGAAGAAACTTGACCTCGGCGACATTCTGATCCGTCAAGGCTGGAACCCTCAGAGGACGCGCGAGTACTTGGACGCGCTCCAGCTCAGGATCAGGCCGAAGGCCAACGGATTCGTTCAGATGTTCGAGGGCGCGCAGATTGATCCGATCCTGGCGCAGCCGCTAACGCCGCCGCGAGCTATCCCCGACAAGCCGATCCCCGCCGAGTGCATCCCTGAGACAGAGCGCGGCGGGCAGTGAGGTCTTTCGCGCTTGCGCCCCGCAGGATGTTCATCCTCTATCATAGCGCCGCGATCAGTGATGTCGCTTGCGCTAGCAGCCCGTAGGCAGCGCCTCCTGACGGAGCGTTCGCCCAGAGAGTGGTGCCCCGACGCCTCGCTTGCACGGCAGTGTTTGCGCTGAGGCTTCCGCGCTTCAGTGTCGCAAAATTGCAACCTTGTGTACGGGGTGGTGGGCGTTTGGGGGGAGGGGGCATGGCTGTCGCGTCGAGCCGAGGGGGCATCGGCAGCTCACGTGGAGTTGTTCGCGCTTTCCGCGTGGCCTTGATTCGCACGCGGAGCGATCGCTCGATTGGGGGGAGGGGTTAGAGGAGAGGTTTACCAGTATACAATGGGAGGTGAGGTAATAGTTGTGGCCTCTCGGGTTTGCGCGGGGGGCCCCCCCAGACTCCGCCGTCGTCGGGGGGCCGTGGGAGATTCGATTTCGGGAATGGGCAACCGTTGCCGCTGCAGCGTTTTTCGAATATATCAGTTTGGGGTTTGAGGCGGGAGGTGGATCTAGGATATTTGGCTCCGTTGTTTAAGTTTCCGGGTACCATCGGCAGCGGTAGGTTGCGAACTCGGCGCCGCCGCCGTTGGCGGCAGGGCTTCGGGCTGCCTCGCCACCGCTTCAGCGTTTCGGGCACGCGCGCGCTTGGGCGTGGTGCTGTCACGTGCCGCCGTCGTCAGCACTGCGGCCGCCGCTGCCCATCCCGATATCATATTGCGTCTGCCTTGCCCCCGTGCCCGTGCTTCTAGACCTGCTCGCCCACCTCATCGTCCCACCTCCTTCGTTTCATTGTCGTTGCGTTTCGCCGCATGGCCTCGCCCCTCGCTGTCGACGCTCGCCCCTGGCCACCCTAGTTCCCCCTCCGCCGCCGCTCCCGCCGCCTCCGTGCTTCTTCCCCCCTGTCGGCCCGCAGGAGTGTCGTGAAGCGGAAGGCGGGGGAGCTCCTGGACAAGGGGGAGGCTGCCCCCGCCCCCAAGAAGAGGAGGCGGACCAAGGCATTCCAAATGTGCATGATGATAGACAATATGCTTAATGTCTCGTGTCAAACTCGGTTAGCTGATTTCGTCGTCCAGAAGGACGACCATGGCAATTACATCGGGGGCCCGTTTTCTTGGCCTTCTCTGAGCATGTCGCCAGATTCTGGAGCGGACATGGTCGCGTGTGATGCGTTTCTCAGCTACGATCGGGACGTCAACATCCAGTGCGACTTTGATTTGTCGCACAGCTTGAACAATGCGTCGAAGGGAGCGCTCAGGATGCCCTCGGGTCTGAGAAGCTAACTCAGCCCTTTCTGTTCTGGGGTGTTGTGGTCTCTGGGGGTCTCGGGGTCCGTAGCAATGGGCGGTGCCAGTTGCCGCCAGTGTTGACATGCCCATCTTGAAACGCGTCGTTTTGAAGAAGTGGAGTGCCTCGCCACCTCCCGCGCTTCCGTTTTCATCCCCCTTCCACTTCTCCCCGTTGCCGTGGCATTCCGCCTGTCTGTGTTTCGTTGCGCCTCAAGCTCGTGCCATTCGTTGCCCCATATCGCGGCCCGCTTCGGGCCCTACTTTGTTCGACCACAACCAATTCGCAAGGCCGCTGCGCTGGCCATTTAGTACATTGTGCGTTCAGGGGGTGCGCGTGCGACAGAGGGTTGAACTAAACATCAAACAACATAGGCCAGCAACGTACTGCTCCACAAGACATGCACCATATCCGTGGACACTCGTTCGGTTCTGGCGCGTATCCAAGTGTGTCCGACCCCCCCACCTCAAAAAAACCCAAAAACAGAACACAGCTCTTGTCCACTAAGGCGTTTGGGGGGTCAGAAACTTGGTTGCGGGGAAGGGCTTCTCGGATTGTGCATTGTCGTTTCGTGTTTTTTTTTGAGGGGGGGGGGGGGCAGCTGGCGGCTGCGGCTGACGGTCTTGCAGGAACGACCCAGGCACCTGAGCGACCTAGATCGCTCGGCCGCTGAGGTGACCTAGATGGGTCTCCTCGGCCGAATGGTTTGGAATCAGGCCTTTCACGCGGGGGGAGGGGGGAGGGGGCGCCGAAGGTTCTAATGATGCCGCCTGCGGGCGGGCGTCTCTCAGTCTTGATGCCACGTGCTTCGCGCGCCCCGTGGCCCCAGGAGGTCCTGCATGGGGCCTCAGTGGCGCGGTCAGCACGTGGGCGCCACGCAATATTAGGTGCACACCTTACACGCGTCGTAGCAACGCGAGGGTCTCCACCGAAGGTCACATTGACACCGTCTGCTCGTAGGCGTGGCATCCCCGTTCTCACGGCCATCATGCTTTCGGGTGGGCCTTCTGGGTGCTTTCTATTTGGTCCTCCTCTGCCGCTCGCAAAGGCACCTCGCGGTTGCAGAAGGGGGATCTGACGACGCCGATGCTGGCCATTGCGGGGTTCGAAGCTTCGCGTGCTTGGGCCATTCGGGTGGCTAATGGGCAGGTTGGGTTTTGGCGCTCGTCTCTTGGTGGGAGGGGTGGGGCTAACGGTTGTGATCAACAGTTGGCCAGTGCGTGTGGTCCTTTTGCCCAGGAGTTGCGGCTTGTGGCGGTTTCAAGTATTGATGTCGACGGCGGCCAACTGCCTCTACGGCAGCACCCTGTCTCCGCCGAGACTGCTCCAGGTGAGACAGGCCGTGCACGCGCACATGACTGCTTGCGGCGGGCCCAACCAGGATGATTTGTTCAAGTTCCATCTCCCCCACATCCGCATTCAGATGAAGGAGGTTCTCGGGTTGGGATGGTCGGAAACTGAAATGTTATGGTGCGGGCGATGTTTTTGTTTGGGGCGTTTGGTCGGTGTGGTTCTGCGCGTCGACGTGGGCCCCGTGAGGGCGCGGTCGCGCGCCTCCCCTTCCTCGTCCCCACCGCCCTCGCCACTCTCCATCATTCGGCCCTCCCCCTCAGCGCCCTCTTCTCTTCCTACGCCCCCCACCCCCATCCGCTCCCACGGATTTGCAATCGGCGGGGAGTGCTGGCGGGTGTCGGTTCAGTTCAGCTTTGACGTCCCCCCCCCCCCCCTCCTCTGGGCGGGAGCGCGCCTGCGCGAGGGAGATGGCGGCGGTGGCAGGGTCGAGATGGAGGGAGGCGATTGGTGTTCATCAGTGGTGAGTGCAGTTCCCCCAGGTTGATCTCAGCACCGATGAAAGCGTGCTCGCGTTTTGGACCTCGTTGCGCGGCCACCCCTTGCTGTATACCAAGTCCGAGAGGGTTCACATGGGGAAATTCCAAGCCCCCGTGATGGTGGCAAGCAGGACGATCCATTTATTTTCGCTCAAAGCGTATTTCCTCAACGCTGCGGCGATATCCATTGGCATGAAAGGGGCGGACAGGCGCAAGGCCCCGCCCAAACCAGCGCCCGTGCCAGCTGATGATCCAGGCGCCGCGGTCGAGCCTGTGCCGAACACTCTCAAAGCTCAGGACCACCAGAGCTGGACAGAGAGGTGCACCAACCAGCTTGACTGAGCTGCGTATGTATACGGCGACCTCTTCAACTTCAGCCGCCAGCGCCCCATCGTCAACATGCTGTCGTGCACATCCAATTTCCACAGCAGGCGTCTCTTGATTTCCCAACTCCCCCCGGCTTCGCCCCTCCCCACGCGCGCCCCTCGCCTCCTGGGCTACCAGCCAATCCCGAGAGGGACAGCAGAGAGGGTGCCAGGAGGAGGAGGATGGCTGGCTGCCCCCCTCACCTCGCGCGGAGATGCCGCGGGGGTGGATGGGGGGGGCGCGCAGACGAGGATAACGAGGCGCGGGAGGGGGGGGGGGGGAGGCGTTTCGTTTTCACAGCAGGCCCATATAACATGACATGCGCATGTCTCCCCGATTACATCCATTGTCGCACGAGGCGTAAATAATATACCATCGCACCCCCTGTGAATGGATGTACGTTTGAGTGGCCACGCGCCACCTTTGGGAAAGGATCTGCGGCTGGCGTTCGCCCACTCCCCTGGGAAGTTGTGTAACTTCGTTGGTCCACCCGCATCTCCTGGGACGTGATATAACTTTGGTTTCGCACCTGCGCCCCCTGCGAAGTCGCGCGCACTCGAGCCCCCCATGGAAATTAGATAGCTTTGATGGCCCACCCGCCTCCTTCGAACGGCGCGACGCCATTGCTGTTGCAATTGTTTCCCTGAGGACAGCGACATGCGTTTGATTCCAACCCAGGCCGTCCACCTCGCCATCTTCTTCATTCCTCCTTTCCCCCCCTCTCCACTTCCCCCCCCCCCTCCTCGACGTCGCCTGCCATCGTCCTTGCCCTCCTCGCCTTCCGCCCTCAGCTCCCTCCTAAACGCCGTCGCCAATTCATCTCGCCACGTCCCTTGCGAGGGTCGTTGCGACGCGGCGGGGCGGGCGGCGCGCTGTTACTTTTTTTTTTTTTTGTTTTATTTTGTTTTTTAGGCGCATGATTGGGGTGGCCGCCCATCAACTTGACAACTCTGATCGACTGTAGTGGCGCGTGGTCGTCGTTGCGCAGGAGCGGCGCTGTGCGTGTCAATTCCATTTCTTCATGCGCCCCTCCTTCTTCTCCTCGTCGCGCCCCGCCCGCTCCTCGCCCCCTCCCCCCGCTCGCCCCGCTCTGTCTCGTATCATCTTCTTCCCCTCGCCTGCGTCATCCACGCGACCCTCCCCACATTTGCAACCGCTCTGCATTGGCATTCCTGTCTTGGGGCGCACGGCCCCCGCGGGGCCCTTCAATCATGTTCAGGTTGCAGCGTTTCTCGGCGCTTGGGGTCTCGCGTCGGCGCGCCCGCCGCGGGGGTCGCTACCGCGTTGGTTTGGGGCGGCGGGCGCGGCGGCAGCGCCGGCTGTGGTCGGCGATGCGGTCGCCTCTTGGGTCGCCGCGGGGTTCGGGAGCACGTTCGGCCCCATTTGCTCGTTCGGTTGGCGCTTCAGGTCGGCCCGCGCCCGCTTTGCCCACGTCCGCACTCGCCCCCGCCCCCGCCACATCGCCAGACAGAACGCGGAGTTGCGGGAGGCGGGCGCCACTAAGCCATTCGAGTTGAAGATGTGCGGGGGTTACTACAGGCACGTGGAGAAGCTGACCATGACTGCTATCAACTACACGCCGAGCTACCACGAGATGGGGATTCGCACGGCGTGGACCGAGCAGAAGCTCTATTTGGCGCACCCGAGGGTTCAGGAAGAAGATGCGAATGCAGCTGTGCTCGTGGACTTGGGAGTGGCGGTGGTGATGGAGCTCATCAAGAGAAACCTCGCGTGGAGCCATGGCCTGCCGAGGCGCCAGGCGCTCTTGCTGGGGGGCGGCCCAGGCCGTTTCATCGAGCGCTTGAAGGCAGACTACGACCTTTACAATGAGTTGCTTGCGTGCACGTTCGAAGGGAGCGACCAGATGAAGAGCAGGCATCTTTTTTTCGGAAGGTGGCGATCGTCCAGCTCGTAAAGTGTCTCGAAGCTGAGGGCTGGCGGCTGACGGAAAAGTTCCATCGTACAGGAAACGTGCACGTCTCGCATGTTGCACGCCCCGCCCCCCGTTATTTGGGTCGGCATCTCGCTTTGGTTTGCCAGTGAAGGTGGGGGGGTTGGAAATCGGGGCTGGCTTGACAACGGGGGTGCGCACTACATGGGGGATGGCAGCGGAAATGCAACCAATGTCGATGAGGGGGGTCGGGGGCATGGGCGGTGCCGCGCTGTGATCATTGGATTTCCGTCAGCCGCCCGCCCAGGCTCAAGGATTTTATCGAAGTGAAGGTTCGTCGGCACATCGGGCCCCAGCTTATCGAGGATTGTTTCGGGAAGTCGAAGGCAAAGATCAACTAGCAGTCGAACACGATTAGTTGCCCGCAGCCCTGCATGGCCGCGCGCATCGACTCGAACGTTATCGGGGCGACTCACAGGTTCCAGGAGGTTGCTCTCGAGTCGGCGGCGTTGGACAGGCAGTCATCTTTCGCTCCGACGGCCTTCAGGCCCCAGTTGCAGCGGCGCTTCCTGGACGATGCCACGGCCGCCATGAAGCTGTCCGACATCGCAGGGTTTTCCGACGCAATGTGGTGGTCGCCCCAGGCGGCGTCGCACACCCAGCCGTGCGCAGATCTGGAGGTGTTGCGCCAGGCTAAGGCACGGGACTCGTTGGACCTGATCCCTGCGAGATTTCACAGCAAGCTTGTGCAGAGTCGTATGTTGCTTCGTCGTGTCGGCCAGCCTGACTGGCACCTCGGGCTCGGGTGCGTGGACGGCTGCATCGCAGCGAGTTGGCCCGTCGTCGCGAGTGGCAACTTGTACAGGATTGACAACACCAAGTCTAGGACGTTGGCGGTCATCTTCGCGCCTCGCGAGTGGGAGGCCATGGCGGTGACCTTCGTCTCCCCGATCCATCAGGTCATCCAGAAGTGCCCCGCCGAGACGGACGGCCCCGTCCAGGTCAGCACCGAGGTCGACTTGAAGGCATGCCTTGACAATAAGGAGCATGAGGAGGAACACGGGGGCGTGAGGACCAGAAGGATGCGGGGAGGGGAAGGGCCATCGCGATGAGGATGATGCGTCGGAATCGGGCCATGATTCGGAGGACGTGGCGGGGGGGCACCGATGGGGGGGGGTGGTGCGGTGGGGGACGGGCGCGCGGGAGGGTGGGGGGTGATGTCGGAACCATGAGGGCGGTAGGTCTGCGTTCCCACCATCGCGTCAGGGCAGCCCGAACGTCGACGCGAGTCGTCCAACAACGAACCCGTTGTGGACGTTAGGGCGGCGTTTGGCGTTGGGCGGTCCGCATGCCGTTTGACCCCTGGGGGCGGGCGGCGGAGGCTTCCGTTCTTGTGCCAAGGGAGGGGGCCTTGGCGTTTACGAGGGTTTGGGGATGGTTGGTGCGCCCCTCAGGCATCGGACCAGTACGAGAAGTTCGGCGTTGCGGTCGAGCCCATCGGCGAACCAGCTCCGCTGCTGGAGGTTGCGTGCAGATGCGGGTTCTGGAACTTGTCCACTACCTTCTTGAAAGAACTAGTTGACTGGATGGGGCCCCCGCGCGCAGGCACAGCATTGACAGCCTTGTTGAAGGCGTTGTGTTACGGTATCCTGCCAGACTGCAACGACCGCGTGGTGCTCGAGTCGCTCCGCGCGCGCATGTCTAGTTTCGAGAGCTTCCAGTGCGTCGAGGACTTGCTCGAGCTCGAGTGGGTCACGGATGCGTTCGACAAGGCGGTATCCGACGAGGTGTTGGATCAGTGCCGATCTGCCGCGCAGATCAAGGTCGCCAAGAGTGAATTCAGGCTGGACCTTGCGAAGTTCGAGGCTCCTCCGTCTGGTGGAATACCACGTCGCAGGGGGTGAGGGGTGGGCGAGTGCGAGCGCACAGGGTCATGCACAAATGCAGGGGGGGCACTCGCATGGTGCGTTTAAGGGGGAGGCAGGCGGCAATGAGGGGTCGGCGCGGGGAGGGTAAAGGAGGCGGACGGATCAGGGTCTCGGCGGGTGGCAAGGGGCTGTTCAATCATTGCCCCCGCCTCCTTCTCCGCCTCGACATCCCCCTCCCTGCTCCTCTCCTCATCCGCCTGGCCCTTCCTCCTCCTGCCATGTCCACCCTCCCCTCCTATGTCGTTCCTTTTCGCCGTTGTCCCCACCGCCACCTTCTGCCCGATTCCCCGAAGCTGCGCGTCCCCCAACCACCAACGGGAGGTCTTCACCGAAATCCTAGGGTTCTTAACCGTACCCCTGGCGCCACACTAAGGCAATATACAAAAACACCACACTACAGCACGGTACTAAAGCACCACAACTACGGCACCATATTACACCACCATACTAAGACACCATACTAAATCACCATACTAAGGCACCATACTAAAGCACCATACTAAATCACCATATTCAAGCACCATACTAACGCCGCACACTAAATCACCATACTGAAGCACCCTACGAACGTACCATACAGAGGGAGCACCGTAACCGTAACCACGGCACCATACTAAGGCACCATGCAGAGAACGCACCGTGGCCGTAACCACGGCACCATACTAAGGCACCGTCTTAAAACACCACACTATTGCACCATATCAAAGCACCAAGCCAACCCACTATGCTACATCACCATACTACCGTAACCACGCACCATAATAAAAGCACCGTACTAACGCACCTTACTAAAGCACCATACTAACGCACCATATAGAGGGAGCACCGTCACCGTAACCACGGCAGCACCCTAACGCACCATACTTACGCACCACACAGAGGAAACGCCGTAATCGCAACCACGGCACTACGACACCAACAACAGCACCATACTAAAGCACCATACTAAAGCACCATACTAAAGCACCATACAGAGGGAACACCGTAACCGCAACCACGGTACCATATTGACCTGCCATACTAAAGCACCACGCTACATCACCATACTAACGCACAGTACTATATCACCATGCAAGGGCGCCATACTACCGTAACCACGGCACCATAGTAACGCACCGTACTGAGCCACCGTACTCAAGCACCGTACTAAAGCACCATACGGCGTGAACACCGTAACCGTAACCACGGCACAATACTAAACCACAGGGCTAACGCACCATGCAGCGGGATCACCGTAACCGTAACCACGGCACCATACTAAGGCACCATCTTAAATCACAATGTTAAGGCACCATGTCAATGCACCATACAACCGCACCATACTAAGGCAGCATGGTAAAGCAGCACATTGAGGCGCCATACTCAGGCACCGTACATAGGTAACATACCGACGCACCATACTTAATCACCACGCTGAAGCACCATACAGAGGGATCGCTGTAACCGTAACCACGGCACCATACCAAAGCACCACACGAAAGCACCATGCTGAACCACCAGACTAAGGCACCATACTGCAGCACCACGCTGAAGCACCACATGCTAAAGCGCCGTACTGAAACACCATATTATAGCACCATAGTGCAGCACCGTCGTAAAACACCATACTAAAACACCCTGGTAAAGCACCATACGAAAGCACCATACTAAAGCACCATACTTAAGCACCATGCGGAAAGCGCACCGTAACCGTAACCACGGCATTAGACTAAAGCACCGCACGACATCACCATACTAAAGCACCATACTAAAACACCAAACGAAAGTACCATACGGAAGGATTGCCATAGTAAAGGCGCTCCCCGCGTATGGTTCCCCCGTATGGTGCTATAGTACGGTGCGTCGCATCGTGTTTTCGGATGGTGCTGCAGCGTGGTTCTTTAGTATGGTGCTTTAGTATGGCGTGTTAGTATTGTGCTTTCGTATTGTGCTTTGGTATGGTGCTTGAGTATGGTGCTTTAGTACGGTGCTCTTAGTACGGTACTTTAGTGGGGTGTTTTGGCATGGTGAATTCGCATGGTGAGTTAGTATGGTGCTTTAGTCTGGTGCTTTGGTGCGGTTCTTTAGTATGGTGCCGTGGTTACGGTTACGTACGGTGCTCCCTTTGTATGGTGTTTTAGCATGGTGCTTTAGTATGGTGCCTTAGTATGGTGCTTGAGTGTGGCTGTGCCTTGGCGCGGTGCCTTCGTATGGCGTTTTAGTATGGTGCCCGAGTAAGGTGCCTTATATGGTGCCTTAGTGCGGTGCTTTAGCATGGTGCTGGGGGTACGGTTAGGAACCGCTCTCCCAACCACCCGCCCCCCCTCCACCGCCCCTCTCCAGTGCAGCCCTGCTACGCACTCGCCCCATTGGCCCTTGGCTCCACCTTGTTTCCGAATACCCGTTGCATGACCAGTTGATCGGCCATCTGACCCCTGGGTGGTCAGTCAATCCGTGCCACCCCTCCCAGACCGCGGTCCTCGGCAAGCCTGCGGGGTCCGTCAATAACCCCAAGCATCCGCTCTACAAGGTAAAATACCCTGGCGTTCCGTTGACGCCAGCAGACGACCTTTGCCAATCACGGGCGAAGTTATACATGCCGCCCAACACGTACCTTTGGCGGGCGAACACCGTTGGCGCGTGGAAGTGGAACCCGCCGAAGTACAACCGCAGGGGGACGGCTTCTTGGTCTCGTTTCGGGAACAACAGCTTTGAAGCCTTGAAGTCGTGCGTGCATGATGCTTGGGCTGGCTTCCTTGAGTCCGAGCGTCTGCCTAAGACAGATTGCCCCTTTCCCTTGGTTTTTACGTAGGGGCACCCTGCCGAGGTGCATCTGTTACGCGGGGGTGGGTGGGGATACACAGGTTTCTGTGGGGGGGGGGACTCGCGCTCGCTGCTCGTAAGGGGACGTGCCGCGGCACGAAGGGCCGAGGTGCAGGCCCGTTTGAGTGTTCGTTTCTGCCCCGAGGGCGTGGGGTCGCCAGCTCGGACGCGCCGTTGACATCGCCCGCGGCATGGTAAAACCACGGCAAGCTGGCGGATGAGCCGATAGGTGAGATGGAGGGATGATGGGGGGCACATGGTGAAGGAGGAGGAGGCAGAACGAGTTGAACCAGTAAGGAGTGACAGGTGAGGCGGTTGGTGGATGCGTCCAGGAGTTGGGGCGGGGGTCTGGATTGAACTGGGCTTCGCGCTCATCGGGGGTTCGACTGCCCTGCCCCCCCCCCCGCCGCGGCGCCGTTTAGGGGTCCAGGCGCCCGCCGCCACTTTTCCGTCGGCCTTTCCGTGGCGCGCATCGGTGCCATGGCGTCGCGCTCAAGTGGGCCAACCTTGGCCGTGCCCAATATGGGCCAGGACCCCGCGGGTTCGTCGCCCCTTCGGGTGGGAAATAAAGCTCGGCCCCGTTCATACTGTGCACCCTCCTCCTTCGCACCCCCACCCCCCTCCTGATCCCTCCATCCCCTTCCCCCTTCCTTTATCGCCCCCCCCCCCCCCCCTCCTCCTCCGCGGCCGTTGCCCCCCCCGCCCCCCGCGCAAACAAGTTCGGGGTGTCAGGGCGTATCGGCTTCGAAGGTTGTTCCCGAACTTAGGAGTGCAACGCGTCCGAGATTCGGAAGGTTCGTCTGCGCGGGTCTGCCGACTACGGGCGTGCCGCGGTCGTTTACGAGCCCGACTCGGACATCGTCAACGGTGTTTCTTCTTCGTTGCCCGTTGGCGTCGTGGAGGCGCCCAGCGACGCCCAGCTCAAGGAGTGGATCTTTGAGATGGTCTTCGGCGTCGACAGCCGCCGCGGGCCAGTCAACGGCGCAGGCTGGCACTCGACCGTTTCGTGGATGAACCGCGCGGTGGCGGCCTTCCCTGCCGTGGGCGACGGGCCCAACAACTACAAGGCGGGCGACGGGAACTACGAGCTCCTGATCGTCGAGGGGATGGGCAGCCTCTCAGTCGAGGAGCGGGTCATGAAGATCTGCAGCGTTTCGGAGCGGGTCGAGTCGTTGCTCAACACGTGGGCCCCGTTCATCGCTAGCTCGCTCCAGGCGGAGATCCACGACCAGGCGGTGCCGAACTTGCTGCGCAGCAACAAGAGGTGGGCGCTCGACTCCATCAGGGCGGAGATCGATCGGGAGATCACGGCCGCGGAGAGCGCCTCGGGATCGGGCCCGCCGCTGCGCAAGCTCAAAGCGGGCAAGAGCAACCCGAAGGATTGCAGCGATGACAACGATGATGATCAGCAGCACGAGGATGATGATGATGATTATGAGGAGGAGGAGGGCGATGGCATGATGAGGAGGACGGGGAGGAGGAAGGGGGGGAGGAGACGGGGGGGGAAGGGGAGCAGCAGCAGCTAGCATGAGGGTGAGGAGGAGGATGAGGAGGACGAGGAGGATGAGGATGATGCTGAGGAGGGGGATGGTGGGCGGTGGATGCATAAACTCGCCGCCGCCAGGAGCCCATCGGCAGCAACAGGCGGTGATCAGCATGTTCTGTTTCGCCCGTCGGGGCGCGGTGGGCTCGCGCCCGCAACATCCCTCGGAGAGGGCCTCGCTTCCTGGTTGGCGAAATCGCGCCCTCTTCGTCGCCGTCATCGTCCTCGTCGCCGCCTCCCCGTCATCGGTTTCCTTGCCCCAGCCCGTGCTTATGCCGCCCGTCGTTCCCTCCCTGTCGTCTCGTGGCCTCCGCTATTTCCATTTTGCCCCAGCCTCCCCTCGCCTCCTTCATTCATTGCCCGTCCGCCCTCCTCTTATCCTTGCTTCCACCGTTCTCTGCCTGCCCTCTTTCTCCTCCCCATCCTCCTTTCCGCCTCGATATCCCTGGCTGCTACCTGGTACTATGACGGCAACTCCCATTCCCCCATCTGAGACGGCATGAGGTCACCCCCTCATCCTTCCGCGCGTTGCTTCGAATCGAGAGGCGGGCCCGACGTTTATTGAATGGCGATTCCGCTGTAGCGCTGGCCTCGTTCTCAGAGGGCGTCATTCGCCAGTCTTTCGAGACGGCGCTCTCCCCCCAGCGTCGGCCACATGTTTGGATTCGACATATATAGGCCTCCATGCATTTATGTGTCGCACTGGTGGTGATGCGAGCGCAAGTAGAAATCATTAGCATGGGGGGTGGCACGCCAGGGGCATCAGGGCTATATCTTCGCCGATGGTGAAATCTGTAATATCAAGCGGGCGCGGGCGCGCGCTTAGGATGCGTTGAAGCGTTCGGTCCGCGTCCACGGCGGTTGTCGCGCGCCCCCCTCTCGGGCTAAAGGGTCGCCCCCCCTCGCCGAGCAGCCGTTACTGGGGGTGGGGGGGGCTTTTCTTGTTCTCATATGAGTGGGCGATGTCGGCGCCATGAGCGCTCCCTTGCCCCAGGCCCGACGGTAGCCCGGGCCTCCGGCTGCGGTCGGCGCGGGGCGGGCCATCGCGATGGTGCCCGCCGCCGTGCCGGCAGCAGCGGCCTGCAGGGGCCTCGGCAGGCGGCGTGGCGGGCACCTGCCGAGGCCCCTGCAGGCCGCTGCTGCCGGCACGGCGGCGGGCACCATCGCGATGGCCCGCCCCGCGCCGACCGCAGCCGGAGGCCCGGGCTACCGGCGGGCCTGGGACAGGGGAGCCCCCTGAGATCCTGGCGCTGCAATCTTTGCACCGCGGGCGCTTGCGCTCCATGGCGGGCCCCGGGGCCCTCGCGGACCGATCCGGCTCAGGGAATGACGCCGAAAGAACGGGTCCGGGGCTCCCGCCGCGATGCTAGCGTTTTTTTTGTGCAACGTCGGATCTCAAGGGAGGGGGCGGGCTTCCTCAGAAGGCTCATATGGCCTCCAGCCTTCTAAGAAGTGCAGACGGACCGAGGGGTAAGATCGAGGTCGGTGCGGGGAGGGTGCCCTGATGTTCTTCGTGTTTGTTGGATGTTCTTGTTCATCCTGGGGCGGGGCACCCTTGAGTGTTCTGCAGTTTGGGGCGGCGGAGGCTCTCACGTTCGTGAGGGATGTTTTTCTGTCCCAGGTCCGGCTGTGTTTTGAGCCTTCTCCGAAGAGAGACGGCTTCTCAGAAGGCCGGAGGGCTCCTGAGAAGCCCCGCCGCCCTCTGAGACGGCTTGCCCCCTCTCTCGCTCTCCCCCTGGGCCGTCGTCCCCAAGTTGTTCAAGGCTGAGTGCAGGCAGTCACCTGGAGTCGGCCGACGTCGATCTGTGCTGTCGGGGAGCCTGGGTCGCTGAAGGCTGAACAGTCCACGTGGTGTCAGAAACCAACGTCGACATCGGCATGGGGGAGGAGGGGGAGGGGGAGGATAAGTAGGGGGAGGATAAGGAGGGGACGCTGCTATCAATCCAACCTGCCCTGATGGCTAGCTCAGATTCACTGCTTTTTAGAACGACAGCTGCAGATGCAGGTGGGAAGAAATGTCCCACCTGCACTGCACCCGCTGCCGAAACGACGCAAGTAGCACCGTTCATCCTGAGAGATACGGTTCACGCCGGAGCCATGCACCCGTCGTGGCTTCTATCAGTGGGCGCCGATGACATAGCATGATTGGCAAGTGTTGCCACAAAGTGCATGATTAGCAGAGAAGTAAGCATACGCTGCAGGCGTGCGCTGTCAAAAGGACCAGCGCTGGGAGCGATGAATTCCTGTTTCTGCTCCTTCTCCCTGTTCTCCTCGCCGTTCTGCTTCTCTCGTGTGGGAAGCGAGCTACTGCCACAGGCCTCCTGATCAGGGATGGTGGTCGATTCCAAGCAGCTCCCGCCGCCATTTTTGTTCAGGAGCACGTGGCCCTCGCGATGGTACTTGGACGCCCCGGGCCATCGGAAACGCCCCCGCTCTCGACAGAATCCTCATACGGTGGAGGCGTTCGACAAGGAATGCTCAGAGCGTGAGTTACCTACCCCGCTTTCGCTTCCACGCAGAACCAAGTCATACCACGCGCCTCCTCGTCAAGCGGGCTAACCAGTGCAGGCCGTAGTTTGGCATCGCTTGGTACCTCTTGGAACCGAGGGTGGTCAAAAGCGAGGTATGTCTGTTTGCCCCCTAAAATACACCCAGGAGGCCGATGCCTGGCCTGAGGAGGGCGGCGGCGACATCCATGGCCAAGTCCCAGTTGGTGTCCCGCTGGCTTCCAGACCCTGGATCCCTTGCCCTAGAGTTAGGTCGGGCATGTCCCCCCCAGGCGGATTTTGGACGACACATCAAAAATAGTCAAACATGTCCACAATTTCTCAGAGATAGTCGAAACATCGTCCCCATTTTTTTGTTTTGGCTACTTTTGATGTTTTGTTATCCTGCAGAAGGACATGCCCGACTTAACCCTGGATTTCCTTGCACAGTGCCCTCGCCGTACCAGCCTCATGGGGGCGCCCTGGGAGCCCCTTGGGGGCTTTTGGGGGTCACCTCGGGGTGCAGGGCTCCAGGAGTCGGCTCGTCTCCCCCTCGTACCGCATCCCGCACTCCTCGCCCTGCAGCAGGCGGCCGTCCTCTGCACCGCCTCGCTGCCCGCCTCCGCCCCGCGCGCAGCCCCTCGCCCTGCGCCCGGCAGGGCCCGCTGGCGCTGCCGCCGCTGCCGCTGGCGCAGGGCGCCGCCCAGGGGCCCGCCGGCCAGGCCGCGCTCCGGCGGCGGGCGGGCGGGCGGACGGCTGCGGGCTGATAGGGCCAGGGCACGGCACAGCGACGTCGCCGCGACCCGTCGGCTTCTATGAGGGGGCCCTGGGACGCACAAATTAAGACACACAACTAAAAAAACATATCCCCATACTTTCCCATATTTTCTGGGTTGTTGTCTTCCCCCCCCATTCCCATATGTTCCCATATTTTCTTGGGAATCGACGATTAATTGTGTCTCTGTGTGTTTTGTCCCCTCCTGATTCTAGGCCTCTCCCAGGTGGGGTCGGAGCGGATGGGGTTGGAGGATCGCGCCGCACCGCCGATGCATCGCCGCTGCGGCTCGGTGCGGAGCCCGGCCTTGTCCACACCGACGTCGCCGGCGCATCGCCGATGCATCGCCGATGCATCGCCGAGGCATCGGCGATGTGTCGCCGATGTATCGGCGATGCGGCGCGGTCCTCCGACCTCCTCCACTCTGACCCCATCTAGGAGGCGTCTACTGCTGGACCAAGCTCACCGAGCGCGTTCCACTACTCGCAGAGTGCCTGCTCGCAAACGTCCGAAAGAAAACACGTGTTTGCCTCGATGTAGTGGATCGCAGATCCCCCGCAGCAGATCCGGGCCATCTGCGAGTGGTTGCATCGTCAGTGGTGGAACGCGCTTGGCGACGAGCGCTGCACAGTCACGTCAGGTCAAAGGGGCACGTCACGTCGTAGCGACACGTCGCTGTGCACGTGGGCAGGCAGAACAGAAGAGCAGACAGCGGCACATACACACATGATGTCTCGTAGGTCCGAGCGGAGGTCTTGGATCGGCGTTGGGCCCCCCCTTGCGGCGCTTCCGGCGCTTCCGGCGCTTCCGGCCCGCTCCCCTCACATTCTTTTAAAAGAATGTGAGGGGAGCGGGCTAACGGGGTCCCACGGGGAGCACCAAGCTTCCAAGCTGGGGATCGCCGCCCAGGAATAGAGCCGCAGGTCCCACCACTCACGTGCCACATGGCATTGCCACTCCGAGGAACTGCGCGATCTGCATGCTGCTGTCGCCGCAGCGGTGGGCCATGCTGCAGATGCCAGGGAGCCGAACTCGTTCCTGTCCACTTGAAGAAACTCGCCGAGCGCGTTCCACTACTCGCAAAGTGCCTACTCGCAAACGTCCGAAGCAACCAGATCTTCCTCCTATGCCATATGTCGTAAGTCCCCCGCTGCGGATCCAGGCAATTTGTGAGTAGTTGATTTGCGAGGTGTGGGACGCGCCTGTCCAGAAAAGGCCGCCTTCCTGCGCCTGCATGCCGTACCCAAAGTTCTTGCCAGTGTGGCCCAGAGCAAGTGTGGCACTGGCACCATGAAGCAGGTACCGGGCCCCCGCTCGGGGTTGAAGGAGGAGGGGGAGGAGCAGGAGGAGGAGGAGGAGGAGGAGGAGGAGGAGGAGGAGGAGGAGGAGGAGGAGGAGGAGGAGGAGGAGGAGGAGGAGGAGAGGGAGGACCAGGAGCCAGAGGGTGGTCGAGAGGGACGGCGCCCAAGCCACGTGCCAAGAGGTGCAAGAGGGCCACGACGATGAGGATGAGGATGAGGGGCGGGGGGTCCGAGCGGAACGAGGAGCCCGAGCCAGAGTCCCAGGGAAAAGGACAAGGTGGAGGAAGGAGGGACACAAGGGTCGAGGGAAGAGGGCGGTGAGCGTTATGTTTAAGGAATATGCAGACCTTGTAGCGAGCCGCTGCCGCGGGCCGAACTCCGCAGCACAAATGACCAAGCACCAAACACGAACAACGGCAATCTGCGCTAGCCCTGGTGGGCTCAGCAGCGCAGCAGTAACAGACCAAGCAGACCAAGCGGGCTGGGCTGCCCTGTCGCGCCGCCCAGATCCCGAGAGTGTGAGTTTGTTCTTCGCTGTCCTGAGAGAGGCCCGCGCTGCATCGAGAGCCCCAAAGCGCCCGAACGCAGCGATGTACCCCGAAGCCCAAGTGACACATTACCTTCTCTCGGTGTGCCAACTAGCTCCCCAGCGCGTTCAGAAACTTGGCATCGCTCGGACGGGTGCATTTTTTCTCGGCGAGAACCATCGAGGACCATCCTGGACCATCGAGCAAACAAAACACGCACGAAACCGACACATGCACGGGAAATGGACGTCTGAGCGACGGCAAGGAAAACACCAACAAGCCCCCAACCCTCTTCGGCAAAGCAACCAGCATGCGCCGCGTTCTGGCCACCTCGTCATCCAGCCCCACTGTCGAGCCCACACGTGCCGCAACGGTCTGCACAACCCACACACCGTGCATCCCAACAACTTTGCCAACGCATGCAGGGAAAACCAACAATGACCCAACGACTCTGCCGACACACACACAGGGCGCCCCAACAAACTTGCCAACACACACACATTCGCGCACACAGCGAACCCCAACAAGTTTACCTACACATGCGTTGCCCATCGTGGGAACCTCAGAAGCCTTTGCCGGTACATGATGGATTCCCACCACCTGGTACGACACAGCGTGGACATTCCTACCCTTTTCCTCACCAAGCGCCCTCCGCTCCTCAGGGCGACTGGCCGTGTAGCATCTGGAGCCCCAGCGGAGGCGGCACGAGGGGCAGGGCGGGCTCCAAGTGTCGGTGCCGGCGAGCCTCCGCGGCAGCAGGGCGAGGAGGAGCAGGAGGAGCTGGGGCTCGTCGCGCTGCTTCATTTCATCATCGCGCTCGTGGATGTAGTCGGAATGTGGCCTGTCGTGTGGCACAAGCCTGGCCGCCAGTCCCAGGAGGAGGGGGAGGAGGAGCAAACGGAGTAGGGCGAGGAGGAGGAGGAGGAGGAGGAGGAGGAGGAAGCGGAGGAGGAGCAGAAAGGAGGAAAAGGAGGAGGAGGAGGAAGGAGGAGGAAGGAGGAGGCGGAGGAGGAGGAGGAGAAGCGAAGGAGGACGGCGGAGGAGGAGGAAGCGGGGGAAGCGGAGGAGGAGGAAGAAGAGGATGAGGAGGAGGAGGAGGACGAGGAGGAGCAGGATCAGGAGCCTCAGCGGCGGCCGCACGAGGGGCGCGGCGGGCTTCAGGTGTCGGTGCCGGCGAGCCTCCTGCAGACGGCGCCCCACTGGCAGCTGCTGCCCGCGCCCGCCCTGCCGTCGGCGCACGCGGCGCCCGTGCTGCAGCCGGCGCTGCAGCAGGCGCTCGTCCCTTGTGCCGTGTCCAGGGTCATGTGCCTCCATTCTCTTGTGAGGGGAAAAAACACAGACACGATTAATCGTCGATTCCTCAGAAAATATGGGAACTATGGGAAATGTGGGGGAAGACAAAAGCCCAGAAAATATAGGAAAATATGGGGAATAGTTTTATTTGTGTGTATTTATTTGTGTGTCCTGGGGCCCCTTCATCTTGCTCCTCCTCGCCCCTTCTCCGTAGCCGCGCTGGCTCAGGCCGCGCCCTGGGCGAGCCCAGAATGTCACGGACCCTTGCACCACGTGCCACGGCACGCCGTACAGCCCGCCCGCTCGCCTCCCCTTTTTTCTCGATGCGACGCTTTCATGCCATCTCGGTTACTGGCCAGTGTGTGCGGGCTGCCATTTTCATGCCTTAGAGCTAAATTCAGTACTGGGGGTCCGTCTACGCCTGGCAGTCCTTCTGATGTTTCTTGGCCTCGATGGAGCGCACGGGACTCCGTCGCTCCTTCGCGAACGAGGTCATACAGATCGCCAACGACGCTCGGCATGCCCGCTTCCGCTGCCCATGGCCACTGTGCCGTTAGAAGAGACGACAGTCGGAGTCTCTCGTAAATTAATATTATCATTGGCCTCGCGGCAGGGTGCAATTTCCAGAGGCGGAGTTGGCACGCGCATGTTCGCGCACTCTTCCTCTAACGGCGCGCACCCAGCTCTCGCACCACATGGAGCACTTGCAGCGCGACCTCAACATCAGCATGATTGCCTTCCAGAGCGCCATGGGGAGTGAGTCGGACATGCAGTTCGACGACGTGTTCTGGCCTCTTGCCACAACATGGCGGACGTGCGGACCCAAGTTTCGGACCCTCGGCGAAAGCTCGCGCTTGCTCAGCAGACCACGCTGAGCGACATCCCGCACGACAAGGGCGTCCTCCACAAGGTCAGCCCCCAGGTGGACGTGGTCTAGCCTAAAATGTCTGCTGGCGCCTCCTCCCGCTCGACGGCAGCGCCCCGCCAGGCAGCCGCAGGCGCAGGCGTCTTCCTGCGCGGCCTGCTCTTCGGCGCAGCAGCAGACGCAACGCGACGACATCGGAGAGGAGAGCGAACTCCAGAGGTGCCGGACGCTCATCGCTGAGAGGCATGGTGATCGATTGCGCGGAGAGGCGCGGACTGGGGATGGTCCCGTGCTGGGCCAGTTTCTTTTTCCAGCACCTGAACCTGCGCGTGAGACCGGTCGAGCGGCGCACGGTCGGCCACCTATTGCCAGGCATTTTCGGAAAAATGGCCGAAGTCGTAGACTCGGCTGTGGACTCCGAAGGAGCTGGATCAGATGACGACGACGTCGGAAGTGCGGCAGTAGGAGCAACGTGGAACGCCCAAGCCGACCTCGAGGACAGCGAGCTGACGTCGGACTGGCTGGTCCTGGGCCACGCGGACGCCATCGCACAGCCCAGAACCAGGGCATGGGCCCCAGTTCGGCGCGAGAGGACTGCGGAAGATGGAGCTGCGGCGCGGCGGCGGCGCGCGAGCTGCGCCTGAGGATTATCCTGCAGACGGCGCGGCTCTTGGCTGCGATCGTGCTCCCTGCCCTCGCGAGCGGGGCGGACGCCTGCCTGGCCGAGCTCCTGCGCCTCGCCAAGGCGGGCGCGGCTATTGAAGCTGCCATCCTCGAGGCGTGCCTGGCTTCGGACTGGCAGCGCAAGAACTCTGACGCCCTCGTCCGCGCGATGCCCTACCCACGCCTAAAGCCGTAAGGTTCGAGGCGGGGAGTCCACAGTTGAGGCGTCCCGGGCTTCTTGGGCACAAGCCGGGGGCCATCGTGGCCGTCTTGGGGGCTGTTTGGGGGCTTGGCGGAGCCTCTTGGAGACAGTTTTGAAGCGTACTGGGGCCCGTTTTGGGGCCTCCGTAGGGACGCTTGGAGGCCGTATGGGGCTGATTGGGGGGCCTCTCTTGGGCCGCTTGGAGGCCTTGGGGTGGCCTTTGGGGGGCCTCTGGCGGGGGAAAGGTCGGATGTTCGGTCCATGTTCTCCCTCTTTGCTTCTCTTAGGGCCCTTTTGGGGCGACTTTGGGCCGTCTTGGGCCCCTCTTTGGGCCGTCTTGGAGCCCTCGTGGGCCGTCCTGTGGCCTGCGCAAGGGCCTCTTGGGCAGCCGTGGGGCGGTCCACGGGGTCTCTTGGGCCGTCTTGGAGCGTCTGAAGCTCGAGAAGACGATGACCCCAGAAACAATGAAAGACATAAGGAAAAACGTCATTTGTGCTTCTCGGGGCCCTCTTGGGGAGGCTCCTGGGGCGTCTCAAAGGCGTCCTGGGGCGTCTTGGAGCCATCGCAAGCATCTTAGGCCAATAGTTCCGCGATTCGGGACCGTCTTGGAACATCTTTGAGGCCGCGGAAGGCAGATTTGGAAGCTCCAGAGACTCTGGGGGTGCACTGGCGAGCGCGGCTCCTTCCCCCCTCCTCTAATCGAATTATAGACCCCAGGGACTTGGGAAATGGGGGAGGAGGACAGCCAATCATCTTGCACGCCGAGATGGGATTTGATTTAGAGTTGGGTCCAGCCCCAGTTGCAGGATTCTGTCAGAGTTGGATCGGGCCCCAGTAGGATTCTATGAGAGCTGGCTCCAGCTGTCAATGCCAGCGCCTGGCGCGGGCGCCGGCGACAGGTGCGCCGCCGCCGCCGTGGACGTTGTCGCCGTCGCCGGTGCCGTCGTAGGCGTCTTAGGCGTCGTCGTCGTCTTCGTCGTCGTCGTCCACGTCGGCTGCTGGCGGCGGCGGCGGCGTCGTCGTCGGCGTCGTTGCCGGGAGTGGGGGGTGGGAGGGGTCCTGGACCCCCCGAGTAAGTTTCCCGGGGTCGGCGGGGGTCCAGACCTCCCAGTCTTTTTTCGGGGGGGGGCGGTTGAGGGTGGGAGGGGTTCCCGTGGTTTCTAGCCCCCCCCCTTCGGATTCTTAGCCCTCCTGTGTGTTAGGCCCTCGTTTTGACTCCGCAGCGCCGCGCCCCACCTCGTCCTCTTCCTTCTCCCCCTCCGTTTCTCTTTCTCCTCACCCTCGTCAGCAGCAGCATCCTCCTTGTGATAGCGAACGCGCGCATGGCACGTGCGAGCGCCAATCGCCACCGGTTCGTTGTTAGGGCCCCTTGTTGCCAAGGTTGACAAAGCAGCGCCATACACACTGGCAGCGGAGCTGCCTACGATCCTCGGACATCATGCCACTGTGCTGTGGGCTCATCTCGTTGCGGGGGAGTGCTAAGGAGGAGTTGCCTCTACCAGGAAACTGTTTGACCACCGCCAAGGCATGATCTTCTCTTCGCTACTGATCGAGAGAAGACGCGTTGACACGGCTCGCGACGAAGAGCGGCTCCTACATCTTTGACGACACCGTAAACAAGTTTCCCGACTGGGAGTTCCGCGCAGAGATTCGCATGAGCGCCTCTCTAGCTGCGACAGACCCCGAGACTTGAAAGCGTTTTGTCAGCAGTGATTGTCCACACCCGTCAAAAAGGTTGTAGGGGGCCGTAGAGGCGACGCATTCGACATAACTATGGGTATCGGTAGCGATACGCTTCTGGCCGCGAAAGGTATCGATTTGTTGATACAAGCGATTCGCCCATCACTCCATCCCGCTGAGGCTCAGGAAACAAAGGTTCTGTTCCAAGTTGGGCAGAGACCTCGTGGTTCGATGTCACGACCGAGTGGCGAGTCGCTGTTCTCGTGTATCTCTCGCAGGGAACGCTGGCGGAAGCTTCTCACGAAGCGTGACTCGAAATTCGTCATGAGTGATGACTGTGCTCGGATCGCCTCTCCTGGACTTCGCGGGCTTCTCACCCCAAGAGCGGGATGGTACTGATGACAACAGATAGCGCTACCATGTTCGACAATCGTAGGGATGTCATGATCCGTCAGCCTGGCCGTATACACATCTGCCAAAAGGAGCAAGGGAGACGCGAACAGCAATGGCTCTTCCTCATGGAAGTGCACGCCTGGCGAACCCAGCAGAAACAAGGGCAAAGGCAAGCTCAAGCAAATGTTCCACACCGCCCGCGACAGTTGCTGGGAACAGGAGGAGTCCCATCCAGAAGAGCAGAACCCTTACGGATATTACGCATGCGGCTACACATCCGAATATTGCTGGGGGCGGTACCGCCTGGTTGACCGACGGCCACCACGAGGACACCGCGCAGGCTTCGTACGATGACCGGTCGTACGGCTACTGGCCACCAATGCATGGGGAGGCAAAGCTCGACGTCAACATGACCGAGGAGATCACCAAAGGAGGGTACACAGAGGAAAGATCGTCCGAAGTTGTCCACGATAACCTCGCTGCAAAGCTAGGCAGCAAAGGAAAAGGCAAAGGTAAGGGACAACGAGGAAGATGCTACAGCGACGCACCTTGAAATATCCTACAGCACGATAGTGGTAGTAACAGAACGCCGAACATGGAGAAGCGCAACCGACGTCTCCAGGATATCAAAACACGCTCTAGACGCAAGATTTGCTACGAGAAGGGCCGACGGTCCGGGAGCCCTGAGTGCATGGGCGAACGCAGGACGGCAATGGTAACGTACACGGGAAGCCGTAAGTCCCTGTTGCACGAACAGGAATCGGAACCGCATTTTGATTCCACGGGGCTCGCTGCCGCATCATCCATCACGCGTTACGCTCAAGCATCTGGATCTGGCCAAGAGGAGGTATGTGTTCAGGAGAGGAGTGAAAACAAGCTGGTTCCCATCGATGTGTTTTTCCCTTCTCGCGTTGTACCTTGCATGCGCGCGCGCTCAGGTGACGGGGGGGAAATGCCAAGGTCAGTGTTTTTTTGCCGCGTGGTAATTCGGACGCTGAGCATTCGCGCAGAGAGTGCCTCGGGGAACAGGGTGGCGCCAATTTGTTCTGTATTTGGCTAAGGGCGTTCCAACGGGCCTTCTGTTAATAGGATCAAAGCCCTGGAGCAGTCCGAGGCCAATGCTGCTACAAAGTTCAACGTCGCGATAATCTTGAAGTCCGCCAAGTTTGGACATTTTCGAATATCAGGGGCGCGTTCGGACTTCCCGTGGGTTCCTGCTTGAATTTGCCCCAAACGATCCTAAACGTGTTCGAAACATGTTCCAACATATGGAAGTTGGTTTTCAACTTTCAGTTTTCGAACGTCTAACCTTCCCTCCACCGGGACCCAAGCCCTAACGTAATTGCTTTTCCAGGGCGACTGCCTGTGCCTACCTCGGCCGCTCGCATTCCTGGTAGGAGGAAGAGGTGCCGAATCCGCTGCCCTCGTCTCCTATTTTCCGTGATTTGTTGTTGGTTTTGTCGTCTTGGGCCCCCTGGGAGGCCCTCGCGGCCGCGGCCGGCGTTTCCTCGAATTTCCGACGGGCGGAAGAGGTGACGAATCCGCTGGCCGTGCATCGTTGCGACTTTTTTCGGGCCCCCTGGGAGGCCCTCGTGGCCACGGCCGGCTTCGCCCCGAAGCTATGGGAGGCAGAAGCACCGAGTCAGCTGCCCTTGCTTCGTTTGGCCCTGTTGGGCCTCAAGGGGAGGGCCCTCGCGGCCGCGGCGGGATTCGCCTTGAAGTTCTGGTGGGGGGGAGGCGGCGCCGACTCCGCTGCCCTTGCCTCGTTTTGGCCTTTCTGGGCCCCGTGGGAGGCCCTCGTGGTCGCGGCTAGGGTCGCGCAGAAAAATTCATGCCTTGGAGTTGGCTGGGGGGGCGCGACAGGGCCCTGGCATCGCTCGGACGTAGGATTTTTTTGTTCTCGGCGAGGACCCTGGAGAAGCATCCTGGACCATCGAACAAAAAGAAACACGCACGAAACCGAAAAATGCACAGGGAATGGACGTCCGAGCGATGGCAAGGGGTCGCATGTCAATATCATCAACTTCTAGATGAAGTGCAAGGCCAACGCTGTTACAAAGTTCAAGCTCACGTTTTTGGGATGGGCTCGGCGGCGAAGCAGATCCGACGATCCGCGGCGCGTTGTAAGTTGTCGCGACCTCCCGAATGGGTTTCGAACGTGAGCTGGTTCCAATCTTTTGAACTTGGTTCAACAATGGCGCTGAAAGCGCAGGGATAGTATTCTGGCGCGGTTCAAGATTCTCAGACAGTTGTCTTCCAACGGGCGTCTTTCAGTGAGAATTAATCGTTGTAGGGACCTGTGGAGACAAGGGACCTTGGAGGGAGGGTTTATTGCAGCATCGTTGGTGAGTCTTGGGTTCGCACTCCTGCTTCTCCTCCCCCGCCTCCCCCTCCTCCCCCTCCTCCTCCTCCTCCTCCTCCTTCTCCTCCCCCTCCTCCTCCCCCGTCTCCTCCGCCCCCAAAACCCTTTTCTTCCCCCCCCCTTCGGCTGCCGAGGTGCCGTTGCACCTGCCAGCGCAGCGCCCCGTGGAGCCGAGGCAAGATCCGCCGCCTCCCCCCCCTTTCCTGCGCCTCCCCCGCTTTTTTCTCGATCCAGAGAGGCAGCGCGGGGACATTTGAGCAACTGCGCTTCTGAGCATGTTGCGCTTTTGAATGTTCGGGAACGGTGTGTGCGCGTGTGTGTGTGTGTGTGTGTGTGTGTGTGTGCGTGTGTGCGTGCGTGCGTGCGTGCGTGCGTGCGTGCGTGCGTGCGTGCGTGCGTGCGTGCGTGCGTGCGTGTGTGTGTGTGTGTGTGTGTCTTTGTGTCTGTGTCTCTGTGTGTGCGCGCGTGTGTGTGTCTGTGTCTGTGTCTGTGTCGGTGTCTGTGTCTGTGTCTGTGTGTCTGTGTGTGCGCGCGTGCGTGGGTGTGCGTGTGTGTGTGTGTGTGTGATTGTGTGTGTGAGTGTGTGTGTGTGTGTCGGTGAGTGTGTGTTTGCGCGCTTGTTGTTTTGTTTTTTCTTTGCTGGGTGTCAGCAATACTCCGTCCATTCTGGTTCCCCCACGCAGAAATAGTTTTTGCTCGAGCCATTGATCCCGCAGCTGTTGTCCAGCTGCTGTCTCGCCGAGGTCGTTCGCCCGGGTGGACCCACCCACCAGAGCAGAGCACGGGGCGCATCGGGGCCCGCCGCCCTATACAGCCAGCGGCCGGGGCTCGCGCCGGAGGAGAGGCCTTGCAGGAACCTCGAGGAACGTCTGCCCGAGACGTGCCAACCCAGTCGGCGCGGTTATAGTTCGCTTTTGGTTTTGTCCTCGCACTACCAGGAACATCCTTCGCCGCGCGCGGCGACAATCCCTGCGAACGCTCCACGCACAAGAGCACGTTGCGACAGCAATCTGCTCAGCCGGGCCGCCCAGGAGCCCGCGAACGTGGTGACGGTTTTGCGCCAGCTGCGCAGCCTCCCGGGGAGCCGCGAGGCATGTCTTGCCCGCCCTCCGCCTCCGCCGGACCTCCCTGGAGCCCACGAGTGTGGCGACGGCTGCGCCGTTGGCAGCCTCCCACGGGGCCGCGATCCGCGAGGACTGAGTGGTGGCAGCGCCCGCGGAAGTAGGGAGGCCAGTAGGAAGGATGTGAGAGGCAGGAGGAGGAGGCGGAGGAGGAGGAGGAGGAGGAGGAGGAGGGGGAGGAGGAGGAGGAGAAGGGGGAGGAGAAGGAGGAGGAGACACGCGACGCGAGCAGCGCTCTGCTACTCGGAACGAGGACCCAGCGCAGGAGGGTTGGGAATAAAGCAGGATGCAGGAGGGAGAAGGCGAGGAGGAGGAGGAGGAGGCGGAGGAGGAGGAGGTGAGGTGAGGTGAGGTGAAGGGGAGCGCGGTGCTCCATTCAAAACAAGACCCCAACGCAGGAGGGTTGGGACAACAACTGCAATCACATATTGTCGATGAGGTCCGCGCGGATGTCTTGGATCGGAGTTGGGCCCCCCTGGCGGCACCGCTGGCGCCGCCCCTGGCGAGTTTCGCGCGCCAGGTAGAGGGTCCAGCGCCGATCCAAGAAATCAGCGCGGACCTTCGAGAAAACATGGTCATGCCCATTGCTGTTCCTCGAATGGTCCTACGGGAAATGGGTCTGGAGATCTTTCACCGTTTTTTGGCCCCCCCTGGGCCTTCCCAGGGTCCCCTCAGACTGCCAGAGAACGAGTCAGGAGTACAAGTCTGTCCCGTGAGATCCTGCTCCATGCCGAAGTCACGTGAGCGATGAATCCGAGACAGGCTGCGCGTTCGCGTGTCACGGCCCCACCGACGCAGATCTGGACCGTGTCGCAGCGGCAGGGGCTCCGGGCAGTTGCCCGAGGCGCCACTGAGCGCTCGCGCGCACTTCTCATCGCACCCGATTGCGCAGGGCATTGACAGCGATTCGGCTGCAGACTGTCGACGAATCTCGATGCTCGCCCCCCCCAGAATCCCTGCCCAATCCAAGCCAGCAGCACGTTGCAGATCCAATGTTTCCCGTCGCGCTTGCTCATGATGCTGTCGCCGCTGCTGCTGTTCTTTATTTATGTTGCCGCCCTTCTTCTTCCTACTTCGTTCCCTCTTCCTGCTGCTGCTCCTTACCCTCTCCTTCCTGCTGCGTCCTCCCTCTTATTATTTATCCCTCTTCTATATCCCCGTCCTCCCTCTGATCCTCCTCCTCCCCCTCCCTCCCATCCCCCCCTTCTCTCTTTCCTCTCCTTCCTCCCCCTTGCTTCCTCCTTGCCGGAAGCGCCCTGCCCCGACTGCGCAGTCCTGTCGAACGGTCTCCCCTTTCCCCCGGCCCGTTCCCGCTCCATCCCACCGTGGCAGCGTCCGCCCTGCGAGCGGGGGAAGGGGGACGGCCCCACTCGCAGCGAGCTTTCTGCGGGCAATACTTCTGTCTATATCCACTGCAGTATGGAGGTTTGGGCTCCCTTCCCAAGAAACCCGAGGCGCACTGGATATGGATAGATTTGCCCCCTAGAGGCTCGATGTTTATCCATATCCAGTGCGCCTCGGGCTTGTGGCGCCGCTTCCAAAGAAGTCCAAGAGGCACTGGATATGGACATGAATCTTGCCCGCACTTTCCCCCGCACGCTTCGCTCCCGCTTGCGCGACGCGGGACAGCAAAAAAAAGGGTTCGACGCTGCGGCGACCGTTCGCGCGCGGGCTCCCCGCGCAGGGGTCGCGCGAAAGCGCCCCCCTCCTACTCCGGTGTGGCGTGCCAACGGCGGCCCGCGGCATCTCCTCCTCCTCCTCCTGCTCCTCCTCCTCCTCCTCCTCCTCCTCCTCCTCCTGCTCCTCCTCCTCCTCCTCCTCCTCCTCCTCCTCCTCCTCCTCCTCCTCCTCCTTCTCTCGCCCCCCCCTCGCCGGGGGGGGCGCCGAGGCTGGACTGGGGCGCTCAACCGATGGAGCCTTTCACCCGCGAGTTCGTCGTGATCAACGGTGCCCTCGACCAGGACGGAGAGCGGCGCCTCGGCGCCCGTCGTCTCGCCCGCTCCCCTTTCCCCATGTCGGAGGGGGGGGGGAGAGAGAAAGAGAGAGAGAGAGAGAGGAGAGAGAGAGAGAGACAAAAGAGAGAGAGAGAGAGAGAGAGGGAGAGAAAGAGAGAGAGAGCGAGAGAGAGAGAGAGAGAGAACGGGAGGGGGAGAGGGAGAGGGAGAGCGAGGTCGCAACAGTTCGAGCGGAGTGCGCGCGTGGGCGCGCGGGGTACTGGCGCCCGCCCGCGCCCGCCTCGTGTGGCAGGGGGCGCCGCCTGGGCGAGCAGGGGGGGGGGGAGATTGCCCTCGCCCATGGCGCTGTGTGCGGGGACCACGACTGGGAAGCCGAGGCGGGAAGTGGTGAGAAGGGCGAGGCTCGCCCCTTCTGCACCGCACGCCCGCGGGCAGAGAGAGACGCTGGCTATGCATGCGCTCTGGCGTGCGCGAGACCGCGCGTGGACAGCGGTGGCGCCACTTTGGGGCTTCCCCGCGACAGCCCAGTAAGGGGGCAGCGGAACAGGAGCCAGCTGCTCTCGGAGCCCACTGGGAGAGGAGGGCGCTAGCACTGATGTGGCGCGCGTTGAGCAGCAATGATCGCCTGGGGGCTGCCCTGGCGGGGCGCGCTGAGGGAAGCGGCAGGGAGGGGGAGTGGGAGAGGGAGAGGGAGAGGGCGAGGGAGAGGGAGAGGGAGAGGGAGAGGGAGGGTGGTGTGTGTGTGCACACACACACACATATATGTGTATGTAGGTGTGTGTATATAGGTCAACATGCATATATATATATATATATATATATATATATAGGTATGCGTATTTGTATATATACATACGTGTATGTGCATGCATGATTATATACATGTCTATATAGTTCGAGATGTGTGTAGTATACACAAACATGTACATGTAATATACATGCACTTATGTGTTAACGTATGCATTCACACATACATATACCTGTGTGTGTGGATGTGTGTGTGTGCGTGCGTGCACATATATATATATATGTATGTATATATAGATATATACATATATATATATGTGAAAGACCTAGAGAGAGATATATCTACACCGACATCTATATACATGGGCATTTGTAAAACATAGACGAAACATATAAATATAGAGAGAGACAGGGAAAGAAAGAGAGAGCGACAAAACGGGATGGCGCCTCGTTGCGCAGCTGGTGACGTGCGAGTGCGCTCGGGCGGCCCCGCGGCCGCGTCGCAGCGGCGTCGCAAATCCGAGCTGTCGCTCCGCAGCCACCACGCGGGGGGGAGGGGGCAACCATGAGGAGACGTCGGCGGCAGCCGCGTTGCTTGCGCGGGGTCGGCGCGCGGGGCCGAACAGCTGCCCTGCTCTCCAGGCCTGCGCTCGCGCGCGCGCGCAAGGGGCGACTTGCGCGTGGCATTTCTCGGCCGCACCTTCGAATGCCAGGCATTGCGCTGGGGCCGGCGCGCGGCGCCAATCCTACGCCTCGCGCTGGGGCTGGCGCGTAGAAGGGCGTCAGCTCCAGCCGCCGCGCAAACGCCGCGCGGGGTGGCGCGCGGGGTGGAAGGGGGGAGGGGGCTGCGTGAGAAGACGTCAGCAGAGACCGCCGCGTGCGAGCGAGCGCAAAAGCGCCCTCGGGGCGCGCCAGAGTGCGCCGCGTGCGAGCGGGCACGCACGAGGGCGCCGTCGGGGCGCGCCAGAGCTCGCCGCCCGCGGGCGGGCACGCGCGGAAGTGTCCTCGGGGTGCGCCAGAGCACGCCGCGCGCGAGCGGGGGACGCACGGAAGCGCCCTCGCGCCAGAGAGCGCCGTGAGCGAGAGGGCACGCGCGAGAGAGCCCGCGGGGCGCGCCAGAGAGCGCCGCGCGCGAGCGGGCACACACGGGAGCGCCATCGGGGCGCACCGGGATGCGCCGCGGCGGCGCACGGCAGCGCCCTCAGGGCGCGCCCATGAGCGTCGCGCGCGGCAGCGGGCGCGCAGCGCAGGAGGGCGCACCCAGAGCGCGCCAGTGATGACTGCCGCGTGCGAGCGTGCGCGCGCGAGGGCGCCCTCGGGGCGCGCCACGCGCGGGGGGGCACGCGCAGAAGTGCCCGCGGGGCGCGCCTGAGTGCGCCGCGCGCACGGAAGCGCCCCGGCGCCAGAGAGCGCCGCGAGCGAGCGGGCACGCGCGAGAGAGCCCGCGGGACGCGTCAGAGAGCGCCGCGCGCGAGCAGGCACGCACGAGAGCGTCATCGGGGCGCACCTACGTGCGCCGCGTGCGAGCGGGCACGCGCGGGAGCACTCGGGGCGCGCCAGCGTGCGCCGCGTGCGAGCGGGCACGCGCGGGAGCGCACTCGGAGCGTTTTGGGCCTGTCGCCGCTTACCCTCTCGAATCCACGCAGGTTGATTTCAAGCTTGAGGGGCCTCTCGGCTCTCGACGCCAGTACAAGACTGTCACGCGACCCCGACTCGCTCCAGAGAGGGAATGTTTCTCATTGTGCTGCGCACAAAGGGAGGAGGGCGCAGCCCGCCCTCCGCGCCGCTCGGAGGCGGGCGGGCCAACTCTCGCCCGCTGACGCAGTGCATCTGGCTCTCCGCTGCGCGCGCCGGCCACTCGTTTTTCGCTGCCTGACGACTGTCAAGACCGACGCTCGCTCTGTAGAGCGATCTATAAACGCATATGAGTATGCACGGCCATGTGTACACGTGAACATATATATATATATATAGATATATATAACACATAAAACATATATTATACATATCCGTGTGTAAACACATGATTGCAAACATGCGCACAATAGCTGTGTATATGTTTAGTCACATGTTTATGCAGGCAGGCAAAGTGATTGAATGATATGTATGTATATATATATATATATATGTATTTCAATATGTCTATTATAGGTATACTATACAGTTCGTATATATGCGTACCTATATATATATATATATATGTATATTCACGTGTATATGCAGACAGGCAGAGTGAGATAACGATACATACATACATACATACACACATATATATATGTATGTATAGAGCGAGAGAGACAGGTAGAGAGAAAGAGAGCGAGCGCGAGAGAGAGAGAGAGGGACGGCAGGGTGCGGACGCGAGTCCGGGCCCCACGGGGCTCTGCAGCTGCCGGCCCGGTCGTTTTGGAACAGGACCTGCTGCGCGCACGCGCGCAAGGTTGCCCAAGCAGTGGCAAAGCGTCCTGGCTCGCCTATAGCCCTACCAAACAATTGTTTAAGAACCTTTTGTAGTTTCTACGAAATGTTCTTAGAACATGTCTGGCGGAGTCTCTCTAGTTTTAACACATCGGACTTATGTTCTAAGAACATCGCTTTTGTTTTTAGGACTTTTTGGGGTTCTAAAATCATTTCGTGGTAGGACCATAGGAATGCCGGGACGGTCGGTCCCTGTTCAACCAGAGGCGCGCGGGGTTGGATCCCGCGGGGCCCTTCGCAGACCTCTCCCCCCGCCGTGGAGCAGGGGCGCGGTCAGCTGGCGCGGCCAACAAGCTGTGCGACAGAGCCCTGCGGGTGACACCAGGCCTCGGGGCGCAGGAGAAGGGCGTGAACGGTGGGGGTGGGCGTGGGGGAAGGAAAAAATGAGGGAGGAGGGCGGACGGCGGAGAGCAGAGGGTAGAGGGAGGACCGAGGAGGAAGGACGAGGAATGGAAAGGGGAGAAAGGCACGAACGAGCGGGGAGGCGGAGAGGAGTGAGGGAGGCAGGAGGACGAGGATGACGGGGGGAGGGAAGAGGAGGAGGAGGAGGAGGAGAAGGAGGAGGACGAGGAGGAGGATGATGAGGAGGAGGCGGAAGAGGAGGAGGAGGATGAGGAAAAGGAAACAGAAGAAGAAATTGTCTGCTGTGCCGATGAAGGTTACTGACCGTGATAGGTTCATAACATATGCGCTGACCTCGCCAATCAGCGTGTGCCAAGGGTGGCCAAAGCTTGGGGCCAGAGAGCGAGGACCAACAGGAACAAAAGGAGCACGTGCATGAACAGGAGGACGAGGACGACAATGTAGGGAGAAGGTGATGATGCTGATGATGATGACGAGGAGGAGGCGGAGGAGGAGGAGGAGGAGGAATAATATGAGCAGGATGAAGAGGAGGAGGAGGAGGAGGAGGAGGAGGAGGAGGGCGAGAGGGGGAGGAGGAGGAGAAGGATAAGGGCGAGAGGAGGAGGGGAACGAGGAGGAGGAGGAGGAGGAGGAGGAGGAGGGAGGAGAGGAGGGGAGGGGAGGAGGAGGCGGAGGAGGAAAGGATAAGGGCGGAGGAGGAGGGGAATGAGGGGAGAGGAGAGGAGGAGGAGGAGGAACAGGAGGAGGAGGAGGAGGCGGAGGCGGAGGAGGAAGAAGAAGAAGAAGAAGAAACAGAGAAGGTGAAGGAGTAGGAGGAGGAGGAGGAGGAGGAGGAGGAGGAGGAGGAGGAAGAGAAGCAGCAGCAGCAGCAGCATCTGGGGAGAGAATGGGGAGGAGGAGGGCGAGGCAGGATGTCGGAGGAACACTGAGAAGGTGCGTAGACCAGTGGAACTCAAGGAACCCACGAGAGAGAGAGGAATAGGGTGGCGTGTTGGGCAAGGAGAGGAAGGGGCAGCAGGAGGAGCACGAGAAGAGAGACACGAGGAGCACAAGCGCCCGAGATCTTGGAGGGGGAGGCCGAGCCGCCCCTGGAGCGGCTGCCTGTCTGCCTTGCCTCTCCGTGTCTTCACTTTCCTTGTGGGAACGCGCGCACGGGGAGCGGGATGGCGACGATGATGAGCAGGAGGAGGAACCCTTGGTGGACGACTATGGGATAGCGACGAGGAGGCGGAGGAGGAGGAGGAGGGAGGAGGGAGGAGGAGGAGGAGGAGGAGGAGGAGGAGGAGGAGGAGGAGGAGACGGGGGAGAGGAGGAGCGAGAACGAGGGAACGATGGAGCGAGGAGCGAGGAACGAGGAGCGAGCAGCGAGGAGCGAGGAGGACGGACCGATGAGCGAGGAGGAAGAGGAGGAGGAGGAGGAGGAGGAGGAGGAGGAGGAGGAGAAGCAGGAACG
>CAUYUJ010021332.1:54784-67284 GCA_963575745.1 Prorocentrum cordatum
TGGTCCTGGCCGGGCTTCGCTTCCGCGAGCGTCGCAGCGGCACGCTCTGGAGGTGGAGCGAGCGGCGCACGCGCCGGCGGCCGGCGCTGGGTTGCGTCTAGGGGCCCGGGGATCACGCAAACGGGCGTCAGCCAGAGCGCCAGATCTTGCAGGATCCTGCCAGGCCAGGGGTGCACTGGCCCGGGTTTGGGCGAGGAGTTTGCAGGATCCTGCGCAGCCTGACTGGCCGGGGTCTGGACTGACCCGGGCCAGTAGACCCCCGAGCGTTCAGGGGTGCACGGCAGTGATTGGTGTTCCGCGCTCCAGCGGAGCGACACTAGTTACAGTTCGCACCTCTCCAGGCGTTTCCTTGCACGGTGCTTTCTCGGCGTTGCGCCGACCACTTGGCAAGCGGGCGGGGGCGCATAGCGCAGCCGCTTCTTCTCGGCACGCGGATCGCCCAGCGCAGTCCACCATCTGCAACGCCAGGTGGAACTGACGCCATGCGTGCCCCGCCGTGGTTCTCGCTGCAGTGACGTCATCCGATCGCTGGAGGATCAAAGCAAAGCGTGTGGGCCCAGGGCCTTGGGGGGTTTGCCGCGGGTCGTGCGAGCGGGGCCGAACCATCGTGCTCTTTAAAGCCACTGCAAGGCAGTCCGCCGCAGGCGCCGACCTGTTTCAAGACATTGTGGGCCGGTCGCGGGCGGGTTTTCGGCGGGTCGAGCCAACGATGTCGAACCATCATGACTCTTCAGGGCCATCGCAAAGAAGCTCACCGCAAAAGCCATGTGTCTCAAACTTTGTAGGTGGGTCGTCGGCGCAGGGTGCGGGCAGGGTCGAGCGATCGTGCTCTCGACAGCCAACACCCGCCAGTCGCTCCTTCTTCAGATTCTTGGTGCTGTTTTTACTGTGGGCGGGTCTCGGGTGGGTCGTCGGCGTGCTGTGCGAGCGGTGCCGAACCACCAGTGCAGAGCAGCCGCCAGCGCGGCGACGTTGTAGCAAAGAGCGCGGGGCGGGGCGCGAATGGACCGTCGACGGGCCGCCGCACGGGTCGCGTGGTTCGCCGAGCGCGTTCCATCATGTTCGCAAAGAGTGCCGATTTGCAAACATCCAGAACAGATGATGCTCGATGCAATGGAGCTTGTTGCTTCGATGCACTGGGTCCAGGCCAGTTGCGAATAGGGGCACGCGCATGTCTAGTGGCGGATGGCGGGTGGGTCGCGGGTGGGCCGCGTGTCGGATCGCGGGGTGGGTCCGCGGGCCGGTCCGCGGGCCGGGCCGCGGTTGCGTCGTGGGTGCGGCGCGCGGGTGCGGGTCGTGGGTCTGGCCGCGGAGCGGGGGGCGGCCTGTGCTCGCCGCGGGGTCTCGTCGGCCGTGCGTGCGCCGTGCCACTCCCGGCTTTTCTCTTGGGGGGGGGGTCCCTTCGACGCGCGCTCGCCTGGGCCTCCGCAGCCCCGCTCAGGGACGGTGCGGGACTGGCTTCGGCACGATCGAACTGGGTGCGGAAACGACGGGCACAGTCAACCCGCATGGTAGGGATGAACAGCTTTCCAAGGCTGCCCTTGCATCCTTGCCCCGTCGGCCCATCCTCAGCGACCTGCGCTGGCCAGCCTCGATCGGAAAACGTTGGCACGGCCCTCCAGGGCCCTTGCATCCTGATCGCGCTTCTCTATGATACGGGTTGACGGTGCGGCGACCAACGGCAGATCCTGTCCTTTCCGAACAGGGTTCTCACTCGGCGTCGCTGCGGGCGTCGTCCATTTGAGGCGGCGGGGCGCCTGTCCAACTGCGGCCGCTGTCGGATTCGGACAGCATGTGCTTTCGGGCATCGTACGTTTTTTCTCGTACCCGTTTCCGGTGTCGATGTGGTCGGCGCCCTCACACTGACATCCGCGGTCCCCGATGGATGTCCAGAGCCAGGTCCCACATGTGAATTGCCGCCACAGGGGGAATCTTCGAATGCCCTCAAGGGGGCCTTGTCGGAGGAGCTCCCGGATGCCACTATTACGGCTTCCAGGGTGACTCCAGGGGTTTCGACGGGACGCCCAGGGTCGGGTTGTTTTCAATCGCCTGTCGCGCCCTCCAAAAAAAGGCCAGATGATCGCGCGCCGCCAAGCCAGGGGTAATTCTAAGCCTCCCCCGACCGGCCTCGATTCGATCGAGTCGGCTTCGCCAGGGGTGCGGCCGATCTGCGATCCAGGGGGGCAGAGCAGGTGGTGTGTGAAGACCGCTCTGTCCCCCGTCTACCCGTCCTCCCTGCTATCCTTTCGGTTCAGGTTTTAGATTGGATGTTGAATCCGATGGCCATCGGGCCGTGAGAGAAAAGGGACGGCTTCCCTCCCTCACTTCATCCTCTACCGACGGAGCCAACGGTAGGTTCGACCCTTTGGTTGTCAACCTCCGTTCACAGGTTGGGTCATGAAGTGCGTGTAGAGAGCAGCTTCAACAACCCTGGTCACTAGGCTCGGCACAAATGGAAGAGCTGAGCTTGCCTCGTGGCCTCATAGTTCCAGTCGTGATTCGGTTTCCAGCGTCCAGTCACAGCACGATCTTGGTGGCCCGTATCAAGCAATTGCGCGAGTCTGCCGTTGTTGGTGTGGAGCTCTCCGCCCATTTCTCGATGAGCCGTTCTTTCGATACGGGGAGAGTCAAAGTCATCACGCATGTCTGTCAACAGCTTCCATTGCAGCTTCCATTAGCAGTGGGCTGGCGGTTGCAGCAATTTTGTTTACGCGGAGGACGGCAACTACACCATCACACACCATAGTCACAATTATTCGCTTGTCAGTTGGAGGGCTGATTTTGGATTTGGCCTCGACGCACAGTCAATCTAGGTAATTACGCTGAGTGAGCAGGACACGCCCGAGGCACATCGCTCAGCAGAGGAGGATGCAACAACGGGCACACTGCCCGCAGGCGTTGGACATGTCGCATTGGCGAGTTCAAGTGCTCCACCAACGTCTCCACACGGTGTTCTGGCGATGGAAGACGTCAAGAAGGCCTTATTGTGGTTCAGAAGGTGAGGAGTATACTGCCAGCTATATAAGCGCCATTTAGTAGTGATAGAGAGCAAGCAACAAGCATTGGATTTCTCTGCGCAGCTCGAGTCTGGCAGGATTGATCCTGTCGCTGCGAACGTGCTTCATAAGTATGGCAGTCTAGTCAAGGACTTCATGCTTGAAAGCGTTGTGGTTACAACTATGCGTAGCGCAACCTCGCATTCTGATTTGCTTTCTGCTGCTGATGATCTTACTGCCTGCGCCGATCATGTGTATCGTGAGTCTCTTGCTACGGGCATCCGTGACAAAGATTGTGCAGTTGCGATCAGGGGCGGCCCAGAACAAGTGACATCGGCCACTTTGACTGGTGTGTCTAAGAGTCTAAGCGAGGCACAGCGCAGCAGGGAAGTGGACGTAAGAAGAAGCGTTGAGGGAGGAGGAGGAAGAGGAGGAAGTGTAGGAGGAGGAGGAGGAGGAAGTGTAGGAGGAGGAGGAGGAGGGAGAAGAGAAGGAGGAGGAGGAGGAGGATTGAGGAGGAGGAGGAGGAGGAGGAGGGGGAGGAACGACATTGAGAGAGCTGTGTTCCTTGCCCCCCGGGCGACCCATCGGCTTCGACATCCTTCTCGAGGCGTTGTCGGTACGGTGGGCCCCTCTGGGAGCGATCTAGAGCGCAGCTCCCCGAGGTGTGGCCGGTCGAGGTTTCGCTGCCGCGATGTTTTGCCCCCCTGTCCCCCCCAGGAGGTGACCAGGGCTTACGAGGCTTGCGCGAGGTGGCCGGCCTGCACGGGGAGGTGAGGGTGCGGACCCACTTGTGTGAAGCATGGCATGTCCGTCGTGGGATCTCGTCCAGAGTCCGACCTTTTTCCCAGATTGCCATATGCGGGGGGGTCCGAGAGGGCCAATTCTTTCGCTTCAGGCCTGGCCGCTGATGGCAACAATTTGGCCACGACTCACGATGGCGCTTTTCAGGGCGACGGTGTCGACAGTCCCGCCGCCGCCGCCGCTGCCGACGACGACGACGACAGCGATGAAGAGTGCAGTCGAGGTCAGCTGCAGCAGCATGTGGACTAGGGAGGGGGAGGTAAGTGGACGGAGGAGGAGGAGGAGGAGGAGGAAGAGGAGCGTGAGGAGGAGGGGGAGGAGGAGGTGGAGGAGGAGGAGGAGGAGCAGGAGGAGGAGGAGGAGGAAGGGGAGGAGGAGGAGGAGGAGGGAGGAGGAGGAGGAGGCGGAGGAGGAGGAGGAGGAGGAGCAGGAGGAGAGCAGGAGGAGCAGGAGGAGGAGGAGGTGGAGGAGCAGGAGGAGAGGAGGGGAGGAGGATGGGGAGGGGAAGGGGAGGGGGAAGCGCCTCTCAGCGGTGGGGGTGGGCCTCGAGGGGCCCCGTGCTCGGCAGGAAAGGGCCCCCCCCGTGAGCCACACGAGGCGCCAGCCCGGCTCGGAGGTCGGCCGCGTGTCTCCGCCCATGGGGTCAGCTTAGGTCCCCCCCCCCCAGTTGGCCATGGGCTCCTCTACCTCCTCCTCCTCCTCCTCCTCCTCCTCCTCCTCCTCCCTCCCCCTTCATCCCCTCCTCCCCTCCTCCCCTCTCCTCCCCCCTCCTCCTCCTCTCCTTCCTCCCCCCTCCTCCTCTCCTCCTCCTCCTCCTCCTCCTCCTCCCCCTCCTCCTCCTCCTCCTCAGCCGCCGCCTCTGCTCAAGCCAAATTCCCAGCGGCTAGCAGGCGCCCCGCGCAGGGCAGTTCCGCCCCACTTGGACCGCCTTCCATGTCATACCAGCTTGGCTGGCCTCCATATAACATATCCATGATCTGGATCATGCCTGTTCTCAGTTGGGGAGTCTACATCCCACTGTTCGCCTCGCAGCGCCGCCCTGGGACCAGCCATCAGTTCAGCAAAGTGGAAGTGCTCACATTGCCCGAGACGCGTTGGCTACAACACGACCCCAGTTCGGAGGCGGACTACCTTCACTCGTTCAATCACACCGTCTACAGCAGGGGCCACAGAAGCGGACCACACACCTACAGCCACACGGGCGAGGCCACCGCGGTCAACAGCAAGAGGTTCAGGCAGCGCCCCATCGTCGAAGCCAACAGCCCGTCCAAGCACATTCAAGGAACAGCGCGGGCCATTCGCATCAAGCGCGGCGAACTCGATTTCACGTTCTTCGTTGCTTATCTCCCACCGAGGACAAGACTCGCCACCATACGCATCCAGTGGGGGAAAGCGGTCTACGTAACGCTCAAGTGGATCAACAGTACCCTTTGTGCTGCGCCGACGAGCAGCACCCCGTAAATATGCTTGGATCAGACCGACCGACATCTACGGAGGTTCAGGCCTCATCGCAGCAGAGATCTACCATGTCTCTGGAGTTTCCCAGCCTGTCGGCCGACCAGGTGAAGCTGTCGTGACACGTTTCTACATGATGGACGTACATGGCAAGTGCCTCGTCTGCACGTACTGGTCTGCTGAGCAGATTTCTTCCCGGAGTGAGGGCCGCACGACGCGACCTGACTACCTCGCTACCCCCAAGGAAGACTTTCGCATATCACCTCGCGTGGGATTTGGTGGCCAGCCGCCGCAGCAGTGCAGGTCATCAAGATCCTCGTGCCGCGAGACCTCGCCCCCCTCATCGACAGCGCAGATATCAGTATGTCAAATCAGTGCTCCGACAAGCAGCCCACTCTTTGGGCTACTGAGATGATGACATAATCACTACAAGCAGGTGCTTTTTGTCACGCGTTCCACGCAGCATTAGTGGCCTTGAGCAGCACTGACACAATACGAGCCCGCCAAGCGCAGTGCACGACAGAGGCGCACTGGACCTTCTTGACCGTCATTCTCAAGTCCAAGGCCAAGCCCTTCACTGAGCACAAGAAGAAAATGCCAGGTACCAGCCAGCAGCTGATGGCAGGAAAGCTAGAAAGACTGAAACCCCGCGCAGTACGATGCAATAAGTACACCAGTGCCTATGTGACCGGCCTGGACGCACTAAAGAAGATGGACATCCTCACGCGGGCCATCAAGAGGAAGCAGCAGCTCCAAGAGGCTGGGAAAATGAGAGCACTCGTGGCAAACATAATTACAACTCGAAAGACGAGCCAGCATGCAGAAGTGCACAGGCTCTCCAGGCGCGAGGCAGGCACCTACTTCGACAGGCGGAACCGCAATTACAGTAGGGCGACTAGTCCGCGCCCCAGCTTCCCAGCGTGGACGCAGCACGCGGCTCGAGGGTCCAGCCCAACCCATTGGCCTCGACCTCAGCGAGGAGATGGGACTGCTAGAAGAAAGCACCAATGCCCTCACCGAGGATCTCAAGCAGCAGCCCGAGGCAGAGCGCGAGGAAGCCAAGGCGTACATCGGGCAGCTCTCCAACGAGGCCAAGCGGCAACTCAAGTACTTCAAGAAGCCTGCGTGCGTGACAGAACGGTTGCTCCCAGCAGACATGTTCCATGTCATCCTGCAGCACAATCACACAGAAGCAGCCGCAGACCCAGGGCCCCGGTTTTTACGAGGAGCTGATCGAGACACCGCGGACATGCTTCGCAGGTGCCCTCGACTACGCGCGCTGGGTCGTCTTCGCTCTGCCGAATGCTCACTGCAGCCAGCGCTTCGCGCCCGACAAGATGAACGCCGAGCCCTCCGTAACAGGACCGCGTGTACTACACCTGCTCTTCCACCATTGGCGCTGCGTGCGCCGTCTATTGCAGTGCCAGCTGCTTCCCTGGGCTCTACCCCATGTCGCTCGCACCCGCTGGCGAGCCCAATTCGGTTTTCTCGTCGGCAGCAAGGGCGCCACCTCCGTTTCGCCGCGCTCAACGATCGACAAGGCATCGGAAGTCATGCCGACATGCCCCGCAGGCGCGGTGCAATTTTTCGCTCGCATCAAGATCGACAGGTCCGACCAGCCAGGAGATCTTCATATGGGACCAGAAGTTATGCCTGGACGCAGAGCAGGGCCTACCTCCGCCTACCTCGATTGCGACCAGCTCGTGGGCCAGGGGCTAAGCGCGACCATGGAGGATTCGGAGCCCTTCGCAGCCCTCTCCCCCATCGCGCACAACATGATGTACCTCCCTGCCAACCTCTTCGAGGACGGCGTTCTTACGATACCATCGATTCCTGCTGGCATCTCTCTGGCAGCAGCGGCCATCCTCCATTCCAGCTTCGCCGTGGACAGGACCCAGGACATGCAAGAACCAGAGGAGCCACACCAAGCGAGAGGACCTGCGCGCGCGGCAGCTCAAGGGCTCAAGGGGCAAGGGCAGTTCGTGCCAAGCGGGGAGGAGAAGCATGCCAAGCCAAGGACGACCTCCAGCTCAATAAGCTCCTGACAATGCCGATCCAGCAGGTCGTTGACAACGCCCAGCAGCTGGCATGCCCAGTGGCGGCCACCGTCCACACGTACCTCATGCCAGTGCAGCGTAACACCATCCAGGCCCTCCAGACAAACAGGACCAACTACGCGGACCTGTTCACAGAGGCGGGGACAGGACTTGCTTTAGGGCCACCAGTGGGACGTCTGTGCACGACACACGTCCGACCTTTCCCACCGTGGACGTGAGAGGCAAGGCGCGCGCCATCCTCACGGAGCATGGGCAGTTCCTGGACAAGTCCACCGCGCACTCGGTCTTGCGCACGGCCAAGCACTTCTGCATCTGCGAGTGCTACGCCAGCAGCATGCCCACTCTCTTCCGCGAGCACGGGCCATGGGCGGACGCGGAGTACGAGGAGGACACCACGCAGGAGCAGCTCAAATATTCACCGATCAAGGGCGCCTACATTGAGCCCTCATGCAGGCGGAAGCATTAGTACAGGAGGGCAAGGCACACGGCGCCAGCAGAAGTCATGCAGGATAAACAGGCCGCAGGACTCGCAGGACTATGGTCATAATGGGCCGTGGAGGACGTTCTATCTACGCCACGGACGGTTTCAAGTTCGGCGTGCGCGACGCCGTGAGCTGAGGGAAGGCCCCGCGGAGTGCGGGCGACGGCGGGGGCCGCGGACATCCAGCGGGAAGCTGACTCCGCCCCCTGAGGCCGTTCTTCTTTTTCTTCGTCTTCGCCTTCTTTTTCTTATTCTTATTATTCCGTAGCCATTTTGGCTCAAGTTCGTAGCGGTGGCTCAGGGTCCTGCAGCGCGGACGAGAGTATTGTGGCAAGGGGGCGTCCCAGAGACGCACGCGGCCCCAACAGCTCATATCTGTGTACTGTATTGGGGCTAGCCCCAAGATTTTGGCACAGTTACGGCACGCAGATGGTTGTGCAGCGCAATGCGCCGTGGCACAATAAGTTTCTCTACAACCCTTGGATCAAGGCCAATGGGAAAGGAAAAGGACGGATCGATGAGGAAGACCTGTGGCACGGTTACCCACCTTTGCCGAGTGGACAGCAGTCCTTCCAGCCCAGCAGCGGTACGTCCAGGTCGGGCTGGTGGGGAAACCGTAAGGGACGGCCCATGGTGGAGTGCAGCAGTTGCGGCAGGAAACTCTTCCAGGACCGTCTCAAGTCGAAGAATTGGACGTGTGTGTGTGGTGGTCAGTTCTCTGATGAAGATATTGTCTCTCCTCATCCTGGTTGGTCTCGTGGCGGTGGTGGGCAGCAGCAGGCCCAAAGCGAATCTCCAGCAGCACAGCTCCGCCGACTGGCCGCACTTCTGCCAGAACGGGTCCGAGGGGCGGCTCAGGGGATCTTGCAAGAGCTGGAGGCGCCCGCCCCCAAGCCACCGCTGCAGCCAGGACAGGGACTGCAGCAGGCCACAGCCCGCGTCAACAGAGCCAGGAAGCAGTTGGACAAGGTCAAGGCTGCGTGGATCCGCCACAAAAGGGACTTGGAGAAGAGCGAGAAGGATCTCAAGGAGGCCACAGAGGAAGTACATCGAGCTGAGCGAGAGGAGATTGCGGCAGCCAAGCAGTTCCTCCCTCAGCTCCCGACGAAGGCGGCGGCCACAGTCGACGTGCAGCAGGTCCTGGACGGCAAACTGGACCTGGAGATCAACTTCGAGTCATTGTCAGGTCTCGAGGTGCAGGAGGAAGACCTCAAGGTGCTGGACGAGGCCAAGCAGCAGCTGCAGAAGGCACTGTCCGAGGCGGTCCAGGCGTCGTACGGGGCCCTGCAGGCGAGGATCGACGAGCACAAGGCGCGTCTCGCAGGACGTCGTGGAGCGGGCGCGGAAGAAGCGGAAGGCGCCAGAGGCTCCAGCGGAAGCTGAAGCAGCTGGCTCAGGAGGTGGGGCACCAGCATCAGCGCCGTCTCCCCCAGGCCCTGACCCAGGAGATGGCCAGAGGCCGCCTCCCCAGCCCGCGGCCGCTGGAGGAAGCGGCAGCCTGGACCCACAGCAGGCCCGCCTCGAGCGCGAGGTGGAGGCCTTGGTGGGGGGCTACAAGGCAAGCGCGGGTCAGGGAGGGGGGACGTGTTCCTGATGTTGGGGCCAGTGACGTGAAGAGTTTGTACATGCGCAATCTCTCTGGATGGGGATACCCGACCAAGGGGCTGCTGAAGGAGAGGGCTCACGATATTCTCATTTTTCCAGAGCTTCATCGCCTGCCAGAAGAGTGCCAGGAGGTCCTGCATGAGTGGGATAAAGCTGGTTACCAAGCATTGGTTGCCCCATCGTACCAAGCTCAAGGAGTGAAGCGAGCAGCAGGTATCTCGGCAGGAGTCTTGAAGCGGTACCAGTTCCAGACGTTTCGCCATCTGGCCAACAAGCAGGACCAGCAGCTGGGACTCAGGATGTTAGACGAGCCAGATTTCACCAAGCAACAGGGGATAGACTTCAAGGACCTGGTAGCGTTCCAGCTGAAGATAGGTGGCCAGGCCGTCACGATCATCGGAGTGTATCTCACCGCTGGCATAGGTTTGACTGGCACCAACATAGACAAGCTCATCCAGATGGGCCAGCTGATACAATGCTTGCGCACGCCTTGGCTGGCCATAGGAGACTTCAATGCAGAGCCGCAGGAGTTAGTCAAGGTGGGCTGGCCCAAGCTTGTCGATGGCATCATTCGCACAGCTGATGGAGCAGATTATACGTGTACCTTGGGAAAGAAGAGATTGATAGATTTCATGGTGTTATCGGAGTCAATGGTAAGGTTCGTTGATAGTTTCAAGGTGGACGACACGGCATGTTTCGAAGGAGGTAAGGCACACTTTGGTCTGCATCTCAGTCTAAGGCTGAAGCTCGATCAAGCTTGGAGGTGGGTGCTTCAGTTACCAGAACGATTTGTCTTTCCGTCTGTGCCCAAGAAGCAGAAGGACCCCACCAGCAAGCGCTCGAGGAAGCTGAAGTTGAAGCAGGCAGAGACAGCACAGCCGGAGGTTCCAGCACCACCTGTTCCACTACGACGCAAAGTGATTGGATTCAAGATGCCGCCACCTGTCGTCTACCTCACTAATGATGACTGGGGAATTGAGTTTGACGAAGCTTGTGATGAGCAACCAGATGAGCCAGATGAAGAGCACCAGGAACCAGGAGAGCCTGAGGCCGACGAGGAGTTAGAGGGGGTAGCCGCTGCGAATCCTGGGCAGACCAGAGGTTCAGAAGACACCATGACGCAGGACGCGGAGGGTCACCCCCTGCTCACGATCGGTCAGGAACAGCAAAACCACCTGTGGGAGGCTCTCCAGCATCCAGTGGACCCCGCGAAGGTGCCCAGCTACGTAAGGGACTCGTTCGCATACAACTTGGACGTGGACGCGGCCATGCATGTAGGAGCAGCCTTCGCAGGTTGGGTTGCACGCTTCGAGGGTTTTTTCTGTGCCATGCTAGATGTGCATCCGAAAGATCAGCAGAGATTTAAGGGCCGTGCGGTTTTAAAGGAATTGCAGAAGCGACCTGAGGCCCAGGGAGCCCATTTCGTGTCGTCTCGGGATCCTGTGGCCCATTGGTGGGCCACGGTTAGTTTTCTGCTCTCTGATCTGGTGGGTTCCCTGGGCGACCGAGCCAAGCACAGGCCGAGTAGGCTCTTTGACAGACTCAGGGATATGGCAGCATCAACGCCTGTTTCTGCCGCGCTGCCTCTCCCTGCTAGAACTCGCGCTGAATGGGTCCGTGGCCTTCGTGTTCTCAGAGAAGCTTCGGACCAGACGATCAGAGATTTCGAAGTTAGAGCCAAGCAGAATTCGGTGCGAGCGCAGAGAGCTGTTTTGAATAATACCCTAACCTATTTCCACCAGTGGGTTATGCAGCAGGACCAGGCTGGAGGTCGAGGTCTGTATAACCGTATAATGGATAAGTCGGTGTTTGTGGGGGAGGTTAGGGCTCGGGGGGTGACGGCTCTGGACTCTTGTCAGAGGATGGCCGTGAAGGCCGACATATGGTCGCGCAAGTGGGCAGGAGACAGCTTGAGTTTTCCCAGGGTCCGAGCTCTTTGGCAGAAGGCCCAGGCCAGGGCCAAGCAGAACCCGCGGCCCCCGCTTGGAGCCGACTGGCTCCGTAGGGTCATCTCGGCCCTGCCTGAAAAAGCGCCTGGTGTTGATAGGCTGTCCAAGAAAGATTTCCAGTGGTTGCCGCCGCTGGGTCTGCAGCAGCTGGCGGATTTCTATAACCTAGTGGAGCAAAGGGTCAGCTGGCCTTGGCAGGCGCTAGTTGTTTTAGTCACGCTCCAGGTCAAAGACGTGGATTCCGACCGTGCGATTGGCCTGCTTGCTTGGATTGTCCGCTTCTGGGGGCGTTTGCGTTCCTCGGACCGAGCTGGTTGGACCAAGGAGCGAGCAGGACCGTGGGGCACGGCCCTGGCAGGAAACTCAGCCCTGCAGGCCGCGCTGCTCAGATTGTTCAGGGATGAGCAGGCTGCTCACTCTAGTCTGCCAGACCACCAGAGCGCGAGTCTGCTCTGGGATGTTAAAGGTTTCTATGACAGCCTCCGCTGGGATCTTGTCCTGGAGCACGCTCTAGAGCTCGACTTTCCCCCTTGCTATTTGGCCCTGGAGCTCCAGGTCCACATGGCTGCCAGGTTTTTGAGAGAGGCTGGAGGTTTTTCACTTGCGGTGCAGCCAGGAATGTCCTTGATCCCAGGCAGCAGTGGTGCGGTCGACCTAGGTAGAGCTGCCCTGCATTTCGTCTGCAGTAAGATAGCCACGGGCAGACCTCTACCAACACTGCACACCTGGGTAGATGACGTAGTGCAATGCATGTACGGTGACAGTGAGAGAGTTTTTTGTGAGCTCTCAAAGGTGGGCCTGGAATTGGTCCACGGCCTGCGCGCGATCAAACTCCAGATTGCTCCCAAGTCGGCCATCATTTCGTCCTCGGGTCCCTTGGCTGCGAGACTCAAGGATTTCTTCGCCGACCAAGGAGTGCGCGTGCAGGCCAAGAGTGTTGCTGCGGATCTAGGCATAGACCGAGGCCGAGTCAGGGCATCCAGGCCCAAGCAAGCCAGCAGGAGAGCCGGGGCCGAGCGTAGGTTACAGCGTCTTGGCAAGCTGGCTCGGGGCAATCGTTGGTGCAAGAAATGGGCCCGCAAGATGGCCTTGACCTCGGCTTTTCCAAGACTAGGTACTCGGATAAGGTCCATGGTACACCTCCCTCCGTCGT